>JARQOD010000001.1:184463959-184583476 GCA_033576555.1 Oophaga sylvatica | reverse complement strand
TATTGCTGCTGATCCGCGGCGGATTTTGCTGCTGATCCGCGGCGGATTTTGCTGCTGATCCGTGGCGGATTTTGCTGCGGATCCGCGGCTGATTTTGCTGCGGATCCGCGGCTGATTTTGCTGCGGATCCGCGGCGGATATTGCTGCGGATCCTGCTGCTGATCCGCGGCGGATATTGCTGCTGATCTGCGGCGGATTTTGCTGCTGATCCGCGGCGGATTTTGCTGCGGATCCGCGGCGGATTTTGCTGGGATCCGCGGCGGATTTTGCTGGGGATCCGCGGCGGATTTTGCTGGGGATCCGCGCGGATTTTGCTGGGATCCGCGGCGGATTTTGCTGCTGATCCGCGGCGGATTTTGCTGCTGATCTGCGGCGGATTTTGCTGCAGATCCGCAGCGGAGATTTTGCTGCGGATCCGCAGCGGATTTGGCGCTGCGGATCCACAGCAGATCCAGAAACCATGTACAGTACAATGCAAATAAATGGTTAAAAAAAACGCTGTGCACATGCGGATTTGCTGCGGTTTTAAATCCGCAGCATGTCAATTCTTTGTGCGGATTCCGCAGCGGTTTTACACCTATTCCATTATAGGTGTAAAACCGCAGGAAAAACCGCAGCAAATCCGCGCTAAATTAGCAGATAAAATGCAGGTCATTTTACCTGCGGATTTAAGAAAAATCCGCAAGTGAATCCGCAACGTGTGCACGGGGCCTCAGGGTTAGGCTGGGTTCATATTGCATTATGGCAGTCCGTTAGATGGACTGCGTTTCACCGCGGTATAACGCGGTGTAACGCAGTCCGTTAACGCTGCTATTCACCCATTTGTGTGCGCATCGCAACGCATGCCGTAAAGCAGCATGCATTCGCGACGTGCCGTCATTCAGTGACGGAGCCTCGGACATGGGCTGCAGTGTCTGGGCTACGTCACCGCTAGCACAGATGAATCATCTGCTGATTCATCTGCGCTAGCGGGTATAGCACAACGCGATCGCGTTATGCTATACCGTTACCAGCCGGTCAACGCTACATGTTGAACGGGCTGGTAAAACGCAATATGAACCCAGCCTTAGGGTTAGAACTAGGGTTAGGGTTAGCATTAGGGTTAGAATTAGGGTTAAGGTTAGAATTAGGGTTAGGGTTGGAATTTGGGTTAGGGTTGGAATTAGTGTTAGGCTTGGAATTAGGGTTAGGCTTGTGGTTAGGTTTATGGTTAGAGTTGGGATTAGGGTTAGGGTGTGTTGGGGTTAGGGTTATGGTTAGGGTTTGTATTAGGGTTAGGTGTGTGTAGGGGTTAGGGTTGGGGTTAGGGGTGTGTTGGGGTTAGGGTTGGAGTTAGAATTGAGGGGTTTCCACTATTTAGGCACATCAGGGGGTCTCCCTAAGCGACATGGCGCCACCATTGATTCCTGCAAATTTTGCATTCAAAAAGTCAAACAGTGCTCCCTGTATGCCCAAACAGTGGTTTATCCCCACATATGGGGTATCAGCGTACTCGGGAAAAATTGCACAACAACTTTGGGGTTCTAATTTCTCCTGTTAACATTGGAAAAAAAATTGGGGACTAAAAAATTATTTTTGTGGAAAAAAAATGATTTTATATTTTCATGACTCTGCGTTATAAACTTCTGTGAAGGACTTGGAGATTCAAAGTGCTTACCACACATCTATAGGAGTTCCTTGGGGGATCTAGTTTCCAAAATGGGGTCACTTGTGGGGAGTTTCTACTGTTTAGGCACATCAGGGACTCTGCAAACGTAACATGACGCCTGAAGACCATTCCATCAAGTGGGCATTTCAAAACGTCACTACTTCCCATCCGAGCCCCGACGTGTGCCCATACAGTAGTTTTCTCCCACATATGGGATATCAGCATACTCAAGACAAATTGGACAACAACTTTTGGGGTCTAATTTCTCATGTTACCCTAGGGAAAATTAAAAAATTGGGGACTAAAAGATCCTGATTGTGGAAAAAATATGATTTTTTTATTTTCATGCCCGGGCGTTATAAACTTCTGTGTAGCCCTTGGGGTTCAAAGTGCTCACCACACATCTAGGTAAGTTATTTGCGGGGTCTAGTTTCCAAAATGGGGTCACTTGTGGGGAGTTTCTACTGTTTAGGCACATCAGGGGCTCTGCAAACCTAACATGACGCCCGCAGATCATTCCATCAAAGTCAGCATTTCAAAACGTTACTACTTCCCTTCCGAGCCCCAACGTGTGCCCAAACAGTGGTCCCCCCCCACATATGGGATACTAGCATACTCAGGACAAACTGGACAACAACTTTTGGGGTCCAATTTCTCCTGTAACCATTGTGAAAATAAAAAATAGTGGGCTAAAAAATCATTTTTTGAGAAAAAAAATGATTTTTTATTTTCACGGCTCTGCGTTATAAACTTCTGTGAAGCACCTGGGGGTTCAAAGTGCTCACTATGCATCTAGATAAGTTCCTTAGGGGGTCTAGTTTCCAAAATGGGGTCACTTGTGGGGGAGCTCCAATGTTTAGGCACAGAGGAACTCTCCAAATGCGACATGGCAACCGCTAAATATTCCAGCATATTTTCTATTCAAAAAGTCAAATGGCGCTCCTTCCCTTCTGAGCCCTGGTGTGCGCCCAAACAGTGGTTTATGACCACATATGAGGTATCTGTGTACTCAGGAGAAATTGCCCAACAAATTTTAGGATCCAATTTATACTGTTGCCCATGTGAAAATGAAAAACACTGAGGCTAAAAGAAAGTGAAAAAAAAGTACTTTCTTTTTTTTACGGATCAATTTGTGAAGCACCTGGGGGTTCAAAGTGCTCACTATGCATCTAGATAAGTTCCTTAGGGGGTCTAGTTTCCAAAATAGGGTCACTTGTGGGGGAGCTCCAATGTTGTCACGCTGTATAGCAGATATATATATGTGATGACAGTAATCTATATCAAAAGGGCAACATACTATATAACATGCGCATAGATATATGATAACATAGAATTACCTGACAGAATGTCCAGTGGGTCAATACGGAATTCGTTATACGCTGTCTCCGGCTAGAGGGTGACCGGGGTCTATGCTGACCCTAAACTGGGGTCCTAACTAATCCCTCTACCTGGAGGTACTGTTAAAGGTACAGAGGTCCAGGCCACCAGCGTAAACCCTGTCTCCTATCAATCCCTGCCAACTGTAATCTAGTCCTAAGAAGGACCCTGATTACCACCAAAGGGAATGAACAGGTAACGGTTAATAAACAGAAAGACATACAAGAAAGACAAGAAATAACGTAAATAAAGTCTTACATACAACACTCACACACAGTAGGAACACCTAAGGTCTCAGAGATAAACTATAAGCTATAAGAGTAAAAACAACTAAGGAACTCTTAGCTTAAGTATTCTCAGAACCGATCCAGTCTGCTAGACTACATGAATGCTTTCACCGGCATCTAACACCCAGACTGGCAGCTATATAAAGGAAGCTAATTAGAACATAATCAAAAGCAGCCGGGCAAGGCTGGACCTAGTCTTAGCAAAGAGCTAGGTAAAATTAACTCCCTCATTACCAAACACAAAGAAACAGCAACTCAGCTGTGAGAAGTCAGAGTGTGTAATCGCGACGATCCTCGTGGCGATACACCCATGACAGTACCCCTCCCTCTACGAGGGGACTCCGGACCCTCAGGGCCAGGTCTGCCCGGGTGAGTTGTGTGAAAGGTCCGAACCAATCGATCTGCGTTAACATCAGACGCAGGGACCCACGTCCTCTCCTCAGGACCATACCCCCTCCAATGAACCAAGTACTGAAGGGATCGGCGACTGAGACGTGAGTCAATGATTTTCGACCCATGAAATTCCACGTTATCATTGACCACCACTGAAGGAGGAGGTAGAGGTGACGGTATGACTGGTGCCACATACTTTTTAAGTAATGACTTGTGAAACACATTATGAATTTTAAACGTAGGAGGGAGGTCCAGACGAAATGCCACCGGATTAATTATGGAACTGATCCTGTACGGCCCGATGAATCTGGGACCCAACCTCCAGGAGGAAACTTTAAGTTTTATATTCCTGGTAGACAACCAAACCAGATCGTTCACCTTCAGATCTAGACCAAAAACTCTCCCCCTATCAGCCATCCGTTTGTAATGGTTCCCCGTAACCTTCAGTCTTAACCGATCTGGAACTATCAGTCTCCCTGGAAGTCCCACAGGGCGTCCCCCTGAGCCCCCAATACCTCCCCCTCAAGCTCAGAGCATACAGCTGACACTACAACTCCCTCCTGAGGAATAGGAACCGGATCATCCGTCTTCCCGGCCCCTGGGAAAGTACGAGATAAGGAATCAGGAAGCAACTTTATTGAGCCGTCATATGCGCGATGAGGAGGTAACTCTTTACACCCCTCCTCTGAGAACATCTCCCCAAAGTCCTCCAGAAAAGGAGACAAAGTCCTAGGCACAACCGCACCGATGACCGTGCTCATGCAGTTATTCCTGCAAAATTCACCCCACTGGCTTATCTTTCTGGATTGCCAATCAATCACTGGGTTATGTTTAGCCAACCAAGGAAGTCCCAACACAATAGGAGTAGGTAGACCCTCCAACACATAACAAGACAATTGCTCTTTATGTATTGCCCCTACTCGAAGATCTATGTTATGAACAGCTTGTACCAAGCTACCTTGACCGAGAGGTCTAGAATCAATAGAGACTATAGGGACCGGTTTGGCCAATACATTCAGTTGCATACCATGCACCTGGGCAAACCGAGCGTCCACCAGATTAGCCCCAGACCCACTATCAAGAAAAACAGAAATCCTCTCAACTCTCGTACCAATCACCACCTCCGCAGGCACGAGAAACTGAGAGGGATTTGGGGATGAAATACACACTCCCAGGTTAACTCCTTTGCTCAAAGAGGCCCGGGATGGACACCCCCCAACAAAATGTCCCTCTCTCCCGCAAAAGAAACACCTTCTAGTCTTGCGGCGCACCGCCGATTCTCTCCTACAAAAAGATGTCCCTCCCAACTGCATGGGTTCCTCAGAACAGACCAGGGGAACCTCAGTATAAGGGACTTTAGTAGTAGGCGGAGTCATCACGGGAGGCGGAGTTACCTCGCGTCTTCCCCGAATTCGTCTATCAATGTGAATAGCGAGGGCCATAGCAGCCTCCAGTGATGGAGGAGAATCATACTGAGCCAACACATCTTTTAATTTGTCAGACAACCCTTGACAAAACTGGCTCCTAAGAGCTGGGTCATTCCACTGAGTATCTGTTGCCCATCTACGGAACTCAGAAGAATATTCCTCCGCTGGACGATTTCCTTGCCGCATTCCACGTAACTTTGTTTCAGCAAGGGAAACTCGATCCGGATCATCATATACCAGACCCAGGGCAGTAAAAAATCGATCCACTGACTGGAGATCTGGGGAGCCTGGAGGAATAGAGAACGCCCAAGATTGAGGGTCCCCTTGTAAGAGCGAGATAACAATTCCCACCCTCTGCTCTTCACTCCCAGATGACCGAGGCCGCAGCCGAAAGTACAATTTACATGCCTCCCGGAAAGTAAAAAATTTGTCCCGCCCACCAGTGAACCTGTCCGGGAGAAGCAACCTTAGGTTCAGATCTGGTTTGCTCCGGGGGGACAAAACCTTGGACTTAATGTCTGCAAACTCCATGGATAACCCCTGCAACTGCCGGGCCAGCTGGGCTACTGGATCCATGACAGCTGGGGAGAATCTTTAGTATGGCCGGTGAAAATGTCACGCTGTATAGCAGATATATATATGTGATGACAGTAATCTATATCAAAAGGGCAACATACTATATAACATGCGCATAGATATATGATAACATAGAATTACCTGACAGAATGTCCAGTGGGTCAATACGGAATTCGTTATACGCTGTCTCCGGCTAGAGGGTGACCGGGGTCTATGCTGACCCTAAACTGGGGTCCTAACTAATCCCTCTACCTGGAGGTACTGTTAAAGGTACAGAGGTCCAGGCCACCAGCGTAAACCCTGTCTCCTATCAATCCCTGCCAACTGTAATCTAGTCCTAAGAAGGACCCTGATTACCACCAAAGGGAATGAACAGGTAACGGTTAATAAACAGAAAGACATACAAGAAAGACAAGAAATAACGTAAATAAAGTCTTACATACAACACTCACACACAGTAGGAACACCTAAGGTCTCAGAGATAAACTATAAGCTATAAGAGTAAAAACAACTAAGGAACTCTTAGCTTAAGTATTCTCAGAACCGATCCAGTCTGCTAGACTACATGAATGCTTTCACCGGCATCTAACACCCAGACTGGCAGCTATATAAAGGAAGCTAATTAGAACATAATCAAAAGCAGCCGGGCAAGGCTGGACCTAGTCTTAGCAAAGAGCTAGGTAAAATTAACTCCCTCATTACCAAACACAAAGAAACAGCAACTCAGCTGTGAGAAGTCAGAGTGCGTAATCGCGACGATCCTCGTGGCGATACACCCATGACAAATGTTTAGGCACACAGGAACTCTCCAAATGCGACATGGCAACCGCTAAATATTCCAGCATATTTTCCATTCAAAAAGTCAAATGGCGCTCCTTCCCTTCTGAGCCCTGCCGTGCGCCCAAACAGTGATTTATGACCACATATGAGGTATCTGTGTACTCAGGAGAAATTGCCCAACAAATTTTAGGATCCAATTTATACTGTTGCCCATGTGAAAATGAAAAAAACTGAGGCTAAAAGAAAATTTTTGTGAAAAAAAAGTACTTTCTTTTTTTTACGGATCAATTTGTGAAGCACCTGGGGTCCAAAGTGCTCACTATGCATCTAGATAAGTTCCTTAGGGGTCTAGTTTCCAAAATGGGGTCACTTGTGGGGGAGCTCCAATGTTTAGGCACACAGGGACTCTCCAAATGAGACATGGCAACCGCTAAATATTCCAGCATATTTTCCATTCAAAAAGTCAAATGGCGCTCCTTCCCTTCTGAGCCCTGCCGTGCGCCCAAACAGTGATTTATGACCACATATGAGGTATCTGTGTACTCAGGAGAAATTGCCCAACAAATTTTAGGATCCAATTTATATTGTTGCCCATGTGAAAATGAAAAAAACTGAGGCTAAAAAAAAATTTTTGTGAAAAAAAAGTACTTTCTTTTTTTACGGATCAATTTGTGAAGCACCTGGGGGTTCAAAGTGCTCACTATGCATCTAGATAAGTTCCTTAGGGGGTCTAGTTTCCAAAATGGGGTCACTTGTGGGGAGCTCCAATGTTTAGGCACACAGGGACTCTCCAAATGCGACATGGCAACCGCTAAATATTCCAGCATATTTTCCATTCAAAAAGTCAAATGGCGCTCCTTCCCTTCTGAGCCCTGCCGTGCGCCCAAACAGTGATTTATGACCACATATGAGGTATCTGTGTACTCAGGAGAAATTGCCCAACAAATTTTAGGATCCAATTTGTACTGTTGCCCATGTGAAAATGAAAAACACTGAGGCTAAAAGAAAGTGAAAAAAAAGTACTTTCTTTTTTTTACGGATCAATTTGTGAAGCACCTGGGGTTCAAAGTGCTCACTATGCATCTAGATAAGTTCCTTAGGGGGTCTAGTTTCCAAAATAGGGTCACTTGTGGGGGAGCTCCAATGTTTAGGCACACAGGAACTCTCCAAATGCGACATGGCAAACGCTAAATATTCAAGCATATTTTCTATTCAAAAAGTCAAATGGCGCTCCTTCCCTTCTGAGCCCTGGTGTGCGCCCAAACAGTGGTTTATGACCACATATAAGGTATCTGTGTACTCAGGAGAAATTGCCCAACAAATTTTAGGATCCAATTTATACTGTTGCCCATGTGAAAATGAAAAAAACTGAGGCTAAAAGAAAATTTTTGTGAAAAAAAAAGTTCTTTCTTTTTTTTACGGATCAATTTGTGAAGCACCTGGGGGTTCAAAGTGCTCACTATGCATCTAGATAAGTTCCTTAGGGGTCTAGTTTCCAAAATGGGTCACTTGTGGGGGAGCTCCAATGTTTAGGCACACAGGAACTCTCCAAATGCGACATGGCAACCGCTAAATATTCCAGCATATTTTCTATTCAAAAAGTCAAATGGCGCTCCTTCCCTTCTGAGCCCTGGTGTGCGCCCAAACAGTGGTTTATGACCACATATGAGGTATCTGTGTAATCAGGAGAAATTGCCCAACAAATTTAAGGATCCAATTTATACTGTTGCCCATGTGAAAATGAAAAAAACTGAGGCTAAAAGAAAATTTTTGTGAAAAAAAAGTACTTTCTTTTTTTTAACGGATCAATTTGTGAAGCACCTGGGGGTTCAAAGTGCTCACTATGCATCTAGATAAGTTCCTTAGGGGGTCTAGTTTCCAAAATGGGGTCACTTGTGGGGGAGCTCCAATGTTTAGGCACACAGGGACTCTCCAAATGCGACATGGCAACCGCTAAATATTCCAGCATATTTTCCATTCAAAAAGTCAAATGGCGCTCCTTCCCTTCTGAGCCCTGCCGTGCGCCCAAACAGTGATTTATGACCACATATGAGGTATCTGTGTACTCAGGAGAAATTGCCCAACAAATTTTAGGATCCAATTTATACTGTTGCCCATGTGAAAATGAAAAAAACTGAGGCTAAAAGAAAATTTTTGTGAAAAAAAAGTACTTTCTTTTTTTACGGATCAATTTGTGAAGCACCTGGGGTTCAAAGTGCTCACTATGCATCTAGATAAGTTCCTTAGGGGGTCTAGTTTCCAAAATGGGGTCACTTGTGGGGGAGCTCCAATGTTTAGGCACACAGGGACTCTCCAAATGCGACATGGCAACCGCTAAATATTCCAGCATATTTTCCATTCAAAAAGTCAAATGGCGCTCCTTCCCTTCTGAGCCCTGCCGTGCGCCCAAACAGTGATTTATGACCACATATGAGGTATCTGTGTACTCAGGAGAAATTGCCCAACAAATTTTAGGATCCAATTTATACTGTTGCCCATGTGAAAATGAAAAAAACTGAGGCTAAAAGAAAATTTTTGTGGAAAAAAAAGTACTTTCTTTTTTTTACGGATCAATTTGTGAAGCACCTGGGGGTTCAAAGTGCTCACTATGCATCTAGATAAGTTCCTTAGGGGGTCTAGTTTCCAAATGGGGTCACTTGTGGGGAGCTCCAATGTTTAGGCACACAGGGACTCTCCAAATGCGACATAGCAACCGCTAAATATTCCAGCATATTTTCCATTCAAAAAGTCAAATGGCGCTCCTTCCCTTCTGAGCCCTGCCGTGCGCCCAAACAGTGGTTTATGACCATATATGAGGTATCTGTGTACTCAGGAGAAATTGCCCAACAAATTTTAGGATCCATTTTATCCTGTTGCCCATGCAAAAATGAAAAAATTGATGCTAAAAGAAAATTTTTGTTGGAAAAATTAAAATGTCCATTTTTTCCTTCCACGTTGCTTTAGTTCCTGTGAAGCACCTGAAGGGTTAATAATCTTCTTGAATGCAGTTTTGAGTAGCTTGAGGGGTGCAGTTTTTATAAAGGTGTCACTTTTGGGTATTTTCTGCCATATAGACCCCTCAAAGTGATTTCAAATGTGAGGTGGTCCCTAAAAAAAATGGTTTTGTAAATTTTGCTGTAAAAATGAGAAATCGCTGGTCAACTTTTAACCCTTATAACTTCCTAACAAAAAAAAATGTTGTTCCCAAAATTGTGCTTATGTAAAGTAGACATTTGGGAAATGTTATTTATTAACTATTTTGTGTCACATAACTCTCTGGTTTAACAGAATAAAAATTAAAAATTTGAAAATTACAAAATTTTCAAAATTTTCGCCAAATTTCCATTTTTTTTCACAAATAAACGCAAAAATTATCGACCTAAATTTACCACTAGCATGAAGCCCAATATGTCACAAAAAAACAATCTCAGAATCGCTAGGATCCGTTGAAGCGTTCCTGAGTTATTACCTCATAAAAGGACACTGGTCAGAATTGCAAAAAATGGCAAGGTCTTTAAGGTCAAAATAGGCTGGGTCATGAAGGGGTTAACATAGATTAGACAAGCCAATGCCCACTAAAGTTAACATGGTGTGACCCAATATATAAAAGTGGTGTAACTGACACCAGAGACTCTGTGTGACCATAAGAAAATACCGTATTTTTCGGGCCATAAGACACACTTTTTACCCAAAAAAATTGTGAGGAAAATGGGGGTGCGTCTTATAGCCCGACCGCAGCTTACCGGGGGTTGCAGCAGCGGTGTGGCAATGGCGGTGGCAGAGATGCTGCGTGGCAGAGGCGCGGTAGGCGGCGTGCACCTGAGCAGGGTCCCTTCCTCAGGTGGTGAGGTGACGCCGCGGCACCGAGAGCAGACAGGACAGCAGAGCCGGGTTTGTCGGTGGTGGCGGCCATCTTCCTGAGGCGGCGTTTGCGCAGATACAGTACTCTGCTTCCTGTGGCTTCAGGAAAATGGCCGCGGTAGGCCGCGCATGCGCAGATAGAGATCGCGGCGGCCATTTTCCTGAAGCCCCAGGAAGCAGAGTACTCTGCGCACACGCCGCCTCAGGAAGATGGCCGCCACCACCGACAAACCTGGCTCTGCTGTCTTGTCTGCTCTCCGTGCGTCACCTCACCACCTGAGGAAGGGACCCTGCTCAGGTGCAACGCCGCCCATCGCGCCTCTGCCACCGCCGCATCTCTGCCACCGCCACATCTCTGCCACCACCGCACCTCTGCCACCGCCACACCACTGCCACAAACCCAGCTCTGCTCTCCGTGCAGCGGCGTCACCACACCTGAGGAAGGAACCCTGCTCAGGTGCATGCCGCCCACCGCGCCTCTGCCACCGCCGCATCTCTGCCACCGCCGCACCTCTGCCACCGCCGCACCTCTGCCACCCGCCACACCACAGCCACAAACCCGGCTCTGCTCTCCGTGCCGCAGCGTCACCTCACCTGAGGAAGGTGAGTACAGTATCAGCATCACCGCACCTCTGCCACACCACTGCCGCAACCCCTGCTGTACCACCGCCGGCCCACAGGTACCTTAAAATTCGGACAATAATACGGTCCCCCATATTGTAAAAATCTTTTTTTCTGCTATTTTTACCCCAAAATTTGGGGTGCGTCTTATGGTCCGGTGCGTCTTATAGTCCGAAAAATACGGTAGCTATTGCTGACTAAGAGGGAAACCAAGACAGAGAATACGATAACATGTGGCGAAACCGCCAATACAAAGTGCCGGTGAATTACCTCACTGCTTGGAATACACCCGAGGGCTGGGATCAGCGCGTCTGCCCCGACGCGCGTTTCGGAATGGAATCCTTCGTCAGGGGGCGATAACAGTATAGGAGACACACTGTTTAATAATGGGAACAACAAAGCACAGCCGGCTGATGGCCCTTTAAGAATATTAACCCCTTCACCCCCAAGGGTGGTTTGCACGTTAATGACCGGGACAATTTTTACAATTCTGACCACTGTCTCTTTATGAGGTTATAACTCCGGAACGCTTCAACGGATCTTCGCGATTCTGAGATTGTTTTCTCGTGACATATTGTACTTCATGCTAGTGGTAAAATTTCTTCCATATAACTTGCGTTTATTTTTGAAAAAAACGCAAATATGGCGAAAATTTTGAAAATTTAGCAATTTTCAAACTTTGAATTTTTATTCCCTTAAAACAGAGAAATATGTAACACAAAATAGTTAAGAAATAACATTTCCCACATGTCTACTTTACATCAGCACAATTTTGGAATCAAATTTTTTTTTGTTAGGAAGTTATAAGGGTTAAAAGTTGACCAGCGATTTCTCATTTTTACAACAAAATTTACAAAGCCATTTTTTTAGGGACCACCTCACATTTGAAGTCACTTTGAGGGGTCTACATGACAGAAAATACCCAAAAGTGACACCATTCTAAAAACTGCACCCCTCAAGGTACTCAAAACCACATTCAAGAAGTTTATTAACCCTTCAGGTGCTTCACAGGAACTAAAGCAACGTGGAAGGAAAAAATGAATATTTAACTTTTTAGCCACAAAAATGATCTTTTACAAACTTTTTTTTATTTTTACAAGGGTAAAAGGAGAAAATGGACAGATAAGGTTGTTATGCAATTTCTCCTGAGTACGCCAATACCCCATATGTGGGGGAAAACCACTGTTTGGGCACACGGCAGAGCTCGTAAGGGAAGGAGCGCCGTTTGACTTTTTCAAACTAAAATTGGCTGGAGTTGAGATTGGACGCCATGTCGCGCTTGGAGAACCTCTGATGCGCCTAAACAGTGGAAACCCCCCACAAGTGACACCATTTTGGAAACTAGACCCCCTAAGGTACTTATCTAGATCTGTTGTGAGCACTTTGAACCCCCAAGTGTTTCACAAAAGTTTATAATGCCTGGGTGTGAAAAAAAAAAAAAAAAATTCCACAAAAATTATTTTTTAGTCCTAAATTTTTTGAATTTTCCCAAGGAAATTGGACCCCAAAAGTTGTTGTCCAATTTGTCCTGAGTACGCTGATACCCCATATGTGGGGGTGGAAAACTGTTTGGGCGCACGGCAGGGCTTGGAAAGGAAGTAGTAACGTTTTGGAATGCAGACGTTGATGGGGGTCATGTTCCGTTTGCAGTGCCCCAGATGAGCCTAAACAGTGGAAATCCCCACAAGTGACCCCATTTTGGAAACTAGACCCCCTAAGGAACTTATCTAGATCTTTGGTGAGCACTTTGAACCCCCAAGTGCTTCACACAAGTTTATAATGCCCGGGCATGAAAATAAAAAATCCTATTTTTTTCCCACAAAAATTATCTTTTAGTCACTAATTTTTTATTTTCCCAAGGGTATCAGGAGAAATTGGACCACATAAGTTGTTGTCCAATTTGTCCTGAGTACGCTGATGCCCCATATGTGGGGGGGAACCACTGTTTGGGCGCACGGCAGAGCTCGGAAGGGAAGGAGCACCATTTGACTTTTTCCAACCAAAATTGGCTGGAATTGAGATTGGATGCCATGTTGCATTTGGAGAGCCCCTGATGTGCCTAAACAGTGGAAACCCCCCACAAATGACCCCATTTGGGAAACTAGACCCCCTAAGGAACTTATCTAGATCTTTGGTGAGCAATTTGAACCCTCAAGTGCTTCACACAAGTTTATAACGTAGAGCCGTAAAATTTAAAAATCATATTTTTTCCACAAAAATGATCTTTTCACCCGAATTTTTATTTTTCCAAGGGTAACAAGACTCCAAAAGTTATTGTGCAATTTGTCCTGAGTACACTGATACCCCATATGTGGGGGTATACCACTGTTTGGGTGCATGGCAGAGTTTGGAAGGGAAGGAGCGCCGTCTCACTTTTTCAACGCAGAATTGGCTGGACGCCATGTCGTGTTTGGAGAGCTCCTGATCTGCCTAAACAGTGGAAACCCCCCACAAATGACACCATTTTGGAAACTAGACCCCTCAAGGAACTTATCTAGATGTGTGGTGAGAACTTTGAACCCCCAGGTGTTTCACTAAAGTTTATAACGTACAGCCTTAAAATAAAAAATCCTTTTTTTTTTTTACAAAAATGATTTTTTCGCCCCCAATATTTTATTTTCACAAGGGTAACAGAAGAAATTGGAACCCAAAAGTTGTTGTCCAATTTGTCCTGAGTACGCTGATACCCAATATGTAGGAGAAAACTACTGTATGGGTGCACGTCAGGGCTCGGAAGGGAAGTAGTGACGTTTTGGATTGCAGACTTTGATGGAATGGTCTGGGGCGTCATGTCGCATTTGGAGAGCCCCTGATACGCCTAAACAGTGGAAACCCCCCACAAGTGACCCCATTTTGGAAAATAGACCCCACAAGGAACTTATCTAGATGTGTGGTGAGCACTTTGAACCCCGAAGTGCTTCACAGAAGTTTATAACGCACAGCCGTAAAAATAAAAAATCCTTTTTTTTTTACAAAAATGATTTTTTCGCCCCCAATATTTTATTTTCACAAGGTAACAGGAGAAATTGGACCCCAAAAGTTGTTGTCCAATTTGTCCTGAGTACGCTGATACCCAATATGTGGGAGAAAACTACTTTATGGGCGCATGTCAGGCTCGGAAAGGGAAGTAGTGACGTTTTGGATTGCAGACTTTGATGGAATGGTCTGGGGGCGTCATGTCGCATTTGGAGAGCCCCTGATGCGCCTAAACAGTGGAAACCCCCCACAAGTGACCCCATTTTGGAAAATAGACCCCACAAGGAACTTACCTAGATGTGTGGTGAGCACTTTGAACCCCGAAGTGCTTCACAGAAGTTTATAACGCACAGCCGTAAAAATAAAAAATCCTTTTTTTTTTTACAAAAATGATTTTTTCGCCCCCAATATTTTATTTTCACAAGGGTAACAGGAGAAATTGGACCCCAAAAGTTGTTGTCCAATTTGTCCTGAGTACGCTGATACCCAATATGTGGGAGAAAACTACTGTATGGGCGCATGTCAGGGCTCGGAAAGGGAAGTAGTGACGTTTTGGATTGCAGACTTTGATGGAATGGTCTGGGGGCGTCATGTCGCATTTGGAGAGCCCCTGATGCGCCTAAACAGTGGAAATCCCCAACAAGTGACCCCATTTTGGAAAATAGACCCCACAAGGAACTTATTTAGATGTGTGGTGAGCGCTATGAAGCCCCAAGTGCTTCACAGAAGTTTATAATGTACAGCCGTAAAAACAAAAAAATCTTATTTTTTTTACAAAAATAATATTTTCGCCCCCAGTTTTTTATTTTCCCAAGGGTAACAGAAGAAATAGGACAAATTGCACAATAACTCTTGGGGTCCAGAGTACGCTGATACCCCATATGTGGGGATAAACTACTGTTTGGACGCATGGCAGAGCTCAGAAGTGAAGGAACACCGTTTGACTTTTTCAACGCAGAATTGGCTGGAATGGAGATCAGACGCCATGTCACATTTGGAGAGCCCCTGATGTGCCTAAACAGCGGAAACCCCCCAATTCTAACTCCAACCCTAACCCCAACACACCCCTAACCCTAGTCCCAACCCTAATCCCAACCCTAACCCTAATCCTAACTCTAACCCTAATCATAACTTTAGCGCCAACCCTAACCCTAACTTTAGCCGAAACCCTAACCCTAATGGAAAATAAAAATAAATACATTTTTTTTATTTTATTATTTTTCCCTAACTAAGGGGGTGATAAAGGGGGTTTGATTTACTATTTATAGCGGTTTTTATGATTGGCAGCTGTCACGCTAAAAGACGCTTTTTATTGCAAAAGGTAGTTTTTTGCATCGCCACATTTTGAGAGCTATAATTTTTGCATATTTTGGCCCACAATGTCATGTGAGGTCTTAATTTTTGCGGGACGAGGTGACGCTTTTATTGGTACCATTTTTGAGCACGTGACATTTTTTGATCGCTTTTTATTTCGATTTTTGGGAGGTTAGAATGAACAAAAATCAGCAATTCATGAATTTCTTTTGGGTGAGGCGTTTTTATTGTTCCGCGTGTGGTAAAATTGATAAAGCTGTTTTATTCTTCGGGTCAGTACGATTATGGCGATACCTCATTTATATAATTTTTTTATGTTTTGGCGCTTTTATAGAATAAAAACAATTTTATATAAAAAATAATTATTTTTGCATCGCTTTATTCTGCGAGCTATAACTTTTTTATTTTTTTGCTGATGATGCTGTGTGATGGCTCGTTTTTTGCGGGACAAGATGACGTTTTCAGCGGTACCATGTTTATTTATATCCGTCTTTTTGATCGCGTGTTATTCCACTTTTTGTTCAGCAGTATGATGATAAAGCACTGATTTTTTGCTTCGTTTTTATTTTTTATTTTTTAAGGGGTTCACAAAAGGGGTTAACTAGTGGGACAGTTTTATAGGGGGGTCGTTATGGACGCGGCGATACCATATATGTGTACTTTTATTGTTTTATTTTTTTTATTTACAATAAGTAATGAATTTATTGGGGAATATTTTTTATTTTTTTTTTTTATTTTGGATTTTTTTTTACACATGTTTATTTTTACTTTTTTTTACTTTTTTACTTTGTCCCAGGGTGGGACATCACTGTATTTCATCAGATCGCTGGTGTGACAGTGTGCACAGCACTCTGTCACACCAGCGATGTGACAGGCAGTGCAGGACGCTTCCTCATGCCTGCTCTTGGCAGGCACTGAGGAAGCCGCCTCCCTCCAGGACCCCAGCGCCATCTTGGATCCGGGTCCTGGGATGGAGGAAGCCCTCAGAGCAGCGCGATCACATCGCGCTGCTCTGAGGGTCTCAGGGGGCGCGCAGGGAGCCCCCACCCTGCGCGATCCTCCCCTGTGCCCCCAGTACACCGCGATCATGTTTGATCCTATGACGTACTATCCCGTCCATGGTCAGAATGGCACGGGTTTTATGGACGGGATAGTACGTCTAATGTCAGAGAGGGGTTAATGCAGCCTAATGCTCCTATAAAAATAGACTTTGTGACTTTTAGAGTCCCTCCTTTATAAATTAAACAGGATGTGTCTGATGATGTGTCACACACCACATGGCCAACTAAGGTTGTTAAATGTTAAAATGGGGTGTGAGGAGGGATCCAAGAAGGCCACCGCAGGAATCAGACACACATGAGGGAGCTCCACATCCAGAGGAGTCAATCCGTGCCATCCATCCTTAATAGTGCTTCACTAACCATCCTGCTCTGGTTGGTGCCCAGTGCCCAGGGGACCAGAAAGCAGCAGTTTTAAACCAACTTCTTCAGCCTGAGATAGCCTGCACAGCCTCTTCAACCTGCGGCCTACTACAGGGCCTGAATCATGGTCCCCCTGCCGGAAAAAGTTTCCCCTGTACTTCTTCCCCTCTATCCACCTGTGACAGATCTAAATCAGAGGTCCGGCTGAGCGGTGAGTGAACATCTGTGAGCACTTAGCATTTAGGAAGGCCTGCCACCATCATCCATCACAGGGGGGCGCCCTGCTGCATCTGTGGTGGAGACCCTGCAGGCAGTAAGATACCCTTGGGACCAGTCATCTCCCTACCCATCTGCTGTCTTACCTGCAGATGCTGCTGCTTGTTGCACCCGGAGGGGGAGAGAGGGAGGATTGCTGATCGGGTTCTGTGTGATTGCAGGGAGCTGTGTTTCCTCTCCACTGGGAATTCCCCATCTGTTACAGAATCACTGAGCAGGCTGGAGCCTTGAGGGACACTGCAGGAGATTTCCTCTACTGTAGCCTGTGCAGTGTTGTTGCCTTTCCCAAATAGTGGCCAGAGGAGCTTGTTAAGAAACACCAATAACTGTGACTGTGAGTGAGCGGTTTTGAGAGGATCCAGGCACTGGCCTAATGTTTGTGGCACAGGTTACCTTTGGTGGGGGAAGCTACTGGGACAGAACTTTCTTGACCCCACACACACCCACTCCCTGCCAAGAGGACACATATAAAGCAGGAGACTACTGCAAAAGCCACCTGATCACTGATTTACTATTTCATCCAACATATCAGTTAAGTTGGAGCTCTGCTGCCATCACCTGCTCATAACTAAAATAACACACTGATACGGGCTGCAATATACTACCACTCCGGATACCACTGCTGAGTAGCACTCAGTGCACTCTTTTATACACAGACACCTTTCTTAAGGGCTTATCTTCTAAACTGCTGTGGATACCGGCCCAACTGGTGACCATTTTCAGCCTGTTTACCTTTATGATCTTTTGAGCGGTCCGTATTCCTTAAACCATCTTGGGTCTCCTCAGGACCAATTTATGTAAGTTCTTGCACTTAAATCTCAACTGAGATGTCTTCCCTCACCTTACAAGTGCATTTCTATTCATTTTCAATCTCTCTCCATCTACATGGAAAAATTTGTAAATCCCAGTAGCTCCAAGGATACTAAAACCAGAGCACATGCCACCAAATCTTCTCCTAAATCACCAGATTCTAACTCTGTCATGTCTAAAGAATCCCTACAAACCATTGCTGACTCTATCACAAAGCAACTTATGCCAAAAATAGATGCAAGACTTCTTTCCTTTCAATCCTCATTGGACTCGATCACATCCCAGTTGTCCGACCATTCCACCAAAATTTTGGCAGCAGAACAGCAGATCAGTGATTTGGAGGACACTGTACAGTTATATGCTGCTCATCTTAAAGATAAGGACCATGTGATAGAGCAGCTCCAAGACAAAATCGATGATCTGGAAAACCGAAGCCACCGAAACAATCTTCGCGTCATCGGCGTTCCCTAGTCGGTAAAGGATCTCCACCACTTCCTCCTGGCTCCCACGAGCACTTAATTTGCCGGACCGACCTGGCTCCATGATAGTCGAACGAGCCCACAGACGTGGACCTTACAACTCCAGAATCCAATGCCCACCCTCGCCCTGTTATTTTTAAGTTACTTAATTTTCAGGACAAAATGCTAATGTTTCGGGCATTTCGGGCTATGTCTGCTGTGAAATATGAGGGACACTTCTTATGTTTCTAGATTATTCTGCTGTGGTGGCAGCGAAGCGCCGTGCCTTTGCCCCAGTTTGTAAACTTCTGCATGACAGAGGCTCCTGTTTTGCACGTCTGAGGGTGGAACTCCGAGGAAAGACAATGTTTTTTATTGACCCTAATGAAGCCATGGAGGAGGTGAAGCGCTCCTCCCGAGCCTCTTCTCCGGCCACTTGATTTCAATTTCAGCAATTTTTTTTCTAGTTGATAGCCATGTTACATCTCTGTTTATATATACCTGCATGACTAATCTTTTGGTTTCTACTTAATGCACGTCGTTTGCTATTTTCTACTGCATTATGATTATGGGAGGTCTTAGTCGAGATACTGTTATATAATGTTTATTGTAGTTTCTCTATTGCTTGTGGGTTTGTTGGACGGTGGGGGGTGGGCTCTTCCTCCTCTTCCTCCCTAGGCACGATTTTTTTTCTGTCTTTCTGGGTGTTAGGGTTTGCTTGCTGTGAAAGACCTTTGCCCAGTTGTTTCTTCTCTGATATTAGTCTTTCATGGCCTCAATGTGACATAGGCTAATATGGCTGACTCTAGTACTGTAGCTCCTCACATTAATGTAGACTCTCTCAAATTGTTATCTTGGAACGTGGCTGGGCTTAATACTAAAGTTTTAGACCATGTTACTTGTATACGCCCACACATTGTGTTTTTGCAGGAAACTCACTGGATTCGTGGAAAACATCCTCCGCTCCGTAACAAGCATTACCCAGACTGTATAGAGGCTTCTTTTTCAAGGAAGAAATGTCGGGTTGCCGTCCTGTTCCATAGAGACCTTGAATACTCCATTCAAGATGTGGTGAGAGACAAGGCGGGACGATATTTGCTGATTAGGATCCTTGCTGAGCAGAGGGAATACTGCCTTATTAATGTTTACACACCTAAGGCTATGGTTCCACGGTCCGGAACCATAGCGCTTTTGACGGAGCGGAAATTCCGCTCCGTCTAAGCCCCGCCCCCTTTCTGACGCGCGATCTTTCCGGAGGTGTTCAGGACACCTCCGGAACACCTCCGGAAAGAACGCAGGGCTACATAGCCCTGTGTAATATTCTGTTGCGGCGACGCACCGTCGCCGCAATACGCGAGGACATGCTGCGGTCTAAAAAGACGCGCCGCATGTCCGTTTACGCAGGTTTGCCACCTGCGTATTGTTACGCATAGTGGAGACGGGATTTCTTGAAATCCCCTCCACTATGCTGTAACATCTGGACGCTGCGTGTTTGGCGCTGCGCCAGCGCACAGCGCCAAACACGCAGCGTTTACTGACCGTGGAAACTCACCCTAATGCGGCTAGCCTTCTTTTTTTTCTAAGCTTGTAGAAGTCATCCATAGCTGGCATCCTACTAATATTTTATTAGGTGGGGATTTACAATATCTTTTTAGATAGGTCTACACCACCGCCTGCATCCTTCTCCCCGGTTGGAATGATTCCCATCTTATTACAGTAGATAGGCTTGACTTATTGGATTCCTGGAGATGCTGCCATCTTACGGAAAAAGAATATACCGTATATACTCATGTATAAGCCAACCAATGTATAAGCTGACCCCCTAATTTTGCCACAAAAATCTGGGAAAACTTATTGACTCGCGTATAAACCGCCGTCCTGCTCTGTGCTGCCCCCATCCTGCTCCTTGCTCCCCCATCCAGCTATGTGCTCCCCCATTCTCCTCTGTGCTCCCCCCTCCTGCTCCATCCTCCGCTGTACTCCCCCCCTTCCTGCTCCGTCCTCCTGTGCCCCCCATCCTGCTCCGTGCTCCTCTGTGCCTTCCATCCTCCCCCCATCCTGCTCCGTGCTCCTCTGTTCTTTCCATCCTCCCCCATCCTGCTCCGTGCTCTCCATCCTCCCCCCGTCCTGCTCCGTGCTCTTCTGTGCTCTCCGTCCTCCCCCCGTCCTGCTCCGTGCTCCTCTATGCCCTCCATCCTCCCCCCCGTCCTGCTCCATGCTCTTCTGTGCTCTCTGTCCTCCCCCCCATCCTACTCCGTGCTCATTGTCCTCCTCCATGCTTCCCCCGTCCTCCATTCTCCCCCCGCCTATGGGAGTGGCGTCGCGTCCATATTACATGACCTTAATGAGCGGTATTACGTCACCGCTCAGCACAGGAGAGCTGCAGGAAGCCAGGTACAACGGAGGATTGCCGGGACGTTCAGCGATGGCACGGGAGGGTGAGTATGATGTCTCCTGCTGCGGCACCCCCTCCCCCGCTGGTTTCTGCCCAATGACTCGTGTATAAGCCGAGGGGGCATTTTCAGCACAATAAAGGTGCTGAAAATCTCGGCTTATACACGAGTATATATGGTACGTTTAATTCTAGGTTCACAATGTACACACTCGCATTGATTACTGGCTAACATCTACCCATCTCTTTTCATCTTTAAAATCGGTTGAGATTCTTCCAATGGTTATTTCACATCACTCTCCTGTCTTACTTACCTTAGACTTTCCCACAGGAAAACTCTCTCCTTTCGTTGGCATTTTCACTCATATCTTTATACGTCGGATGATTTAAAAAAAGTTTGACTGGCTGGTGAGAGACATTCATGGAGGAGAACTTGGAACACTTAGAAGACATCAGTTTATTCTGGGTTACCGCTAAAACAGTGCTCAGAGGACATATTATCTCTTATGTTTCTCAGAAAAAGAAGAACTTGTCCTCCTTGCAGCCTCTTCTTGACCAGCTCACTCAAACCTATAGAGATTTCCGGCTACACAACACCTTATCATCCAAGGAGGCTTACCTCACTGCTAAACGTAATCTAGACACCTTACTGCATGAACAAGCGCATAACTAACTTTCCTACCAACGTAACCGCTTCTTTCGTTGAGGCAATAAACCTGGGCGCCTTTTGGCATCACTAACGAAACCCTTCAAAACGGCTACTAAAATCACCAACATCAAACATCCTAATGGTTCCATTATTCGTGACCCAGTTCAAATATGCGTGGTTTTCAGAGATATTTACGCAGATCTCTATGGCCCACCCAACGATTCTCAGGAAGAAGGCTATAATTTCCTTCACAAGGTTGATCCACCAAAACTTTCTATCTTTCAAAGAGAAATTTTAAAAAAGCCTATCTCTCCTGGGGAAGTTGGACTGGTCGTCCAGTCTCTTAAGTTGCTTAAAGCCCCTGGCCCAGACGGTTACTCAGCAGAAATCTATAAAATATTGTGACCATTACTTATACCCCACCTTACCTCTTTTTTTAATCATTTAATAGATTCAAGTTCCCTTCCTGACCAGTTCAATGAAGCAAGCCTTTCATTACTACCAAAGCCGGGTAAAGACCCCCTTCTCCTTGCCTCGTACCGCCCAATCTCCCTTTTATACGTGGATTTCAAATTGCTCACCAAAATTATAGCCAACAGATTACAATCTATACTTCCTAATATCCTCACCACGTCCCAAACGGGCTTTGTCCACGGCCGATCCATCACCTACAATATTAGAACTGCATTAGCCGCTGTTATTTATAGTCATCAAACCAAAGCTAAACGAAACATCTTGGTTAGCCTTGACGCTGATAAGGCTTTTGACCAGGTATCTTGGTCCCACCTCATCCGAACTCTCAAATACAGAATGTTTGGATTTTCCTTTTTCAATTTTATCCGGACGATTTACACCACTCCTCAGTCCTCAATTTGGCTCCATGGTATTCAGTCATCCCCTTTCTCAATTTTCAGAGGTATGAGGCAGGGAAGTTCTTTATCCCCCTTATTGATTAATATTGCCCTAGACCCTCTACTTAGATATCTGGAGATGATTCCTTCCTTTGAGGTTATTGGGATAGGCCACCTTACACTCAAGTCCTTGGCATTCACCGACGACTAGTGTTGAGCGATACTGCCCGATATCCCGAAATATCGGATCGGATTGGATCAGCCCGATACTCAAAAAGTATCGGGTATCGCCGATTCCGATACGGTAAACCCAATGCAAGTCAATTGGACAGAAATATTGTAATTAAAAAACCTCTTTCTTTCCTTGTAAACACTAGATATACAGTACAGATCAAAAGTTTGGACACACCTCATTCAATGATTTTTCTGTATTTTCATGACTATGAAAATTGTAGAATCACACTGAAGGCATCAAAACTATGAATTAACACATGTGGAATTATACATTACACTTTACAAAAAAGTGTGAAACAACTGAAAATATGTCTTATATTCTAGGTTCTTCAAAGTAGCCACCTTTTGCTTTGATTACTGCTTTGCACGCAGAAAAGGTGAACGGATGGACTCTACATGCCTGGTACCCACCGTGAAGCATGTAGGAGTTGGTGTGATGATGTGGGGGTGCTTTGCTGGTGACACAGTTGGGGATTTATTCAAAATTGAAGCGGTGAGCGGTCCAGCTCACCCCAAATCATCTCTACTGGGTTCAGGTCTGGTGACTGTGGAGGCCAGGTCATCTGGCGTAGCACCCCAACACGCTCCTTCTTGGTCAAATAGCCCTTACACAGCCTGGAGGTGTGTTTGGGATCATTGTCCTGTTGAAAAATAAATGATGGTCCAACTAAACGCAAACCGGATGGAATAGCATGCAGCTGCAAGATGCTGTGGTAGCCATGCTGGTTCAGTATGCCTTCAATTTTGAATAAATCCCCAACAGTATCACTAGCAAAGCACCCCCACATCATCACACCACCTCCTCCATGCTTCACGGTTGGAACCAGGCATGTAAAGTCCATCCGTTCACCTTTTCTGCGTGCAAAGCAGTAATCAAAGCAAAAGGTGGCTACTTTGAAGAACCAAGAATATAAGACATATTTTCAGTTGTTTCACACTTTTTTGTAAAGTGTAATGTATAATTCCACATGTATTAATTCATAGTTTTGATGCCTATAGTGTGATTCTACAATTTTCATAGTCATGAAAATACAGAAAAATCATTGAATGAGAAGGTGTGTCCAAACTTTTGGTCTGTATTGTACACACATAGAATATATATATATATATATATATATATATATACATGTCATTGTGACATATATATATATATATACATATATTTATAGTTCATACACTTCTACATAGTAAAATAGCTTCTGATTCAATTGCCGCGCAATGCCGGCTTTTGTGAAAATACAGAACCACCCAACATGAAATGACACATGGTTTACATAGAGTTAACCATGTCATTTCATGTAGTTTGATATATGGTTTTCACTAACAATTACATGAGTGTATGTGTGCAAAATTTCACACATGTAGGAGTTAATTAAAGGTGTAAATTCGTTGTAAAAAAAACGCATTTTTTTGCTACGAATTTACACCTTTAATTAACCCCTACATGTGTCAAATTTTGCACACATACACTCATGTAATTGTTAGTGAAAACCATATATCAAACTACATAAAATGACATGGTTAACTCTATGCAAACCATGTGTCATTTCATGTCGGGTCTGTAATTTCACAAAAGCCGGCAATTGAATTAGCGGCTATTATACTATGTAGAAATGTATGTACTATAAATATATATATATATGTGTCACAAATTCAATGACATGTATATATATATGTATATGAGGTGTAAAATTGTTTAAAAAAAATGAAGTGGGTTCCCGCCCTATTTTCTCAACCAGACAGACAAAGTCAGCGAGTGGGGGCAGATAATAATAGCCCAGAGAGGGACCATTATTTTTGCCCCCCTGGCTACTAACATCTGCCCCCAGACACCCCAGAAAAGGCAAATCTATAATTAGATTCGCCCTTTCTGGCACTTTGCCCGTCTATTCCCATTGCCCTGTAGCGGTGGCGAATGGGTTAATAAGGGGTTAAAGCCACCTTGCTATTGAAAGGTGACTTTAAGCCAGGTTAATAATTGAGAGCTGTCAATTAGACAACTATCAATTATTAATCCTATTGTATGAAATAAAAATAAAACACACACACTTTAATTAAAAATAATTTAAATGAAATAAACACACAGTTTTTGACCATATTTTATTTTACTGCCATTCTTTGCGAAGCCCTTGTTCACCTGTAATAAAAATAAAATAATAAAGCAACATTATTCTTACCTATCCAATGTTCAGTCAGGTCCCCCGATGTAATCCTTCTGAAAGGGTTAATGTTTACTGCAGGGACCGCAGCTAATGCTGACAGCCTCACAGTAAACCCCCGACTGAATCATCTCCTCTCCTGGATGACAGGAGAGGAAGTGGTTAGCATAATTGATTGCTTCCCACTTTCACTTCAGGTCAGCCAGGGACACCGCACAGCATCAGTGACGTCAGAGGGAATCCCGGCTGACCTGAAGTGAACTGATTAACAAAAATAGGGGATCCCCTCGAAAAAAAAAATGGCGTGGGGTCCCCCTATTTTTGTGGCGTGGGGTCCCCCCTATTTTTGTTAACCAGCCTGATAAAGCAGACTACTGAGGCCTGGTTTTTCAGGCTGTTAAGGAGCCAATATCCATGGACCTTGCAAGCCTGATAATACCAGGCCACAGCAGTCTGCTTATCTTGGCTGGTTAACAAAAATAGGGGATCCCCTCGAAAAAAAATGGCGTGGGGTCCCCCCTATTTTTGTTAACCAGCCAGATGAAGTAGACTGCTGAGGCCTGGCTTTTCAGGCTAGTAAGGATCCAATATCCATGAACCTTGCAAGCCTGATAATACCAGGCCACAGCAGTCTGCTTAGCTTGGCTGGTTAACAAAAATAGGGGATCCCCTCGAAAAAAAAATGGCATGGGGGTCCCCCTATTTTTGTTAACCAGCCAAGTAAAAAGCAGACTGCTGCGGCCTGGTATTAAAAGACTGTCAAGGCCCATGGATTTTGGCCTTCAACAGCCTAAAAATACCAGGCTGCAACAGCCCCACAATTGGCGCATCCAAAGATGCGCCAATTGTGGCACTTTACCCGGCTCTTCCCACTTGCCCTGTAGCGGTGGCAAGCGGGGTAATAAGGGGTTAATGTCACCTTTGATTGAACGGTGACAATAAGCCCGGTTGTTAATAATGGAGAGGCGTCAATAAGACACCGATCCATTATTAATCATAAAGTTTGTAAATTTGTAAAAAAAATACACAGCCAGAAAAAAGTCTTTTAATGAAATAAAACACAACACAGTTTTCATTATTTTTATTTTACGCTCATCCTGCGATGCCATCGTTCTCCTGTAAAAAAACAAAAATAACAAACCAACACAAATACTCTGTCCGACACAGTCCAAAATCACGAGTGTCCCACAACGTGTTCATCTCTGCTTCATCTGCATGCCAGGCTGAGCATGGCATCCAGATGTAGCAGAGCTGCTTACCAGAGGAGATTCCCCGGCGGTGATGTCATCGGACTGGTTTACGGCCAGCTGTCGCGAGAGTACAGCTGGCCGAGTTTACCCAGTACCCGGCAGCACGTGCAGTTATCGCGAGAAGCTGCACGTGACCGCCAGGGAGAGGGTAATAGCGGCCATCAAGGAGTCCAGGACGTGACCGCCGGGGATCTTCTGCCAGGTAAGTGCTGCTGACACCTGACAGACCCGACCGACACTGACAGTGACACTTTCGGGAAGTTCGTGTGTCACGTACTTCGTTCTGTGACACAGGAACTCCCCATGGACTTTAGAGGAAAACTCCGATTCCGGTATCCGATATGACAAAAATATCGGATCTCAGAATCAGAATTCCGATACAGCAAATATCGGCCGATACCCGATATTTGCAGTATCGGAATGCTCAACACTACCGACGACATACTACTCATGATGGCCAATTCTACGGAGTCCATTCCTTTCATAATGGAGGATTTCCATGAGTTTGGAGAAATCTCGGGATTCTGCATACATTTTAACAAATCCAAGGCTTTAGCGATCTTCAGGGATGATCGACAAAAGTGGCCCTTCCCTTGTCCATTTCAGTGGGCGCATGGTTCTTTACGATATCTTGGTATTCTTCTACCCTCCAACCCACATACTATTTACCAACTTAATATCCGACCTTTAATATCTCCCATTACTCGGGAAATACAATCTTGGAGGTCTTTTAAATTATCTTTTGCAGGTAAAGCTCACCTTATTAAAATGGTTTCCATTCCTAAAATACTCTTCCCTTTACAAACACTACATATTCTATTATCTAAAGCTGACGATCAACTCTAACTAAGATTTTTCGACAATTTATATGGGGCTCGAGGGGGAGATCTAGGATCAGTATTTTTTAAATTGCAACAGGCTAAATCTTTGTGGGGCCTCAATTTTCCAAATTTAAGATTGTATAGCGTTGCAGCCATTTTCAGACATTCTCTTGATTGGATTTGGGCCCATACTAAATTTACCAACACCCCATTAGATGATTAGTCTGGACTGATCAGTCTTCCTGCCTTACTACATTTACAACAAAATAGAGTTCCCACTGCAATCAGGGATAATCCTCTGCTATGGTCCGTGGTATTGGCATGGCGTCATGCTAGAAAGATTAGTGGACTAGACCCTTATACCT
Organism: Oophaga sylvatica; assembly: GCA_033576555.1. NCBI lineage: Eukaryota > Metazoa > Chordata > Amphibia > Anura > Dendrobatidae > Oophaga > Oophaga sylvatica. The sequence goes on along the minus strand of JARQOD010000001.1, from coordinate 184,556,530 downwards.
CAGTTTTTCTTCCCTTTCAAGGTAACCCTTTTTTTTGGAAGGCAGACCACCCCCAATTTACCGAGTGCTGGGGGGAGAGAGGGTGCAGACTGGTCTGCGATCTTCTGACAACTGCTCAATGTTCTCTTTCTATGGAGGGTATTTTCTCCAAATGTTCAATCTTAGTGGGTAATATTTTTATTACTACTCAGATTAAGCATTATGTTGACTCGGTCTTCCGAGGCATACCAGACAGTGTCAGAACCTGTCCTCTCATCTGATCTCCCTTGGCGCTCGTGTAGGAGTTTATTCGCTAAGTCTTATCTTTAAATCAATCAAACCTTCTATTTCATGGTCAGATTCTTCATCAGGCCCAGGCAGATGGGTATCACAACTATCTAATTATAGACTGACTGATCTTTTGAAAGCCACTCTACATTTAAACTCTTTATTGCCATATGACAGCTACTCAACTATGGCCCTTATGATTTTCCATAGGACTTACATCTCCCCAGAGGTCAAAGCTAGGATGTCTCTATCAGCTAATCCCTCTTGTCCCAAATGTTTACACTCTCCAGCTGACATATTTCATTGTCTCTGGGATTGTCCGAGGATACAGGAGGTTTGGGATATGCTTCTTCGCCATCTCACCAATATCTTCAACATTCGTTTTACATTATCTCCGGAATGGGCGTTATTTAATATTCTCCCACGGGATCATCTACTCGGACTCACTGCTCAACAACGACATGTTTTAACTATTTGGGAGGCGGCTATCCACAAGAGTATTCTGCATTTGTGGGCACAGGATGCAACCCCTTCACTAAATCTAATTTCTTCGAAAGTAACATATTTGTTTAAAATGGATTTGATTGAGTCGATATTTTATAAAGAAAGTCATACGGAATGTTTTTTCCTCACATGGTCCTCCCTTATTGATCTGCAGCCACTATCGGTGCGTCAAGCATTACATGGTGGCTTTCAATTCACCGATTGGTATACGAGAGAGCTTATATCTGGTAACATACCTCTTAGGCTTACCTGATTAAACCTACAGTGTTTCTGACGTGCCTGGGGGGAGGGGGAGAGTTGGGATCGGGACTGTTTGTTATACTGAATAACCCCGTCTTCTTTTGAATCTTTCAAGCTACACTTTTTGGATATTATGTCCTTCTTTGTCTTTGTCTTTATATGCTATGTATGTTGCTGGTTCTTATTTTGTTTGCAGACGGTTATAAATAAATATAAAAAAAAAATGGGGTGCGGGTAACTTTGGGGCAGGGCAGTCCTTGCATTCAATCCATAGGCAAACAGTGTGGCAGTACCAAATAAATAATAATGGGAACTTTGGTTTCACGTGGCCATCCTGTACATTGGTTCAAAGGGTTATTGGGGTGCGTGTAATTTTGTGGCAAGGCGGGCCTTGCATTCAATGCATAGGCAAACAGTATGGGAGTACCAAATTACTAATAATGGGAACAATGCTTTCAGGTGGCCATCCAGGACGTCTGTTCAAAGGGTTATTGGGGTGCGTCCAAATTTGGGGCAGCCCTTGCATTCAATGCATAGGCAATAACAGTATAGGAGACCCACTGTTTTATAATGGGAACAACAAAGCATAGCCGGCTGATGTCCCTTTAAGAATATTAATGCTGCCTGATACCCCTATAAAAATAGGCTTTGTGACTTTCAGAGTCCCTCCTTCATAAGTGAAACAGGATGTGTCTGATGATGTGTCACACACCGCAAGACCAGCAAAGGTTGTTAAATGTTAAAATGACATTTCCCTGTGAATGCATTTGTATTGGTTGAAAGCAATGCTAAAGTTGAAAAACGCTACGTGTAAACATAGCCCAAGTGGTGGAGGTACATTTTTTGGGGGTTATTTTGCCTTACATACAAATCATTAGCATTTTCCTTAACATATTTCCCAGGAAAATCCATTTTGGTTTCGTTTTTTTATGTTTTAGTGTGCACCTGTAAAAGTGGCGTAACACTCTGACAACATTGTCTAGGAGTCAGAAATGCTTCCAGGGGTCTTCTCAAAGATGTTCCCATGTCATTTGTGCACTGTTTCCATAGATTTCTGACGTTTTTATACCCTTGTTGCCGAGATCTGAATCTGAGCATGCGCCACCCCCAGCGGCCATTTTCGTGGAGGCCACCGCATCGCAGCAATGGATCTGCGGGGGCCTCTGGGCTTTCACAACATGCTGGCGGAGCCCGGCCACACCCCAGAGCATGACCGTCGCACCCCAGAGCATGACCGCCGCACCACAGAGCACCCCACTGCACCTCCACAGTACCTGTCACAAAATGCCGGCACCACCGCCGCACCAGCCTTGGATGGGATTTCCCGGAGGCCACCCCAGCAGCCTGGACCACCGAACAACCCCTGTGACCACGCTCCCTTGTGACCACTCCTCCACCTGTGCCAATCCTCCCTGGTAGGCTGAATTCGGACTGTAAGACGGACCCCCATTTGACATATTATTTTTTTTCCCTATTTTCCTTATGAAAATTTGGGGTGCATCTTATGGTCCGATGCGTCTTATAGACCGAAAAACACGGTAAAATCTAATAATTCAATTTATATCTTCTGATCAATTCATAACATAACAATTAGATTTGCCCTTTCTGGCACTTTGCGGGTCTATTCCCATTGCTGTTATGTTTCGGTAACTGAGGAGAAATGGCAAAAAATAGCAAAAGCGGTAATACACCAGAGAGGCTGGAACCTATTGGATTGCAGTAACCTGAACTAACCACACAACTAGAGGTAGCCGTGGAGCGTTCCTACGTTGATCCTAGACGACTCGTCACAGCCTGAGAGATAACTACACCTAAAGGCAGAAAGATGAAAGCTATCTGCCCCGGAGCAGATCCCCAAAGAAAATAGGAAGCCCCCAAACATGTAATGGCGGTTAGACAAGAAGAAAGCACGGACACAGACAGAAAATAGAATGAGCAAATGCTGGGGCCCAATAGGTCTAGACAGAAAAGTACAGGAAAGAATTCTGACTGCAATCCAACAAAAACCCTAACAAAAATACCAACACTTCTGATTGCCAAAAAACCTGAGATCACACGACCTCTTCCACCTAAATCAGATCTCTGGTGTAACAAAACGCTATTCAGCAAATAAAAGTAACAAAAGAGCAAAGCAAAAGTGCAGACACAAACGGAGCACAATTGCAGCGCCAGACCCCCAAAAGGGGACATGCTGCAGTCCACTGCAGGCAGCAACCAGCAGAGAAAATCAAACAGAGAAAAAAAAACAGCAAACACTTATCTGAAGGAGAGCAGGAAACTAGCAGTGCTTCAAGCAAGACCAGAAGAACAATTGATAACCGACAAGGCTGCTGGGAAATCAGGCCATTTATATCCTACCATTCAGCTCCAGCTGAAGGCCATTCATTAATCAGTTCATTACCCTCAGCAACCACCGGAGGGAGCCCCAGCTCAGAAGCCGCCTCCAGCATATTCACAACACATTGCCCTGTAGCGGTGGCAAATGGGTTAATAATGGGTTAAGGCCACCTTGCTATAGAAAGGTGACTTTAAGCCAGGTTAATAATTGAGAGTTGTCAATTTGACAACTCTCAATTATTAATCCTATTGTATGAAATGGTTAAAAAATACACACACATTAATGAAAAATCTTTTTAATGAAATAAATACACAGTTTATGACCATCTTTTATTGTACAGGTAATCCTCGATTTCCTTGTTCTCCTGAAATAAAAATAAAATAATAAAGCAACATTATTCTTACCTCTCCGATCCACAGTCAGGTCCCACGCTGTAATCCATCAGAAAGGGTTAACTAGCTTTCAGCCAAGCAGCACAGCTAATGCTTGCTGCTCAGCTGAAAGCTCCTGAATGAATGAGCTTATCTCCCAGCGACAGGAAAGGATGTGATTACTGTGTGAAGCTTCATTGATTGCTTCCCACAGAAATCAGTTCACTTCAGGTCAGCGGGGACACCGTACAGCATCAGTGACGTCAGAGGGAGTCCCCGCTGACCTGAAGTGAACTGATTTCGGTGGGAAGCTATCAATTAAGCTTCACACAGTAATCACATCCTCTCCTGTCGCTGGGAGAGGAAGTCATTCATTCAGGAGCTTTCAGCTGAGCAGGCAGCATTAGCTGCACTGCTTGGCTGAAAGCTAGTTAACCCTTTGTGAAGGATTACAGCGTGGGACGAGAAAGAGCGACGGATAGGTAAGAATATTGTTGTTTTATTATTTTTTCTTTATTATAGGAGATCAAGGGCTTCGCAAGGATTAAGAGTTAAATAAAAGATTGTCAAAAAATGTGTTTTTATTTCATTAAAATTATTTATTCTTAATGTGTGTGTGGTTTTTTTATTTACTTCAATAGGATTAATAATTGATAGTTGTCTAATTGACAGCTCTCAATTATTAACCTGGCTTAAAGTCAACTTTCAATAGCAAGGTGGCTTTAACCCATTATTAACCCATTCACCACCGCTACAGGGCAATGGGAATAGACCGGCAAAGTGCCAGAAAGGGCGAATCTAATTATAGATTTGCCTTTTCTGGAGTGGCTGGGGGCAGATGTTAGTAGCCGGGGGGGCACAAAATAAATGCACCCTCCCTAGGCTATAATTATCTTCCCCCACTCGCTAGCTTTGTCAGTCTGGTTGAGAAAATACAGCGGGAGCCCACGCATTTTTTTACAACGAATTTACACCTTTAATTAACCCCTACATGTGTGAAATTTTGCACACAGCCACTCATGTAATTGTTAGTGAAAACCATATATCAAACTACATGAAATGACATGGTTAACTGTATGTAAACCATGTGTCATTTCATGTCGGGTCTGTAATTTCACAAAAGCCGGCAATTGAGTTAACGGCTATTATACTATGTAGAACTGCATGAACTATAAATATATATATATATGTGTCACAATGACATGTACAGTACAGACCAAAAGTTTGGACACACCTTCTCATTCAAAGATTTTTCTGTATTTTCATGACTATGAAAATTGTAGAATCACATTGAAGGCATCAAAACTATGAATTAACACATGTGGAGTTATACATTACACTTTACAAAAAAGTGTGAAACAACTGAAAATATGTCTTATATTCTAGATTCTTCAAAGTAGCCACCTTTTGCTTTGATTACTGCTTTGCACGCAGAAAAGGTGAACGACTGGACTCTACATGCCTAGTTCCCACCGTGAAGCATGGAGGAGGTGGTGTGATGGTGTGGGGGTGCTTTGCTGGTGACACAGTTGGGGATTTATTCAAAATTGAAGCGGTGAGCGGTCCAGCTCACCCCAAGCCATCTCGATTGGGTTCAGGTCTGGTGACTGTGGAGGCCAGGTTATCTGGCGCAGCACCCCAACACTCTCCTTCTTGGTCAAATAGCCCTTACACAGTCTGTAGGTGTGTTTGGGGTCATTGTCCTGTTGAAAAATAAATGATGATGGTCCAACTAAACGCAAACCGGATGGAATAGCATGCTGCTGCAAGATGCTGTAGTAGCCATTCTGGTTCACTATGCCTTCAATTTTGAATAAATCCCCAACAGTGTCACCAGCAAAGCACTCCCACACCATCACCCCTCCTCCTCCATGCTTCACGGTGGGAACCAGGCATGTAGAGTCCATCCGTTCACCTTTTCTGCATGCAAAGCTGTAATCAAAGCAAAAGGTGGCTACTTTGAAGAACCTAGAATATAAGACATATTTTCAGTTGTTTCACACTTTTTTGTAAAGTGTAATGTATAATTCCACATGTGTTAATTCATAGTTTTGATGCCTTCAGTGTGATTCTACAATTTCTATAGCCATGAAAATACAGAAAAATCTTTGAATGAGAAGGTGTGTCCAAAGTTTTGGTCTGTACTGTATATATATATAGTTATATGTATTATATGTGTATATATGTAGTGTTTTGTGAGCTGTCAGTGTGATTTTACAGTATTGACTATGGATAGTGTGTAGCCCTGTGTGTAAGGCACACAGTACCCTGGAGGATGTGCGGAGAGGTAACAGTTTAATGCTCGATATCCATTCACTCCATCACACACTTTAGACACACCCATAGTGTATATAAGCTAGTGACATTCAGCAGAGTAGAGTGCTGTTTCCTGTCTTCAGACAGAGGAGGGAGTCAGTCAGTTTCCTGTCTTCGGACAGAGGAGTCAGTCAGTTTTCTGTCAGAGCTCTGTGTGAGATAAAGTCAGACAGACAGTTTGGATGGAAAGAAGAGTTAGCAACAGAAACTTCAGTCGCCTGTCCCAAGGACAGTGAAGTTCAGTCGACGTGCTCCTGAACTAGAGGAATACTGAGATTCTGTCAGCAAGCTCCAAGGAAGAAGCAAGAAAGGACTAACTTGTATTACCTTAGGAAGTGTGGAGTGCTTATGCTAAAAGCGCGAACAGGGCGAAGGGCGCAGTGGAAGAAACAGAGACGTGCTTTAGGTATAGAATTGCCTGCACAATTTCACCGGTCACTGGGGACCGAAGTGTCACTACAGCTTCAGGCGTATTGATAGAAGAACCAGAGTCTTACTGGACCTTAGGTCGCAGAAAGCAGCCCTTGGAGTGTCGGTACGTAACAGGGGTCAGGTGGAATAGGGACTTTGAGTCAGTGCAAGACAAAAGCAAGAACCTAGTTCCATCACTGGAAGGCTCCGACCACAATGCTGACCGGGCAGTACAGCTATGGAGTTAGCTGGAGTATTCGTAGTTAACTTAGCTCTATGCTAGTTGGACTCACCATATTGAAAGTAAAGGAGGCCTCTAACCTGTTCAGCTGTTATCTCGAAGCACATTCTCCACCCGACCAGCCTCCCTGGGACCTGCCTAAACATCTGACAAGTAAAAGGTATGGAAAGACGCTGGATGGTGTGAGACTGATTCATTTATCTGCACCCTACATCATTAATACCATAGACTTTGAGGGACCAGTCCCACCTGTGGGGGACCCGTCATCTAGCTGCCACAACATCCCCTCAGAGATCTACTGCAGCGCTGGTCTTAGTGATCAGACAACTACAGGTGGCGTCACGAACTGTTATCTACTAAATCCCCTGTAAATAAACCCCTTTAACGCCTGACCGCCAGGGACACGGAACGAGCCACGCTACCAGTGACATTCCCCATAGAGATCTACAGGCTCGGCTCCGAGTACCCCATATCCCTGGTAACCCACAATTGTGGTGCGGGTCACACAAACTTGGCGTCACGAACAGGATCCGAAACTTGCAGAATTGCGAGCCCTGTGTGCTGTGAAGTGTTTTGGTGAAAAAGACTGTTGCTGTTGTTTGGCGCCAAATACCGCCATCTTTGCCGCCATATTCGCGCCCTGAGGCGCTGGAGAAGAAGGTGGGCGTGCATTCGTGGGCGTGTACCCCCCTGAGGCGCGAAAGTTATGGCCGCCCTCTCCAAGGCCTACTACAATGTGCGATACAGCCCTACAGAAAGGAGATCCGCCTCCTCTTCACCTTCCCTGCGAAGAGGAGGAGACGCAAACCCCGCCTCCACGGAAGAGACCAGACTGTTCTGGAAAAGTATGAGAGACGGACTTGGAGCATGATGGAGGCAGGACGTGTGCAGCCGAGCAGGGAAGCGGTGGAAGGCAGGCCCCGTTCCCCAGCCAAGCTGCCACTAGAACCAGAACCATCTGTGGTCCTGCACCTGCAGCAAGCCTTGCTGGAGATTGGAGAGGAAAATGCAAGGCTAAAGAAAATGATCCAGCAACGACCTGGCGAGGAGGAGATTGAGAAACGCCGGCGTAACCAGATACAGCGGCGGCTGTGGGACGCGGTGTTCTCTCCCTTCGACGACCCTCCGCCATTTGAATTGCCTAAATTTCTGCTGCCCAAGGCTAAGGAGCAACCGGAGGCTACCCCCAAGAGGACCGACCCTGATCCCACCGATGGAGCGGTGGAGGCGAAGGAGGTTGAGGAGGTCCAGCCCGTTCCGGAACGCCCGCCCGGCCAGGAGGCCGCAGCAGATGATTGTTCCCCGGTAGGGACACCGGAGGGATCCTGTCCATCGTTACCAGACGTCGACTGGGACGCGATGGAGCGTCTTGATGACGTCGCATATGCCGTAAGATGGGAAAGTGCGTGGCAGCAACGTCAGGAGGAAGAACAGGAGGCTCAGCGCAACCGACAGCGGCAGCATGCAGAGCTCATCGCGGACAAGGAGACCGTTCGACGCGATAAAGGTACCCGGAGGGAACCACGACGTCAGGGGTGCGTCACCGAATTCCAGTTCCGCAAGGGCTGGGGTTTTATCCGGGAACCGGGACTTTACCCAGGCGTATTTGTGAGCCGACGCGACGTAGAGTCCCACCTACCACAAGGCCATCCGGGAAGGGACCTAGTTAATGGAGACATCGTCACCTACACACGGCACTGGGGTATGAAAGGATGGTATGCCCTTAATGTCACAATTGTCCGTGACCCCGTCCCTGACGCAGGTAACGTCACCATTGCCAGCGCGTCACAGTCCCGGGCTCCCGCTGCACCAGGCCGTGCCCTGGCATCATCCCCTGAATGTCAATTGCAGCTTGAAGCGCCTCCGGCATATTCTGCTCTGCCAGTGCCTCGCATCAAATCGCAACCCGCGACCCAATCTACATCGCAACCTGCGGTTAAATTTGAATCGCCCTTTGCTACGCAAACTGCGACGCAATCGGCGTCTCACAAGGAGAAAGCACCCGGCGTGCCCCAAGCGGTTCGCACAAGAACTGTAGCGACCCAAACCCTGATAGCAGGTCACGACCTGTTTGTCATGTGCTCTAAGGAGCATCGCATTGTTCCAGCCCCCGGGGTGGAAAATGTCATTGAAGTCTGCAAGAAAATGTGAAGACCGGTAGGACCCAGACAGGGGTTTACCGCAACTAAGAAGATGTAAAAAGTTTTTGATAAAAGAAATAATTGCTGTTTTGCACTTTATTGCTATGTATAGAGTTTACATAGTTTTGTATATTGAGTAGAATACCCGGCTGGGTACAAGAATGAAAATTTTGAAAAGTTGAAGAATTTTGAGAAATTAAAAAGTAATATGTTGATTGCATAGTTTTACATATAGAATACCCTGATTGGGTAAATATCGTTAGAATTATAATGTAAATATTGAAGTGAAAAGAATATATATGTGTCTTTTATTATGCCATGGACTGAGAGGCTGAGGACTGTGCCAGCCCAGAACTTATCCTGTAAATAGTTGCGCTTCGGTGCATTATATTGGTTTTACACGAAGCCATTATTACACAACTACCTCTGAACATAAAACCCGTATGGTGTGGCACTGAGCGAGGTCTGCAGCCAGATGTCCTGCAGCCCACCCAGGACCCACGTTGAAGGTTTGGTGCGGGTCCTTCACAAGAATACTGTGTATTTATTGAGTGTCTTGATGTTTTGATACTTTTGTATTTTCTATTGTTCATAATGCAACGTTTAAGAAATCCTTACCTCCCTTCTGGGATGAGTTTCATGTTATTGTTAATGCAAAACAAAATGTATTTTTCTTTTTATATTCACAGCCCGGGAGTGCTGTATTTTACCTAGGGGGAATGTGTAGCCCTGTGTGTAAGGCACACAGTACCCTGGAGGATGTGCGGAGAGGTAACAGTTTAATGCTCGATATCCATTCACTCCATCACACACTTTAGACACACCCATAGTGTATATAAGCTAGTGACATTCAGCAGAGTAGAGTGCTGTTTCCTGTCTTCAGACAGAGGAGGGAGTCAGTCAGTTTCCTGTCTTCGGACAGAGGAGTCAGTCAGTTTTCTGTCAGAGCTCTGTGTGAGATAAAGTCAGACAGACAGTTTGGATGGAAAGAAGAGTTAGCAACAGAAACTTCAGTCGCCTGTCCCAAGGACAGTGAAGTTCAGTCGACGTGCTCCTGAACTAGAGGAATACTGAGATTCTGTCAGCAAGCTCCAAGGAAGAAGCAAGAAAGGACTAACTTGTATTACCTTAGGAAGTGTGGAGTGCTTATGCTAAAAGCGCGAACAGGGCGAAGGGCGCAGTGGAAGAAACAGAGACGTGCTTTAGGTATAGAATTGCCTGCACAATTTCACCGGTCACTGGGACCGAAGTGTCACTACAGCTTCAGGCGTATTGATAGAAGAACCAGAGTCTTACTGGACCTTAGGTCGCAGAAAGCAGCCCTTGGAGTGTCGGTACGTAACAGGGGTCAGGTGGAATAGGGACTTTGAGTCAGTGCAAGACAAAAGCAAGAACCTAGTTCCATCACTGGAAGGCTCCGACCACAATGCTGACCGGGCAGTACAGCTATGGAGTTAGCTGGAGTATTCGTAGTTAACTTAGCTCTATGCTAGTTGGACTCACCATATTGAAAGTAAAGGAGGCCTCTAACCTGTTCAGCTGTTATCTCAAAGCACATTCTCCACCCGACCAGCCTCCCTGGGACCTGCCTAAACATCTGACAAGTAAAAGGTATGGAAAGACGCTGGATGGTGTGAGACTGATTCATTTATCTGCACCCTACATCATTAATACCATAGACTTTGAGGGACCAGTCCCACCTGTGGGGGACCCGTCATCTAGCTGCCACAACATCCCCTCAGAGATCTACTGCAGCGCTGGTCTTAGTGATCAGACAACTACAGGTGGCGTCACGAACTGTTATCTACTAAATCCCCTGTAAATAAACCCCCTTTAACGCCTGACCGCCAGGGACACGGAACGAGCCACGCTACCAGTGACATTCCCCATAGAGATCTACAGGCTCGGCTCCGAGTACCCCATATCCCTGGTAACCCACAATTGTGGTGCGGGTCACACAATAGCATTTCTTCTGTAATTTCACAAAAGCCGGCAATTGAATTAGCGGCTATTCTGCTATGTAGAAGTGTATGAACTATAAATATATATATATATGTGTCACAATGACATGTATATATATATATATATATATATATATGTATTCTATGTGTTTATATCTAGTGTTTTGTGAGCTGTCAGTGTGATTTTACAGTAGCCGGGGATGATTTGCCGGCTTTTCAAAGGACACTGGTGCATATAAATCAGACAGTACTCGCATGGTGCGAGTGCTGTCCGATTTTTTATCGCATCCATTGACTTGCATTAGCAATTATCATGCCAAAATCGCTGCAAATCGCAGCATGCTGCGATTTTTTTTCTCAGGGCTCATACCCATTTGTGGGAAAAAAAATGGTCCGTTTTCTGGATGGAAAAAACGGTACGATTATATGTAAATGTCATGCGATTTGCATGCGATTTGTATGCGATTTTTAATTGCTCCATCCGTTTTCCATCAGTTTTCCATCTGTATGCATTGCGATTTTAACATGACATTTTACATAGAGCAGTTATCTCTATGTAAAAAATCATGTACAAATCACATTGTAAAAAAAAAAGTACACAAAAAGCAAATAATTTTATATATATATATATATATATATATATATATATATATATATATATATACATCATATATATGTATATATATGTATATATATATATGATGTATATATATATATAGGTCATACACTTCTGCATAGTATAATAGCCGCTAATTCATCCCCGGCTATGCTGTAAAATCACACTGACAGTTTTAATAAAGAATAGAAACAATACATATACACACATAGAATACATATATATATATATATATACATACAGTTAGGTCCATAAATATTTGGACAGAGACAACATTTATCTAATTTTGGTTCTAGACATTACCACAATGAATTTGAAACAAAACAATTCAGATGCAGTTGAAGTTCAGACTTTCAGCTTTCATTTGAGGGTATCCACATTAAAATTGGATGAAGGGTTTAGGAGTTTCAGCTCCTTAACATGTGCCACCCTGTTTTTAAAGGGACCAAAAGTAATTGGACAGATTAAATAATTGTAAATAAAATGTTCATTTCTAGTACTTGGTTGAAAACCCTTTGTTAGCAATGACTGCCTGAAGTCTTGAACTCATGGACATCACCAGACACTGTGTTTCCTTCTTTTTGATGCTCTGCCAGGCCTTCACCGCGGTGGTTTTCAGTTGTTGTTTGTTTGTGGGCCTTTATGTCTGAAGTTTAGTCTTTAACCCCTTAGTGACAGAGCCATTTTGCAGCTTAATGACCGGGCCAATTTTTACAATTCTGACCACTGTCACTTTATGAGGTTATAACTCTGGAACGCTTTAACGAATCCCGCTGATTCTGAGATTGTTTTTTCGTGACATATTGTACTTCACGTTAGTGGTAAAAAAATTTTTATCTGACTTGCGCTTATTTATGAAAAAAATGGAAACATGGCGAAAATTTTGAAAATTTAGCAATTTTCAAATTTTCATCTTTTTTGCCCTAAAATCAGAGAGATATGTCACACAAATTTCTTAATAAATAACATTTCCCACATGTCTACTTTACATCAGCACAATTTTGGGAACAAAATTTTTTTTTGTTACGAAGTTATAAGGGTTAAAAGTTGACCAGCAATTTCTCATTTTTACAACACCATTTTTTTTTAGGGACCACATCACATTTGAAGTCACTTTGAGGGGTCTATATGATAGAAAATAGCCAAAAGTGACACCATTCTAAAAACTGCACCCCTCAAGGTGCTCAAAACCACATTCAAGAAGTTTATTAACCCTTTACGTGCTTCACAGGAACTGAAGCAATGTGGAAGGAAAAAATTAACATTTAACTTTTTTTGCAAAAGCTTTACTTCGGAACCAATTTTTTCTATTTTCACAAAACTGTTCAGTGTCAGTATTCCGGGTTTTCTAGGTAACTTTGTCAATGATTTTGCCCTTTGTTAAAATGGAGTTTGCTGTTTTGTGTGCCCTACTTCCTGTTCGTTTTTTTAAAACCTGGCTCAGGTGTTGGCTTCACTGCTGGAGTATTCTGCTTCCGTTTCCCTGCAACCCAGCTGCTTTGTTCCTCACAGATCTTTTGTGTATTTACCAGGAAAGTGCATAACCTTATCTTCAGGTGTTTCTCAGCCACAGCAGTTTCTACCCAGGGCTCTGGACATTCTCTGCATATGTAAGTTGCACAAAGTACTGTGTTATCATTAAACTGTTGACTTGGGAATTTAACCCTTGGTTCACTCCATCTGATAAGAACTGTGTTTCTGAACTGTTGCTGTTTAACCCTTTGTGCATTACCTCTGGTGAGAGCTGTTGGAACTGTTACTGGAACCTTACTGACATATGAACTTGTTGTTGGACTTCACTGAATTAAGCCACAACTGAGATTAACTTGTTCCTGGACCTCCCTGTGTTTTCTGCATACCTGGATCTGACTCTTCACACACCAGCAGTGTGTAAATCCAGCCACGTTACCTGTGCATCAGACTTACCTTGTGGTCACATTTGTGTGAGGACTCCGTCGTAAGAACTTTGCCACCCTCGCTATAGAGGTTCAAAGACTTATATATCCGGATTCATATAACTGGACTTGTGTATATATATATATGGACTCATTGCATGTCACTACGGGTTGTTTGAATATTGTTTTTGGGTGTTTGCTGTTTCACAAATACATTATTTGCATTCAAAGAAACCCGTCTCTGATTGTTCATTGCCCCACGCTATCAGAATCCTCGAGTTCCTACAATAGTATTACAGGATACTCCAGCCTAAAAAAGAGGATTCTGCTGGGGCAATGACGGAGACACGGGCAGACAAATTGTTCACCATAGTTAACTCCTTGCAGCAGGAGGTGGCGGCTGCACTCAATCAGATTAGAGACTTGGAGTCTCGGGTTAACCACAATGCACAGGGGTTTGGTCAGGCTCTCCAAGATCTACGTTCTAGGTTAGGAGTCCTGGAGGCCTTACCTACTGAGCCTACTTCATCCACCAGTATGCCCAAATTGCCTCCATTCCGTTTTAATGGTGACCGAAGTCAATTCCGTGGATTTGTTAATCAATGTATATTATTTTTTGATGTACATGCCTCCTACTACCGGTCTGATAGATCTAAGGTTCTATGTATTATTATGTTGTTGACATCACGTGCACTGGCTTGGGCAAATCCTATGGTTGAAAGTCATGATACCCGTCTAAATAATTTGGACAATTTTCTGGCAGCCATGGCGCAAATGTTCGACGATCCCAACCGCCGTGCTACCGCTGAATCTGCCTTGCTTTCCTTACGCCAGGGGAAACGGTCAGTCATAGAATATGTTACTGAATTTAAAAGGTTAGTGGTGGACACCCAGTGGGAAAACAATGCTTTATTACCAATCTTTAGAAAAGGTTTGTCAAATGCAATCAAGGATGAGCTAGCTCGTTCAGAGTCTCCACAGGAGTTTGAATTGTTTATACAGCACTGTGTACGTATTGATATCCGTTTAACTGAACGCAGACAAGAAAAATGGGCCGCTGTAAATCGCATTACTAATTACTCTCTTCCGTCCAGGGAAACCACAGGCAAAAACCCGCGAGAGGCTGAGGAGGTGCCTATGCAGGTGGACTCACTGCAGAGACGTGAGAATAATGAACGCCGCGAACACCGTCTCCGTGAGCGCTTATGTTTCTATTGTGGTCAATCGGACCATTTCCTCATCAATTGTCCTAAATGTCCTAGGCGACCCAACAAGGTGTTGGCGGTAGTAGGGGATTATGATAACACAGACGCTGAGTCTGAAGTTTCGGAAACCAGTCTACATCTAGATGCGGTTTTTCCCCCAATACTGATGCCGACTTCCCCTAAAGATCAAGGGGAGAAATATTCACATTGTTCTCTTCCTATACAGATTCAGTGGGAGGAACAGTGGATATCAAGTTCTGCCATGATAGACTCTGGAGCAGGTGGGAATTTCATGGATTCTTCTTTTGCAAAGGAACATGGTATAAAGACACAACTAAGAGCTTCACCAACCACTATGGAAACGGTGGATGGTTCCCCATTAGTTTCTGGACCAGTAGATCGGGAGACAGTGCCTCTGGAGTGTAAGATGGAACCAGACCATCAAGAAACACTTTCATTCATGTTAATATCTTCTCCTCATTTTCCTGTAATTTTAGGAATTCCCTGGTTACGGTCACAAAATCCAATCATCAATTGGGAAACCAAGGAGATAACCTTTCTCCCGAAGTGCAGTTCTACCATCAGTCCAACTGTAGCGGCTCCAGTTACCCAGAACTTGGAAGAGGTGATACAGGTACCTACTCTCCCTCTGATATATCAGGAATTCTCAGACATTTGTGATAAAAGGAAGGCAGATCAACTTCCCCCACATAGACCGTATGACTGCCCCATAGAATTGCTTCCTGGAGCAGCGATTCCTTTCGGCCATGTTTACCCGTTGGCGGCTCCGGAATTAAAATCTTTACGAGAGTATATAGATGAGAATTTAGCCAAGGGGTTTATCAGACCATCTTCTTCACCAGCGGGAGCTCCAATATTCTTTGTAAAGAAGAAGGATGGTACTCTAAGACCCTGCATTGACTACCGGGAGTTAAATAAGGTAACCATTCGTAACAGGTACCCGTTGCCCCTAATTCCAGAATTGTTGGAAAGAGTTCGCCAGGCCAAAGTATTTACCAAATTAGATCTTCGTGGGGCATATAATTTACTCCGTATACGGCCCGGAGACGAATGGAAGACAGCTTTTAGATGCCGGTATGGACATTTTGAATATTTGGTGATGCCATTCGGACTCTGTAACGCTCCTGCTGCTTTTCAACATTTAGCCAACGACATTTTCAGGGATTTATTGGACCAATATGTGGTAATTTACCTTGATGACATCTTAATCTTTTCTGACTCCTTACAGGAACATCAGGAACATGTCAAGACCGTACTTAGACGTTTGAGAGATAATCATTTGTACATCAAACTCGAAAAGTGTGAGTTCCATTGTTCTGAAATTCAATTTTTAGGCTATGTTATCTCGCCTCAGGGATTGAATATGGAGTCCAGCAAGATCCAGGCAATCTTGGACTGGCCGGTACCAGGAAACATTAAGGAGGTACAACGATTCATTGGCTTTGCTAACTTTTATAGACGGTTTATCCGAAATTTTTCAGAAATTGTCCGTCCCATCACTCTCCTCACCAAGAAGGGGAAGAAGTTTGAATGGTCTTCGCAAGCTCAGGAAGCCTTTGATCGCCTGAAGGGTTGTTTTACCACGGCTCCAATATTGATGCATCCGGATCCTGCACAGCCTTTTATCGTGGAGGTGGACGCGTCTGACTGTGCATTGGGAGCTATCCTCTCACAACGTACCGGAGACAAAGGTTTGCTGCACCCGTGTGCCTTCTTCTCTCGTAGGTTATCTTCTGCAGAACTTAACTATGATGTGGCAGATAAGGAACTTTTGGCAATTATTTCTGCCTTTAAGGAATGGAGACACCATTTGCAGGGGCAACTCAGCAGGTAGTAGTACTCACGGATCATCGCAATTTGGAATTCCTTAAGTCTGCCAGGTGTCTTTCTCCTCGACAAGCTAGGTGGAGTTTGTTCTTGAACCAGTTTAATTTTATTATTTCGTACCGCCCAGGTTCACGTAATGGGAAAGCTGACGCATTATCCCGAATCCATACCGTGGATTCCGTGCCTGGGACCCCGTCGAAGACCATCTTGTCGGAGGCCAATTTCGTTGGAGTGCTCCGGAACCGGGACTTGTGGCAGGAGATCAAGCTGGCCTATGACGGTGACGTATTTCTTGCAGCTCCACCTGACAATGTGAATCTTGTCCTTCGGAATGGTGTGTGGCTTAGAGATCGATGTATTTATGTCCCAGAGGCTGTAAGACTTCGAGTTCTCAAATTGGTCCACGACTCTAAATTGGCTGGTCATAGGG
Source organism: Oophaga sylvatica (assembly GCA_033576555.1). NCBI lineage: Eukaryota > Metazoa > Chordata > Amphibia > Anura > Dendrobatidae > Oophaga > Oophaga sylvatica. The sequence continues at coordinate 184,539,746 of JARQOD010000001.1, read as the reverse complement.
GGGTACAGAAGACGCAGGAATTGTTAACTCGTTTTTTTTTGGTGGCCTACCTGCTTGAAGGATGTGAATGACTATGTCCGCTCTTGTGAAGTTTGTGCCCGGTACAAGGTTCCTCGCGTTTCACCTACTGGTCTTCTTAAACCGCTACCTGTACCGTCTCGCCCTTGGGGGTCTATTTCGATGGACTTTATTGTGGAGTTACCCACCTCTGGTGGTAAAAATACTATTTTGGTGGTAGTAGATCGTTTAACGAAAGCTGCTCATTTCATTCCGTGTGCTGGTCTTCCCTCAGCTACAGAGACAGTAGATCTAGTTATCCAGAACATTTTCCGGCTGCATGGGGTACCAGATGACATCATTTCTGACCGGGGAATACAATTTACCTCTAGATTTTGGAAAGGATTTTGTTCTGCGCTCCACATTAATGTTTGCTTGTCTTCTGCATACCATCCTCAGACCAACGGGCAGACCGAACGGACAAATCAAACCTTGGAGCAATATCTACGCTGTTACGTCAGTCATTTGCAGGACGATTGGCTGAAGCTACTTCCTCTAGCGGAATTTTCGTACAACAACTCCCAAAGCAGTTCCACGAAGGTAACGCCTTTTTTTGCCAACCTGGGTTATCATCCAAGTATTTTGCCTAGGTCTCCGGTTACGATTTCGGTACCAGCGGTTGAAGACAGAGTGACGGCGTTGCAACGTAATCTTGAAGTTTTGAAGGACTCCCTGACCACAGCACAGGAGCGTTACAAGAAGTCGGCCGATAGATTCCGGAAACCAGCACCTATGTATAAGGTAGGAGACTCAGTTTGGTTGTCCACCAAGAATCTAAAATTGGGTGTTCCTTCGCAGAAACTGGGACAGAAATTCATCGGTCCATTCAAGATCACTGGGATTGTGAGCTCTGTTGCCTGTCGGTTGAAGCTACCACGGACTTTAAAGGTACACCCAGTATTTCATGTTTCCTTATTAAAACCAGTCTCTCCTAACACGTTTCAGGGACGTATCGTACCTCCCCCTCCACCAGTGTTGGTTGATGGCGAAGAACAATTCGTGGTACAGGATATTGTTAATTCGAGACTTCATAGAAACCGGCTTCAGTATCTAGTTAGATGGCAAGGTTACTCTCCTGAAAATGATTCTTGGGAACCAGTAAGTAACATCAATGCGCCTCTGAAGATTGCTCAGTTTCATCGGAGATACCCGGACAGGCCTGGTCCAGGACCGTCCGGAGGCCGTCTTTAGGGGGGGAGTAATGTCAGTATTCCGGGTTTTCTAGGTAACTTTGTCAATGATTTTGCCCTTTGTTAAAATGGAGTTTGCTGTTTTGTGTGCCCTACTTCCTGTTCGTTTGTTTAAAACCTGGCTCAGGTGTTGGCTTCACTGCTGGAGTATTCTGCTTCCGTTTCCCTGCAACCCAGCTGCTTTGTTCCTCACAGATCTTTTGTGTATTTACCAGGAAAGTGCATAACCTTATCTTCAGGTGTTTCTCAGCCACAGCAGTTTCTACCCAGGGCTCTGGACATTCTTGCATATGTAAGTTGCACAAAGTACTGTGTTATCATTAAACTGTTGACTTGGGAATTTAACCCTTGGTTCACTCCATCTGATAAGAACTGTGTTTCTGAACTGTTGCTGTTTAACCCTTTGTGCATTACCTCTGGTGAGAGCTGTTGGAACTGTTACTGGAACCTTACTGACATATGAACTTGTTGTTGGACTTCACTGAATTAAGCCACAACTGAGATTAACTTGTTCCTGGACCTCCCTGTGTTTTCTGCATACCTGGATCTGACTCTTCACACACCAGCAGTGTGTAAATCCAGCCACGTTACCTGTGCATCAGACTTACCTTGTGGTCACATTTGTGTGAGGACTCCGTCGTAAGAACTTTACCACCCTCGCTATAGAGGTTCAAAGACTTATATATCCGGATTCATATAACTGGACTTGTGTATATATATATATGGACTCATTGCATGTCACTACGGGTTGTTTGAATATTGTTTTTGGGTGTTTTGCTGTTTCACAAATACATTATTTGCATTCAAAGAAACCCGTCTCTGATTGTTCATTGCCCCACGCTATCAGAATCCTCGAGTTCCTACAATAGTATTACACAAAGAAAAAATGAACCACAAAATTTGTTGTGCAATTTCTCCTGAATACACTGATACCCCATATGTGGGGGTAAACCACTTTTTGGGCGCACGGCAGAGGTCGCAAGGGAACGAGCGCCGTTTGACTTTTTCAATGCAGAATTGGTTGGACGCCATGTCGCGTTTAGAGAGCCCCTGATGTGCCTAAACAGTGGAAACCCCCCACAAGTGACCCCATTTTGGAAACTAGACCCCTTAAGGAACTTATCTAGATGTGTGGTGAGCACTTTGAACCTCCAAGTGCTTCACAGAAGTTTATAACGTAGAGCCGTGAAAATAAAAAATCATATTTTTTCCACAAAAACAATCTTTTCACCCCAAGTTTTATTTTCCCAAGGGTAACAAGACCCCAAAAGTTTTTGTAAAATTTGTCCTGAGTACGCTGATACCCCATATGTGGGGGTAAACCACTGTTTGGGTGCATGGCAGAGCTTGGAAGGGAAGGAGCACCGTTTGACTTTTTTCAACGCAGAATTGGCTGGACGCCATGTCGCGTTTATAGTGGCCCTGATGTGTCTAAACAGTGGAAACCCCCCACAAGTGACCCCATTTTGGAAACTAGACCCCCTAAGGAACTTATCTAGATGTGTGGTGAGCACTTTGAACCTCCAAGTGCTTCATAGAAGTTTATAACGCCCGGGCGTGAAAATAAAAAATCATATTTTTTCCACAAACCTGATCGTTTAGTCCCTAATTTTTTATTTTCCCAAGGGTAACAGGAGAAATTAGACCACAAAAGTTGTTGTCCAATTTGTCCTGAGTACGCTGATACCCCATATGTGGGGGTAAACCACTGTTTGGGCACACGGCAGGACTCGGAAGGGAGGGAGCGCCATTTGACTTTTTGAACGCCACTGCGTTTTTGGAGTCCCCCTCATGTGCCTAAATAGTGGAAACCCCTCAATTCTAGCTCCAACCCTAACCCCAACACACCCCTAACCCTAATCTCAACCCTAACCCTAATACCAACCCTAATTCTAACTCTAACCCTAATTGTAACCCTAACCCTAATTGTAACCCTAACCCTAGTTGTAACCCTAACCCTAATTCCAACCCTAACCCTAATTATAACCCTAACCCTAATTATAACCCTAACCCTAAGGCTGGGTTCATATTGCGCTTTACCAGCCCATTCAACACATAGCGTTGACGGGCTGGTAACGGTATAGCATAACGCGATCGCATTATGCTATACTCACTAGCGCAGAGGAATCAGCGATGATTCATTTGCGCTAGCGGTGACGGAGCCCAGACGCTGCAGGCCGTGTCCGAGGCTCCGTCACTGAATGACGGCACTTCGCGAACGCATGCCGCTTTACGTAAAGCGGCATGCGTCGCGATGCGCCCTCAAATGCGGGTGAATGGCAGCGTTAACGGACTGCGTTACACCGCGTTATACCGTGGTGTAACGCAGTCCGTCTAACGGACTGCCATAACGCAATATGAACCCAGCCTAACCCTAACGCTAATCCCAACCCTAATTATAACCCTAACCCTAATTATAACCCTAATTATACCCCTAACCCTAACCCTAATGGAAAAATGAAAATAAATAAAATTTCTTTATTTTATTATATGTACCTAACCAAGGGGGTGATATAGGGGGGTTTATGTACTGTTTTTTTTTATTTTGATCACTGTGATAGTTTATCACAGTGATCAAAATGTACTTTTAGAGAATGAATGAATATTTTTTTGAATTTGCCGCCAGGCAGATTCGGCGGGCGCACTGCGCATGCACCCGCCATTTTTTTTTTACTGGAAGAAGACGCCGGCTGAACGGAGGCCAGGGGGAGGACCGGAGGCAAGGGGGAGGATCGGACCGCACCGGGGGGGGATCGGAGGACACGGGACCCCTCCAGGTACAAGGGGGGGTGAGATCGGGGGTCCCGGGACACTATTTCTCTCCCCTCTGATGTGCGATCACATCAGAGGGGAGAGAAATTTACAGGCAGGGATCGCAGCATTGATTTCTCTTTTGCGATCGCCAGTATATGGCGATCGCAAAAGAGTGGTGATTGGGGGGGCCCCTATTATGTTCTCTGGGGTCTCGGCTACCCCAGGCAGCCGAGACCCCAGAGAAAATCGCCCATCCCCCCCGTCACCTCGCGGCGGGCGCAGCACTCGTGCGCCCGCCATTTTAAAGCATGGCGCCGGCACCGGGGGACACCGGAGGGCCCTGGGGCCATGAGGAGGGTTCGGGGGCCACAGTGGGGGTCCCGGGGACCCTTTTTCTCTGTCCTCTGATGTCCGATGACATCAGAGGACAGAGAAATTAAATGGCACATTTTTTTTTTTTTGTTGTTGCGGTCGCCGTTATAGGGTTAATAACGGCGATTGCAACATCGGTGTCGGTAAAAACCGACCCGATTCATGTTCTCTGGGGTCTCGGCTACCCCCGGCAGCCGAGACCCCGGAGAAAATGCGCCTCTGGGGGGCGCTATTCACTTTTTCCACAGCGCCGTTAATTAACGGCGCTGTGGTTTAAGTACCCTTAATGACCGCCGTTAAAAGGCGTATCGGCGGTCGTTAAGGGGTTAACAAGTGAAATGCATGTTCAATTGGGTTGAGATCAGGTGACTGACTTGGCCATTCAAGAATATTCCACTTCTTTGCTTTAATAAACTCCTGGGTTGCTTTGGCTTTATGTTTTGGGTCATTGTCCATCTGTAGTATGAAACGACGACCAATCAGTTTGGCTGCATTTGGCTGGATCTAAGCACACAGTATGGCTCTGAATACCTCAGAATTCATTCGGCTGCTTCTGTCCTGTGTCACATCATCAATAAACACTAGTGATCCAATGCCACTGGCAGCCATGCATGCCCAAGCCATCACACTGCCTCCGCAGTGTTTTACAGATGATGTGGTATGCTTTGGATCATGAGCTGTACCACGCCTTCGCCATACTTTTCTCTTTCCATCTTTCTGGTAGAGGTTGATCTTGGCTTCATCTGTCCAAAGAATGTTCTTCCAGAACTGTGCTGCATTTTTAGATGTTTTTTTAGCAAAGTCCAGTCTAGCCTTTTTATTCTTGATGCTTATGAGTGACTTGCACCGTGCAGTGAACCCTCTGTATTTACTTTCATGCAGTCTTCTCTTTATGGTAGATTTGGATATTGATACGCCTACCTCCTGGAGAGTGTTGTTCACTTGGTTGGCTGTTGTGAAGGGGTTTCTCTTCACCATGGAGAGTATTCTGCGATCATCCACCACTGTTGTCTTCCGTGGGCGCCCAGGTCTTTTTGCATTGATGAGTTCACCAGTGCTTTCTTTCCTTCTCAGGATGTACCAAACTGTAGATTTTGCCACTCCTAATGTTGTAGCAATTTCTCGGATGGGTTTTTTCTGTTTTTGCAGCTTCAGGATGGCTTGTTTCACCTGCATGGAGAGCTCCTTTGACCACATGTTTCCTTCACAGCTAAACCTTCCAAATGCAAACACCACACCTCAAATCAACACCAGCCCTTTTATCTGCTTAATTGAGAATGATATAATGAAGGGATTGCCCACACCTGTCCATGAAATAGCCTTGGAGTCAATTGTCCAATTACTTTTGGTCCCTTTAAAAACAGGGTGGCACATGTTAAGGAGCTGAAACTCCTAAACCCTTCATCCAATTTTAATGTGGATACCCTCAAATGAAAGCTGAAAGTCTGAACTTCAACTGCATCTGATTTGTTTTGTTTCAAATTCATTGTGGTAATGTCTAGAACCAAAATTAGATAAATGTTGTCTCTGTCCAAATATTTATGGACCTAACTGTATATACATATATTTATAGTTGATACACTTCTACATACTGTAATAGCCGCTAATTCAATTGCCGGCTTTTGTGAAATCACAAAACCCGACATGAAATGACACATGGTTTACATACAATTAACCATGTCATTTCATGTATTTTGATATATGGTTTTAACTTACAATTACATGAGTGTATGTGTGCAAAATTGCAGACATGTAGGGGTTAATTAAAGGTGTAAATTTGTTGAAAAAAAATGTGTGGGCTCCCGCTGTGTTTTCTCCACCAGACAGACAAAGCAAGCAAGTGGGGGCAAATAATAATAGCCCAGGGAGGGTGCATTTATTTTGTGCTACTAACATCTGCCCCCAGACACCCCAGAAAAGGCAAATCTATTATTAGATTCGCCCTTTCTGGCACTTTGCCCGTCTATTCCCATTGCCCTGTAGCGGTGGCGAATGGGTTAATAATGGGTTAAAACCACCTTGCAATTGAAAGGTGACTTTAAGCCCGGTTAATAATTGAGAGTTGTCAATTTGGCAACTCTCAATTATTAATCCTATTGTATGTAAGGAAAAAAAACACACGCACATTAATTATTAATCCTTTTAATGAAATAAAGACACAGTTTTGGACCATAATTTATTGCTCAGCTGTAATCCCCTGAATGAATCAGTTCCTCTCCCGGCGTCAGGAGAGGAATTGATTAGTGTGTGAAGCTTAATTGATTGCTTCCCACTTTCACTTCAGGTCGCCGGGAGAGGAACTGATTCATTCAGGGGGTAACAGCTCAGCAGGCACCATTAGCTGCCTGCTAGCTGTAACCTGTTAACCCTTTCTGATGGATTACAGCGTGGGACCTGACTGTGCATCGGATAGGTAAGAATCATTTTGCTTTTTTATTTTATTTTTATTACAGGAAATGGTTTTAGCAGGAAAATAAAAGATGGTCAAAAACTGTTTGATTATTTCATTAAAATGATTTTTTATTAAAGTGTGTGTGTTTGATTTTTCTTTCATACAATAGGATTAATAATTGATAGTTGTCTGATTGACAGCTCTCAATTATTAACCTGGCTTAAAGTCACTTTTCAATTGCAAGGTGGCTTTAACCCCTTATTAACCCATTTGCCACCGCTACAGGGCAATGGGAATAGATGGGCAAAGTGCCAGAAAGGGCGAATATAATTATAGATTTGCCTTTTCTGGGGTGTCTGGAGGCAGATGTTAGTAGCCAGGGGGGGCACAAAATAAATGCACCCTCCCTGGGCTATTATTATTTGCCCCCACTCGCTGGCTTTGTCTGTCTGGTTGAGAAAATACAGCGGGAGCCCACGCATTTTTTTTCAACAAATTTACACCTTTAATTAACCCCTACAGGTGTGAAATTTTGCACACATACACTCATGTAATTGTTTGTGAAAACCAGATATCAAACTACATGAAATGACATGGTTAACTGTATGTAAACCATGTGTCATTTCATGTCGGGTCTGTGATTTCACAAAAGCCGGCAATTGAATTAACGACTATTACAGTATGTAGAAGTCTATAAACTATAAATATATGTATATATATATATATATATATATATATATATACACACATGTCACAATGACATATATATATATATATATATATATATATATATATGTATTCTATGTGTGTATATGTATTCTGTCCATTCTTTATTAAAGCTGTCAGTGTGATTTTACAGTATAGCCGGGGATGAATTAACGGCTATTATACTATGTAGAAGTGTATGAACTATAAATATATATATATATATATATATATATATATATATATATATATGTCACAATGACATGTATATATACAGTCATGGCCAAAAGTTTTGAGAATGACACAAATATTATATTTTCACATGATCTGCTGCCCTCTAGTTTTTATGTGTGTTTGACAGATGTTTTTATCACAGACAGAAATATAATTGCAAACATATGAGTAACAAAAGCTTATATTGACAGTTAGAATGAGTTAATGCAGCAAGTCAATATTTGCAGTGTTGACCCTTCTTCTTCAGGACCTCTGCAATTCTCCCTGGCATGCCCTCAATCAACTTCTGGACCAAATCCTGACTGATAGCAGTCCATTCTTGCACAATCAATGCTTTCATTTTGTCAGAATTTTTAGGTTTTTGTTTGTCCACCCGTCTCTTGATGATTGACCACAAGTTCTCAATGGGATTAAGATCTGGGGAGTTTCCAGGCCATGGACCCAAAATCTCTATGTTTTGTTCCCTGAGCCATCTAGTTATCACCTTTGCTTTATGGCAAGGTGCTCCATCATGCTGGAAAAGGCATTGTTGATCGCCAAACTGCTCTTGGAGGGTTGGGAGAAGTTGCTCTTGGAGGACATTCTGGTACCATTCTTTATTCATGGCTGTGTTTTTAGGCAAGACTGTGAGAGAGCCGATTCCCTTGGCTGAGAAGCAACCCCACACATGAATGGTTTCAGGATGCTTAACAGTTGGCATGAGACAAGACTGGTGGTAGCGCTCACCTTGTCTTCTCCGAATGAGGCGTTTTCCTGATATCCCAAACAATCGAAAAGGGGATTCATCAGAGAAAATAACTTTACCCCAGTCCTCAGCAGTCCACTGCCTGTACCTTTTGCAGAATATCAGTCTGTCCATGATGTTTTTTCTGGAGAGAAGTGGCTTCGTTGCTGCCCTCCTTGAGACCAGGCCTTGCTCCAAGAGTCTCCGCCTCACAGTGCGTGCAGATGCACTCACACCTGCCTGCTGCCATTCCTGAGCAAGCTCTGCACTGCTGGTAGCCCGATCCCGCAGCTGAAACACTTTTAAGAGACGGTCCTGGCGCTTGCTGGTCTTTATTGGGCGCCCTGAAGCCTTTTTGGCAACAATGGAACCTCTCTCCTTGAAGTTCTTGATGATGCGATAGATTGTTGACTGAGGTGCAATCTTTCTAGCTGCGATACTCTTCCCTGTTAGGCCATTTTTGTGCATTGCAATGATGACTGCACGTGTTTCTTTAGAGATAACCATGATTAACAGAAGAAAAACAATGATGCCAAGCACCAGCCTCCTTTTAAAATGTCCAGTGGTGTCATTCTTACTTAATCATGACAGATTGATCTCCAGCCATGTCCTCATCAACACCCACACCTGTGTTAATGGAGCAATCACTGAAAAGAGGTTAGCTGGTCCTTTTAAGGCAGGGCTGCAATGATGTTGAAATGTGTTTTGGGGAATAAAGTTCATTTTCTAGCCAAATATTGACTTTGCAAGTAATTGCTGTTAAGCTGATCACTCTTTATAACATTCTGGAGTTTATGCAAATTTCCATTAGAAAAAGTGAAGCAGTAGACTTTGTAAAAATTAATATTTGTGTCATTCTCAAAACTGTTGTCCATGACTGTATATATGTATTCTATGTGTATGTATCTAGTGTTTTGTGAGCTGTCAGTGTGATTTTACAGTAGCCGGGATGAATTGTCGGCTTTTCAAAGGACACTGTTGCGTATAAAATTTTTTATTGCATCCATTGACTTGCATTAGCGATTATCATGCCAAAATCGCTACAAATCGCAGCATGTTGCGATTTTTTTCTCACACCGATTTCGGCTGAGAAAAAAATCGCAAATGAGAAGTCCCCTATTGATTAACATTGGTCCAATTGCAATCCGATTTTTATCGTCCGTTTTTGTCTCTAGTGGGTATGAGCCCTTAACGTTATTTCATTAGTACAGTTGTGCTCAAAAGTTTACATACCCCGGTAGAATTTTTGCTTTCTTGGCATTTTTTCAGAGAATAAGAATGATAGCACCAACACTTTTTCTCCACTCATGTTTAGTGGTTGGTTGAAGCCATTTATTGTCAAACTACTGTGTTTTCTCTATTTAACTCATAATGACAACCGAAAACATCCAAAAGACCTTGATCAAAAGTTTACATGCCCCATTTCTTAATACTGTATACTTTATGAGGGTAGGGGCAGTACAATTTTTTTTAAAAAATCTCAATGAAGTACTCCTTTAACCCCTTAATGACCAGTTTTTTATTTTCCGTTTTTTGCTCACCTTATTCCCAGAGCCATAACTTTTTTATTTTTTGGTCAATATGGCCATGTTAGGGCCTCTCTTTCGCGGTACAAGTTGTACTTTTGAACGACACCATTGGTTTTAACATATCATGTACTACAAAACGGGAAAACAATTCCAAGTGCAGTGAAAATGCAAAAAAAAGTGCGATTCCACAGTTTTTTTTTTTTTTTTCTACCATGTTCATTAAATGCTAAAACTGACCTGCCATTATGATTCTCCGGGTCATTACGAGTTCACAGGCATCAAACATGTCTAGGTTCTAATTTATTTAAGTGGTGAAAAAAAATCCAAAATTTGTTAAAAAAAATAATGAATGGCATTATTTTCCGAGACATGTAGAGTTTTCATTTTTCATGATCTGGGGCTGGGTGAAGGCTTATTTTTTGCGCGCCGAGCTGATGTTTTTACATCATTTTGATGTAGATATGATCTTTTGATTGCCCGTTATTGCATTTTATTTCAATATAGCAGGAACCAAAAAAACGTAATTCTGCTTTTTCTCATTACGCCATTTAGCGATTGGGTTAATTCTTTTTTTATAATGATAGATTGGGCAATTCTGAATGCGTCGATACTAAATATGTTTATATTTGATTTTGTATATTGTTTTATTTTGAATTGGGTGAAAGGGGAGGTGATTTGAACTTTTAGATTTTTTTTTTTTAAATATTTTTAAAAACTTTTTTTACTTTTTGCATGCTTCAATAGTCTCTATGGGAGACTAAAAGCTGCAGTTGTCTGATCGGCTGTGCTACATACAGGTGATGATCAGATCGCCTGTGTGTAGCAGAAATGCTCACTTGCTATGAGCGCAGACCACGACTGCAGACCTCTGGTTGTCATGCCGACCCAACGGTGACTCGAAATTATGTAGCAGGGTCACCAATGGGGAGGATTAGCTACGCCCTTACTGTAAGCGCGAGTTAAATGCCGCTGTCAGAGATTGACATTTAACTAGTTAACAGCCACGGGTGGATCACAATTTCACCCGTGGCTGTTGCGGGCACATGTCATCTGTATATATCAGCTGTCATGTGCCCGGAAAGGTGCGGGCTCAGCGCTGGAGCCCGCATCAAACAGGGTGAGTCCAACATGGGTGTACTATTACACCACATGTCAGAAAGGGGTTAATTGTAATGAGCAATGCTAGGACAGGCTTATTTCCATCTTCCCATTGAGGACAAATGCCAAATAGAGTCTACAAGCATATTCAGAAGGAAAGGTTTTCCGATAGCTATGTAAGATGCATGGCCTACTTAAAGGGTCAGGTTTTCATTTAAATATGTTGCTCACATTATTAGTGTCAAATCAAAATTGCAAATACAAAACCAAGTTTCTTTCCAGCTGTCAGAAAAGCAGAAGAAATTCTGTTAGCTTGGTTGTTTCAGTTTCAAAATGTTAATGTTATTGCAAACTTGTCAATTCCCAGAAAAAGAGAAAACCTGTACTTCAGGAAGGATTAGCAAACTTATCAAGCACTAACTAAACCTTTAAAAACTCAGCAATTTTGAAAAAACAATGTGGGTCTGTATGTCTGTACATAGAATTAGAGGCATATAACAGTACATTATGGCCTCACAACTCGGCTTGTGCAGAACTGTCATACAGCTAAGTGTAAATCGTTTGGCTATAACCTAATATTTTTAATAGATTTAAAATAAATATTTTCCTTATAGCATGTGTCTTATTGTCAGAGTGTGAATAACTGGAGCGCAAAGTTACCTGGACTGATAGACACTAGGCTACGCAATTTGTTAACACTTTCACTAAGATTTACTGACTTTTTGTCCATCTGCACTAAATTGGAGAAGAATATTATGTAACATGCTAATATATGGTTACCAAAATTCACATAAGTCTTATATTTTTCTGATATCTAAATGCATGCAAAAATTTCTACCCAAAACTTCACCAAAACCCCAAAAAAAAACTGGAGTATAAGTTGGTATATATGCAACATGTAGGAACATGTTAAACTGGTCATTAAACAGACAAAACCTAAGATAGAAACAAAATGATCATATTTCCTGCTGTAAGTAAGTAAAAACAAAAAATACTGCATATAAATTACATAGGGCACTTAGTAAACATTGTTTTTGAGCCAAAAAAAAGGGTAAAAGCCGTCCCTCCAGCGCCAAACTGTACACAGTCAGGACGGTCCTAACCACCTTACCATGTGTCAGAAATTACCTCAATGTGAATAGGGGCCAAGCAGGACTGCGATCCAACTATGGACTCGAAGCCTTGGGAAGCTATATAAAGGTGATGCCAGTGTTCATTTAGTTTCTATCTTAGGTTTTGCCAAAACTGAACCCCAGCCTCGCAACTAAAATTCTGTGACTAAAATAAAAACTGGATGACTTCAATAAATATAAAACAAAATCTAAAACATTAAAAATTAAAAGGAAAGATTTAATTATTTGTGAACAGAAGTGTGTTCTCCATAACCATTTATAAAGCTTACCAACTTCCAGTTACAGATTGCATCAATAACACAACCATTTTCTTGGTAAAACAATTTGACTATTCATTTTGTCCAAATAAGTTATGATTTTCCCATTTAAAACCCCAAATTAGTAGATTATCAAAATGTCACTTATAATAGGGTTTCCCACATATTATAATGGTAATTAAAACCAATAAGCACAAAAATTCATAGCAAAAATATCATAAAAAAGAGTGATATCTGAGAGGTAGAGATTAGAATATTTATTTTTCATGGCTAAGTTTAGAATGATGCCAAGAGGTATAAATTGAAAGGTTAAAGAAGGTTATAAATGTGTATATTATTACAGGTCAATGGAGTAATTGTGTTAATTTAATTCTTCCTAAACACCTTCATTTTTGTATGATAGAAAACAGAAACCCAATTTGTTTGGGATTAATATCCACTCTGGCAATGTGTTTATTTTCCTTTCCTTTGTAAACGAGGTGTTTTTGATTGCAGGTCTCAGTAGAGTGAGCCTTCAATGTAGATAATGAGACACTTATTCTTGAAAACATTTCTCATGTATATTGCCATTGCCTGACCACATAGAGATGTGGATGTGTGAATTTCACCATTACTTTATGTAACCATTTAAAAAGAAAAAAAAAAAAAAAAATATATATATATATATATATATATATATATATATATATATATATATATTTATTAGGGTGCCAAGGAAATGCATGGTAAAAATTAAGTAGCAAATTTTTGAAGGTCTTACCTCCTAATTTTGTTCCTTTTTGGTCATACATATTTTATAATTTTCTTTTTTTAAGATTAGTTATCATTTACTGGTTGCTCAATGGCACATCATATTGCAGTTTTAATTGTTTGTTTAGTATTTATCGTCATTCATATCCCGCGTTATGTATGGTATGTTATGCCGTTTACCGATCAGATTAATTGATTTTATATTTTGATAGATTGGGCGTTTCTGAACGTGGCGATACCAAATGTGTGTATATATATATATTTTTAACCTTTAATTTTCAATGGGGCCAAAGGGGGGTGATTTGAACGTTTAGGTTTTTTTTTTTTTTTTTTAAATTTTAGTAGTTTTTGTGTGTATAATATTGTGGAAAATGAGAACATGGAAAAATTCACATGCTTTGAGCAAGTGGTAAATCTAAATTTACTGTCAACATATTTTACATGGTGAATCCTTATGCCAAAAAGAACAAATTTGAGGGGTAAGACTTACCAATTTGCAAAGTTAATTTTTTCTTGGCACCCTAATATATATACCCTAATATACACTGTGTTCCAAATTATTATGCAAATAATATTTTCTCAGATTTTCCCATATTACCTATATGAATTGCAGTCATTGTAATTTTCCAGTCAAATAACTATTAGAGTACAATTGAAAGGTTTTTGTACAAACTGCCTATGATAACAGTATATTTTTTAAAAAATAAAACACTCAAACTGCATGTTCCAAATTATTATGCACAGCAGAGTTTTCAACCTTTTCATTTTAATAAAGAACAAAAAAATGGTCATTTTTGAAATTTTAAGCATTAGCAGGTTATTACAAACTGAAATCAAACAGTTTTCAACTCAAAACTTTATTCTAGGTGATGTTACATTTGCACATAGGACCCCTTGTTCGAAAGGAGCTTCTGAACCTCTCGTCCATTGAATTTGTCTGTGTCATGTGTGCATCGCCACGAAGATCGTCGCGGTTGCACATTCTGACTTCTCACAGCTGAGTTGCTGTTTCTTTGTGTTTGGCAGTTAGGGAGTTAATTCTGTCTGTGCTCAGTTCTGGGACTGGGTGCAGTTTTCTCCCGGCTGCAATTAATTATTTGTTGATTGGTTTCCTTTAAATCTCTGGTTGTCTGTGTTGGGAGTTGCCAGTGAAATTCTTCATGCAGACCACAGATAGGATTGTATCTGTATAGACTTAAGTTAAAGAGCTCCTTAGTTGTTTTAAGCTCACCTTGCTTAGAGTTTAATATCCCAGATCATTTATTTTCCTTCTGTGTTTGAGTGTGTATGCAAGTCTGTGTTTTCTCCAGTCTGTCTTATATGTCTAATCTGTGTATTTAGCAGAGATCAGCCCATATCCCTTTGGTGGTAATCAGAATCCTTCTTAGGACTGATTACAGGGTTCAGGGACTGATAGGAGACAGGGTTAGGCTGGTGACTTGGACCTCTGAACCATTATCAGTACCTCCAAGGTGAGGGATTAGTTAGGACCCAGTTTAGGGTCAGGTTAGACCCCCGGTCCTCCTCTTTCCTGTGACAGTGTATCAAGTACTCAAGATTAACCCTGAGTTCAACGGATATCGTGTCAGGTAAATCTATTCTATATTTACATGCTGATGTTGCTAATCTATATGTTGTATAGAGTGTTGTTCTTTTAAGAATAGTTTACTGACATCGTACACATATCATAAGACCGCGTGACATTTTCACTGGCCCATAAAATTATTCCCAGTTGCCATGGATCCAGTAGCCCAGCTGGCTCTGCAGTTGCAGGGATTATCCATGGAGCTGACGGACATTAAGTCCAAAGTTTTGTCTCCCTCGGAGCAAACCAGATTTGAACCTAAAGTAGCTCTCCCGGACAGGTTCACTGGTGGGCGAGACAAATTTTTTACCTTCAGGGAAGCATGTAAATTGTATTTTCGGCTTCGGCCTCGATCATCAGGGAGTGAAGAGCAGAGAGTGGGAATTGTTATCTCGCTCCTACAAGGGGACCCTCAATCCTGGGCCTTCTCCCTTCCTCCGGGATCCCCGGCTCTACAGTCAGTAGATCGATTTTTTACTGCCCTGGGTTTGGTATATGATGACCCAGATCGGGTCTCTCTTGCTGAGACAAAATTACGTAAGATACAGCAGGGAGATCGTCCGGCGGAGGAATTTGCTTCTGAGTTCCGTAGATGGGCCACAGATACTCAGTGGAATGACCCAGCTCTTAGGAGCCAGTTTTGTCATGGGCTTTCTGACAAATTAAAGGACGTTTTGGCTCAGTATGATTCTCCTCCATCACTGGAGGCTGCTATGGCCCTAGCTATCCGTACTGATAGACGGCTCCGGGAGAGGTGCGAGGTAACTCCGCCCCCTGTTGTTACTCCACCTACTACTAAAGTCCCTTATGTTGAGGTTCCCTTGTCTGTTCGGATGAGCCTATGCAGTTGGGAGGGACATCATTTCGTAGGAGGGGATTGGCGGTACGCCGCAGGACTAGAAGGTGTTTCTTCTGCGGGAAAGAGGGACATTTTGTTGGGGGATGTCCATCCCGTGCCTTGTTGAGCAAAAAGTCACCGGAAAACTGTTAATCCCAGGTTGTGTGGTGGACGACAACCTGGAAGTATGTATTTCGTCCGCTAGTTCTTCTCAGTTCCTTGTACCAGTGGAGGTGGTGGTTGGTACGAGAGTGGAGAGATTTTCTGTTCTTCTTGATAGTGGGTCCGGGGCTAATCTGGTTGACGCTCAGTTTGCTCAGGCTCAAGGTATGCATCTGAGTGTATTGGTCAAACCGATCCCTATATTCTCCATTGACGCCAGGCCTCTCGGCCAAGGTAGCTTTGTTCATGAGGTTCATAACATTGACCTTCGGGTAGGGGCAATACATAGGGAACTATTATCTTGTTATGTGTTGGAGGGTCTACCTACTCCTATTGTGTTGGGACTTCCTTGGTTGGTTAAACATAACCCTGTGATTAATTGGCAGTCCAGAGATATAAGCCAATGGGGGGAGTTTTGCAAAAATAACTGCATGAACACAGTCATCAGTGCGGTCGTGCCTAGTACTTTGCCTCCTTTTTTGGAGGACTTTGGGGATGTGTTCTCTGAGGAGGGGTGTCAGGAGTTGCCTCCTCATCGCGTGTATGACTGCTCTATTAATTTACTTCCTGATGCTAAGTTACCTAAAGCTAGGTTATATAACCTTTCTGGTCCTGAGAGGCAGGCTATGAAAGATTATATTTCGGAAAGTCTGGCCAAAGGGCATATTAGACCTTCATCTTCCCCAGTGGCCGCGGGGTTCTTCTTTGTGAAGAAAAAAGATGGAGGCCTACGCCCTTGCTTGGATTTCCGCGAACTTAATCGGATTACTGTTCGAGATCCGTATCCACTCCCTCTGATTCCTGATCTCTTCAATCAAATTGTTGGCGCCAAATGGTTCTCTAAATTGGATCTCAGGGGGGCGTATAATCTGATTAGGATAAAAGAGGGGGATGAGTGGAAAACGGCGTTTAACACGCCGGAGGGACATTATGAGAACCTTGTCATGCCTTTTGGTCTGACTACTGCACCAGCAGTATTCCAACATTTTGTTAATGACATTTTTCGTCATCTGGTGGGGCTGTTTGTGGTCGTATATTTGGATGACATTTTAATTTACTCACCAGATCTTGTGTCTCACCAGGAGCATGTGAGACAGGTGTTGCAGATCTTGCGAGACAATATACTATACGCCAAACTGGAAAAGTGTGTATTCGCCGTACAGGAACTTCAGTTTTTGGGTTTCTTGGTGTCAGCCTCCGGTTTCCGTATGGACCCTGAAAAGGTGAGAGCAGTGCTTGAATGGGATCAGCCAGAGGATCTTAAGGCTCTGCAGCGTTTTCTGGGGTTTGCTAACTACTACCGGAAATGTATTTGTAATTTCTCATCTGTTGTCAAACCTCTCACTGACATGACAAGAAAAGGGACGGATTTTTCTAAATGGTCGGACAAAGCTTGCCAAGCTTTTTCCTCTTTGAAAAAATGTTTTGCTTCGGCACCCGTTCTCATCCAACCAGATGCATCACAGCCGTTCGTTGTGGAGGTGGACGCGTCTGACGTAGGGGTGGGTGCAATATTGTCCCAGGGTCCGTCCCCTGGTAAATAGCATCCGTGCGCTTTCTTTTCTAAAAAATTGTCGTCCGCCGAAAGGAATTATGATATCGGCAATAGGGAACTTTTGGCCATTAAGTTGGCTTTTGAAGAATGGCGTCACTTTTTGGAGGGGGCAGTCCACCCGGTCACCGTCATTACTGATCACAAGAACCTGCTGTATTTGGAATCTGCTAAGCGTCTGAATTCCAGACAAGCTCGATGGTCGTTGTTTTTTACCAGGTTTAATTTTGTTGTCACTTATCGCCCTGGATCTAAGAATGTTAAGGCGGATGCCTTGTCTCGCAGTTTCCCAGGGGCCGGGAAAATGGATGACCCGATTCCTATCCTTCAGGAGGGGGTGGTAGTGTCGGCTGTATGTTCTGAGCTTGAGGAGGAGGTGTTAGAGGCTCAGGGGGACGCCCCTGCAGGACCTCCAGGGAGACTGTTTGTCCCAAATCAGTTGAGACAAAAGGTTATTGAGGCACATCATAATTCTGCTTTAGCAGGACATCCAGGGAGTAAGGCTACTTTAGATCTCCTTTCTCGCCGGTTTTGGTGGCCTAACGTTAATAAAGATGTTTTAACTTTTGTCGCGTCCTGTGGGGTTTGTGCTCGCTCTAAGACCCTCATACCCGTCCGTCTGGGACCCTCTTACCCTTGAAACTTCCGGAGCGTCCATGGACTCATTTGTCTATGGACTTCATCACGGACCTTCCTCAGTCGTCAGGGAAGACTGTCATACTGGTGGTTGTTGACAGGTTCAGTAAGATGGCACATTTCATTGCTCTTCCTGCCCTCCCTAATGCTAAAACTCTGGCGCAGGTGTTCATTGGGGAGATTGTGAGACTTCATGGGTTGCCTTCTGATGTGGTGTCAGATAGGGGTCTCAGTTTGTGTCCAAGTTTTGGAGGGCATTTTGTTTACGTCGGGGGATGCAATTGTCATTTTCCTCGGCTTTTCATCCGCAGACCAATGGTCAGACAGAGCGTCTGAATCAAAGCCTAGAGACTTATCTTCGGTGTTTTGTCTCAGAGAACCAGGAGGACTGGTCTTCTTTCTTGCCTCTGGCAGAGTTCGCTCTTAACAACAGGCGGAGCGAGTCCACTGGTAAGTCCCCGTTTTTTGGGGCATATGGTTTTCATCCCCAGTTTTGTACATTCAATGGGGGGGGCCCTTCTGTGGTTCCTGAGGAGGAGCGTTTCTCGTCGTCACTTGCTTCAGTGTGGAGAGGTGTATTGAATAATCTGAGTGCTATGGGGAACCGTTATAAACGTATGGCTGATAGGAGGAGAGTTTCTGGTCCAGATCTTAATGTGAACGATCTGGTATGGTTGTCTACCAGGAATATAAAACTTAAAGTTCCCTCCTGGAAGCTGGGCCCCAGATTCATCGGGCCGTACAGGATCAGTTCCATAATTAATCCTGTGGCATTTCGTCTGGACCTCCCTCCTACGTTTAAAATCCACAATGTGTTCCACAAGTCATTACTTAAGAGGTACGTGGCACCAGTCATACCATCACCTCTACCTCCTCCTCCAGTGGTGGTCAATGGTAACTTGGAGTTTCAAGTGTCAAAGATCATTGACTCACGTCTGAATCGCCGGTCCCTTCAGTACTTGGTGCATTGGAAGGGGTATGGTCCAGAGGAGAGGACGTGGGTTCCTGCGTCTGACATTAACGCAGATCGTTTGGTGCGGACCTTCCACAGAACTCACCCGGGCAAACCTGGCCTGAGGGTCCGGAGGCCCCTCGTAGAAGGGGGGGTACTGTCATGTGTGCATCGCCACGAAGATCGTCGCGGTTGCACATTCTGACTTCTCACAGCTGAGTTGCTGTTTCTTTGTGTTTGGCAGTTAGGGAGTTAATTCTGTCTGTGCTCAGTTCTGGGACTGGGTGCAGTTCTCTCCCGGCTGCAATTAATTATT
Source organism: Oophaga sylvatica (assembly GCA_033576555.1). Taxonomy (NCBI): domain Eukaryota; kingdom Metazoa; phylum Chordata; class Amphibia; order Anura; family Dendrobatidae; genus Oophaga; species Oophaga sylvatica. Next base: position 184,520,510 of record JARQOD010000001.1, on the reverse strand, counting down.
TGTTGATTGGTTTCCTTTAAATCTCTGGTTGTCTGTGTTGGGAGTTGCCAGTGAAATTCTTCATGCAGACCACAGATAGGATTGTATCTGTATAGACTTAAGTTAAAGAGCTCCTTAGTTGTTTTAAGCTCACCTTGCTTAGAGTTTAATATCCCAGATCATTTATTTTCCTTCTGTGTTTGAGTGTGTATGCAAGTCTGTGTTTTCTCCAGTCTGTCTTATATGTCTAATCTGTGTATTTAGCAGAGATCAGCCCATATCCCTTTGGTGGTAATCAGAATCCTTCTTAGGACTGATTACAGGGTTCAGGGACTGATAGGAGACAGGGTTAGGCTGGTGACTTGGACCTCTGAACCATTATCAGTACCTCCAAGGTGAGGGATTAGTTAGGACCCCAGTTTAGGGTCAGGTTAGACCCCCGGTCCTCCTCTTTCCTGTGACAGTGTATCAAGTACTCAAGATTAACCCTGAGTTCAACGGATATCGTGTCAGGTAAATCTATTCTATATTTACATGCTGATGTTGCTAATCTATATGTTGTATAGAGTGTTGTTCTTTTAAGAATAGTTTACTAACATCGTACACATATCATAAGACCGCGTGACAGTCTGGTTTTGGATGGTTTCTGCTTCAATTGTTTTGCATGAGGACAGAATACCCTCCAGAGCTGTTGCTTAGATGTGAACTGCCTCCCGCCATCATAGACACTCCTTTTGATGATGCTCCAGAGGTTCTCAATGGGGTTGAGGTCAGGGGAGCATGGGGGCCACACCATAAGTTTGTCCCCTTTTATGCCCATAGCAGCCAGAGATGCAAATGTGTTATGTGCAGCATGAGACGGTGCATTATCATGCATGAAAATGATCTTGCTGCGGAATGCACGGTTCTTCTTCTTGAAACATGGCAGGAAGTGCTGTTTGAGAAACTCAACATACACTATGGAGTACATCTTTACCCCTTCAGGGATCCTGAAGGGGCCGACAATCTCTCTCCCCATGATTCCAGCCCAAAACATTACTCCACCTCCTCCTTGTTGGCGCCGTAGCCGTGTTTGCATGGGATGTCCGTCAACCAGCCATCCTCCACTCCATCCATCTGGACCATCGAGCGTTGCACGGCACTCATCGGTAAACAAAACAGTTTTGAAGTCAGTCTTCATGTATTGTTTGGACCACTGGAGCCGTTTCTACTTGTGTGCAGTGGATAGAGGAGGTCGACAGGATGGTTTACGCACAGCTGCAAACCTCTGAAGGACCCTGCATCTTGTTGTTTGGGGGACGTTGGAGGCACCAGCAGCTTCAAAAACTTGTCTGCTGCTATGACAAGGCTGTTTTGCCGCTGCTCTTTTAACCTGACGTATTTGCCTGTAGGAAAGAGTCCTCAATTTTCCCTTATCAGCACTCACATGTGTGTACTGTGAATCAGCTACATACTTCTTGATTGTGCGATGATCACGATGAAGTGTCTTGGCAATGTTGATTGTAGTCATGCCTTGACCTAAACACTCCACAATTTGTTGCTTCTCAGCAGCCGACACATCCTTTTTCTTTCTCATTTTGGCAGAAAATGTAGGCTGCTTAATAATGTGGGACAGCCTTCTTAAGTAGTCTTGCCTTTCATTGGACACACCTGCCAAACTAATTAGCACAGGTGTCTGCAATTGCTTACAGTGATATAAAGAGCCCTGACACACATCACCATCAATGAGTTTAACTGACAAACAAAAAAGTTCTTACCTTATCACTCCTAAACAATTTTTGCATAATAATTTGGAACACAGTGTATATATACAAAGAGCAAATAACAGCTCCACAACTGCCACTACTATTAATAATGTCACAACTACCTCAGGCTAGTAAAACCTAATCCGAGATATCAATAAAAGCAAATAAATTAAGTTCTATGACCAAATAAAATAACAAAGGTATTGATAGCCGCCTATAAATGAAACCATCATAGATATCAGCAGGTCTAAAAGCGAACTTTTGTGTACAAATATTATCCACAATAGACTGACCTGGAGGTAATGTTCCGATAGCAACAGAAAGTTCTGATGATTACTATTGAGAACCAAAGCAGTGCTAAGTTGAGAGTGCCACGGCGGATGACGACTCCCATGCTATCTTGCGATGTTCCAAACTGAAGTTCCAGGTATCCAATTGTAACGTCACAATCAAGGCCGGCGTCAGCACCCGGCACACCCGGGCAAGTGCCGGGGCCCTGAGCAGGCGGGGGGCCCACTCGCCGTCTGGCACCCCCCCTCCTTTAGCGGAGGAGAGCGGTGTCAGCGCCGCCACTGGGCCCCCCCCCGCTTGCTCAGGGCCCCGGCATCAGATGGCACAATACTTACCTCTCCCGTGCCTCCGCTGCCGCAGCTCCGGGCTCCAGGGGGTGCCGGCGCTTCCTCTCACAGCAGGCCGCTGAATGACGTCATCATTCAGCGGCCGGCTGTGACAGAGAGCGCGGACGCTGGACGGGTAAGACGTGTGTGTGTGTCTCTCTGTGTGTGTGTGTCTGTGTGTATGTAGTGCGGTGCTTTGTGTGTGTGTGTGTATGTGTGTGTGTATGTATGTGAGAGAGTGCTTGTGTGCTGTCTGTGTGTGATGATGGGCAGGCATTGCTGATAATGGGGAGGCATTGATGATGATGATGGGGAGAAGATGATGATAATGGGCAGGCATTGATGATAATGGACAGGCATTGATGATGGGGAGAAGATGATGATTGGCAGGCATTGATGATAATGGGGAGGCCATGATGATAATGGGCAGGCATTGATGATGGGGAGGTGATGATGATGATGGGCAGGCATTGATGATGATGGGGAGGAGATTTGATGATAATGGGGAGGCCATGATGATGATGGGGAGACAATGATGATGATAAGGAGGCAATGATGATAATGAGGAGGAAATCATGATGATAATGGGGAGTCTTTCCACAGCGCCCTTTCCTGAGCCGTAAAAGTGCAGAATGCAGTACAGCGCAGAGGAGAGCTCCATATTTTGTATGGAGCATTATATGGGGACCAGTATCCTGTATGGAGCATTATATGGGGACCAGTATCCTGTATGGAGCATTATATTGGGTCCAGTATTCTGTATGGAGCATTATTTTGGGTCCAGTATTCTGTATGGAGCATTATATGAGGGGTGACATCCTGCATGGGGTATTATATGGGTGATGAGGGGGAGACTGTGGTGCCCATAATATTGTATGGAGGACTGTACTGTCCAGTCTGTTCTGTGCGCTGTGAGGATTTGGCGGTTTTTGAGCTATTGTACAATTTACAATAGGCATCAGTCATGTAATGGAAGAAGTGAAGTGTTTGGCATTGTACTATACCCATATTTCTCTGCAGTATCTGTGCATCATGAATCGTGGTCTGTGTTAAAGGGGCCCACTGAGGCTCTTTCGCCCGGGGCCCATAAAAACCTGGAGCCGGCCCTGGTCACAATGTTCTACAATGTGTAGAAAGGTCCACATACAATTCACATACTGCACATACTATGCCTTAATGCACATAGTGGAACATGGTGAAGTAACAATTGGATACTAGGAGCTTCAGATTAGAATGCCATGAGTTTAGCACGGGAGTTACCACTGACTATGGTACTCTCCACTTAATGCTCCTTGCTTGGATAGGTACAGTAACCATTGGAATGTTTAATTATTGGTATTGGGACAACTAGTCTATAACTGTTCTATTGTCATAGGAACACTATATCAAGGTCAGTATTTTATCAATAATATCAGGTACATATAGGTTGATTTTATGTAGTTAGTTTCAGTAATAGGTGGCTTGCAGTGCCATTGTTATATTATTTGACCACTATGCACTTAGTTTATTTGATTATGTATACAAAGATATTTATTTATTTATGACAGTGGTACACAACCTGATTTGGTCCAAGGGCCACACTGTCATACAGAACCAATCCCAAAGACCAAAAATAATAAAGGGTACTTACATGAAACACAGCACTAGAACAGCCATGAATAGATGAATACAGCACCAGAACCACCATCAGTACATTTATATATTACCAGAATCACCGTCAGTACATAAATACAGCTTCATAACCACCATAAGTACATGCAAACATCAGCAGAACCACAATACATACATGAATTCAGCACTAGAGCAACCATTATTACATGAATACAACAACAGAACCACCATCAGTATATGAATACAGCAACAAAAACATCTTCAGTACATACTACATCACCAGAATCAAACAATTACATGCACACAGCACCACAACCACCATCAGTACATGAATGTAGCACCAGAATGACCTTTAATACATTAATGCATCATCAAACCCACCATTAGTAAATTAATATCCTTATATCCTTCCCAATGAACTATGGTCTCCACATTGTCCTCCCTCACGTTGTCCCAATCTTCAGAGTTCCCATTCTCCAACCTCTTCATATTTTCCCCCTTTCACTCCCATTTCTGCATACTAACCCCCATGCTCCCACCTCTCCATTTTGTCCCCCATGCTCCCACTTCTCCATAATGTGTCTCCCATGCCTCCTCTTTATTCTGTCCACCTATGCTCCCACTTCTCCATACTGCCACACAACCTACCTCCATACTGTTACCCCACATTTATAGCTCTCCATATTGTCCCCTGCTCTTCTCTCTGTCTATACTTTTCCCTATTTCACACTTTTCCTCGTTCTGAACACTGATCCCATCAAACTATACCCTCACACTAACACCTTCCATCTACAATAAAAGTCAAAGCTTATCTTACCCAACAAGACTTCTAAAGGTTCTCTGAGTGAGCTTCCAGAAATCTTTTGGCTGGCAGCAAGCAGCCTGTGTGTCATGTACTGTGTAGGTGTGCTGTAGCATATATCAAGAAGGGTCACCAAATAGTCTGCTTTGAGCTACTAGCGATAATATAACACCTATCAAGGAAGAGATTTGCTGTTAGGCTATGTGCACACGTTGCAGATTTAGATTCGGATACGCAGCATTTTTGGATTTGCGGAATTGCATCAAATCCACAGTGTAGTGCACCACCAATATTAGTCTATGAGAAATTGAGAATTGGTGTGCACATGCTGCGGAAAAATACACGTGGATTTGCAGCGTTTTATTTCCTGCAGCATTCCAATTCTTTTTGTGGATCTGCAGCGTTTCTGCACCCATTGACTACCATTGAGTCAGTCAAATCCCCAGCAAAACTGCAGGTTTAAAAAGATCTGCGGCTTTGCTGCGGAGTTACGTGCAAGAAACGCTGCAGATAGGGAGGAGGAAGAGTGTATGAGTGGAGACTATGTGTGTGCGGTGAAAATGTGCAGGTCTGTGTGCGGGTGTTTGTGTGTATCTGTGTGTGTGTGTGCAGGTCTGTGTGTCTGTGTCCTTGTGTGTGTGTGGCTGTGTGTGTGTGGATCTGTATGTAGGCAGGCATCATCCAATGCGACTAATAGTCCCATCCGGCTATGTCTACTACAGTGACAGCATTAGCCGATGATGGGACAGTAGTAGTCCCATCATCCGGCTACTGTGTTGACTAGTAAAAAAAAAACAAATACAGACATACAGTAAACATACTCACCATAGAGCTAATCGCCTACGCCCTTGATCCCCTGTGAAAAAATAAAAAATAATAAACAACAGTATACTCCCTGTTCTGACATAATCCATTTAATAACGAGTGTCACATGACGATCTCCCGTAGAGAGCTGTCACATCAGGAGATGTTACCACTCTCCAGGGGCCTCGTTGATATAATGATGGAAGGTATCCTTTCGCAGTGTATCACTCCGCTGTGGTCACAGGAGTTCGTCCTGTCACTTGCAGCATCGCTGCGTGGGAAAATTCTCACGCAGAATTGCCATCAAGTGAGAGCATGAACTCCAGTGACCCCTCAGTGATAACACTGCTAGAGCCATTGTCTCCTGTCAGTGTGTCACTGGAGGCCCTGTAGAGCGGTCACATTTCCTGATGTGACTGCTCTATAGGGGAGTTTATCATGGGACACTCATTATTACATGGATTACGTTGGAACATGGAGTATTTGTGTTTGTTTATTATTTTATTTTTTCCAGGTGATCGAGGGCGTCACAGGAATTAGGAGGATAATAAAGATGGGAAAATGTATTGTGTTTTATTTCCTTAAAATACTTTATTCTTGCTGTGTCTTTATTTTATCCATTAACAACTATAGGATTAGTAATGGATCATGTCTTATTGACACATCTCCATTACTAAGCCGGGCTTTATGATACCTTACAATACAAAGGAGACATCAACCCCCCATTACCCCATATGCCACAGCTACAGGGCAGTGGGAAGAAAGAGGCAAAGTGCCGGAATTGGCGCATCTTAGAGATGTGCCATTTCAGGGGCGACTGCAGGCTGGTGTTTATAGCCAGAGGGGGCCAATATCCATGGTCCCTTCCTAGGCTATGAATATCAGCCCACAGCTGTCTGCTTAGTCTTTTATGGCTAATAATTATAGGGGGACCACACGTCATTTTTTGTGGGCTCCCCTATTTTAATAGCCAGTAAAGGCTATGCAGACAGCTGCGGGCTGATATTAATAGCTTGGGAAGATCTATGGGTATTACCCCCTTCCCAGGCTATAAACATCTGCCCCCAGTCGTTGGCTTTCCCTCTCTGGACTGGAAAATTGCACGAGACCCATGCAATTTTTCTTTCCCTTTTTTTTTTTAAATTAAACAGATATTGTGTTTACGCAGATTTTTTCTATCTATAGATAGATATATCTATAGATAGATAGATATATCTATCTATATATTTTAACTTATGTTTGTTTTGAGTATAAACATTACTTTAGAACATGGTATGTGATGATATTATGGTGTTCAATGGAGTATGTAAAAGAAGGGGTTGGACAAAGAAATGACATCACAATTCTTTTTTTTTTGTTAAATAGCATATCTTTATTTAGCTTACAAAAACGCATACAAATCCGCATGAAAATCAGCATCAAAAACGCGCAGATTTTTACCTGCGTTTTCTGCCAAGAGAGGCAGAATCTGCGCAGAAAATTCCACCGGCAAATCCACAACGTGTGCACATACCCTTAGACAACTAGTTCTGTAACCTTCAGGGCTGGTCATTAGGTGCCTTGTAGCTGACAAATTTCCAGGAGGATAGTTGCCACTTGCTGTACAAGTGTGCCAAACATACATATGTGACATCACCTTGGTGCTGCCCCATAAATACACACCGGTAAAAAGGACACTGTATACTGCTGTGCTCCTGCTCTATACCTGCACTAGATAGAGGTTCACTTTTCATGTGCTCTGTGAACATGTGTTTTCCTCCTTTAGGCCCATTTCACACGTCCGTGTCTCCGGTACGTGTGGTGACAGTTTTCACACGTACACACAAAGACCCATTCACACAAATGGGTCTATGTAGATGTCAGTGTGTTTTCATGGACTCTGTGTCTGTGTGCAAAACACGCAGACAGTCCGTTTTCACACGGACCGGAAAACGTGCCGCACACATGCACACGGAGAACAGTGCACATTGTCCTACGTGTGCATGGATGGCCGCCGGAGAAGTAGCTAATGTAAGCCGATGTCTCCATGCGGCTGGTGCTGAATACCGCTGTCATTCTCCCTGCTCTGCCTACCGCTCATCGTTCTCCTCTGCTCGCAGGCAGAGCAGGGAGAATGATAACAGCCAGCTTCAGCACTAGCCGCAGGGGGACAGTGGCTTACAGTAGCGATACTTTCCCGGTGGCCATCCGTGTGTCCATGTGGTACTGATGCGGCACACGGGTGGCAAACGGTTGCTACACGTGTGCTTCACGTAGTACACACACGGACACTGATATCTCCGGTACCGGTTTGTCCGGTAACGGAAATATCAGGACGTGTGAATGGGGCCTTATACTGCAAGTGACTGAAATTCCCCAACACATTTATTTCTCTCTTATAACCAATTGCTGCTGATAATATGGTGATAAATATTTATTCTATTTTCTTAAAAATGAAAGAAACCTGTTTACTCTGCAGCTAAATTGTTCTACGAGGGTGTGTGTGTGGAAAAACACTATGCATTTGTGCATTGTACAATAGCAATACTCAGCGTCGGACTGGAACACCTTAGGCCCACCAGAGATAATCATTCTTGGGGCCCACTATGTAGCTACATAGAAATAAATACAAGACCACAAATTGTGCAGTAAAACACACTAATATCAGGGTATAATATAAGGTAGTACATGTCTTAATTATGTAGCAGGAGTTGGGGTAGCCTCCCTCACAGATTATAAAGCAGGCCCCTCATAGGGGATAATGCTGGCCCCCTCATAGAGGATAATGCTGCCCCCCCTCATAGGGTATAATGCTATATATATATATAGATAGATAATAGATACCATATATACTCGAGTATAAGCCGACCCCCCTAATTTTGCCACAAAAAACTGGGAAAACTTATCGACTCAAGTATAAGCCTAGGGTGGAAAATGAGATTATGCCCCATATGCTGCCCCATGTATTATGCCCCACAAGATGCTCCATAGATTGTGCCCCATATGCTGCCCATGTATTATGCCCCCATAGATGCTGCATAGATTGTGCCCTCATAGATGCTCCATAGATTATGCCCCATAGATGCTCCATAGATTATGCCCCCATAGATTATGCCCCCATAGATGCTCCATAGATTATTCCCCCATAGATGCTCCTTAGATTATGCCCCCATAGAAGCTCCATAGATTGTGCCCCCATAGATGCTCCATAGATTGTGCCCTCATAGATGCTCCATAGATTATGCCCCCATAGATGCTCCATAGATTGTGCCCCCATAGATGCTCCATAGATTATTCACCCATAGATGCTCCTTAGATTATGCCCCCATAGAAGCTCCATAGATTGTGCCCCCATAGATGCTCCTTAGATTATGCCCCCATAGAAGCTCCATAGATTGTGCCCCCATAGATTATGCCCCCATAGATGCTCCATAGATTATCCCCCATAAATGCTCCTTAGATTATGCCCCCATAGATTATGCCCCCATAGATGCTCCTTAGATTATGCCCCCATAGATTATGCCCCCATAGATGCTCCTTAGATTATGCCCCCATAGAAGCTCCATAGATTATGCCCCCATAGATTATGACCCCATAGATGCTCCATAGATTATGCCCCCATAGAAGCTCCATAGATTATGCCCCCATAGATGCTCCATAGATTATGCCCCCATAGATTATGCCCCCATAGATGCTCCTTAGATTATGCCCCCATAGATGCTCCTTAGATTATGCCCCCATAGAAGCTCCATAGATTGTGCCCCCATAAATGCTCCTTAGATTATGCCCCCATAGATGCTCCATAGATTATGCCCCCATAGATGCTCCATAGATTATGCCCCCATAAGTGCTCCTTAGATTATGCCCCCATAGAAGCTCCATAGATTGTGCCCCCATAAATGCTCCTTAGATTATTCCCCCATAGATGCTCCATAGATTATGCCCCCATAAATGCTCCACAGATTATGCCCCCATAGATTATGCCCCCATAAATGCTGCACAGATTATGCCCCCATAAATGCTCCACAGATTATGCCCCCATAGATTATGCCCCCATAAATGCTCCACAGATTATGCCCCCATAGATTATGCCCCCATAAATGCTGCACAGATTATGCCCCCATAAATGCTCCACAGATTATGCCCCCATAGATTATGCCCCCATAGATTATGCCCCCATAAATGCTCCACAGATTATGCCCCCATAGATTATGCCCCCATACATGCTCCACAGATTATGCCCCCATAGATTATGCCCCCGTAAATGCTCCACAGATTATGCCCCCATAGATGCTGCAAAAAAAAAAAAAAGACATACTCACCTCTCGTCGCTGGGGCCAGGTGCTGGTGTCCTGAGCAGGCGGGGACACCGGCGCGCTATGGGTGACAGGTGCCGGTGTCACCACTGGCTCAGGGCCCCGGCACCTGCGATATTTACCTGTCACCGGTCCACTGCTGAGCGCCGCTGTCTTCGGTCCTCCGGCAGTGAATGCTCAGGCAGGGGCGCAGTGCTCACTAATGACGTCATCACGCCCTCTGCCTGAACATCGCAGCAAGAGAAGACGCGATGACACAGCGGCGCTCAGCGGTGGAATGGGACAGGTAAGTAATGATATTCACTGCTTCCCACCCCCATGTGGGCGTGGGAAGCAGTGAATATTCATTTCTCTTTAGCAGTGGGGACAGGGGCTCCTGCCTCCTGTCACCCGCTGCTGCTCCGCTGGCACGGGGCCCCCATGGCAGCTGCGTGGTGTGCCGCTATTAGCGACACGCCACCGGCTGGGGCCCCTGGAGCAGCGGGGCCCTAGGCAACTGACCCCTGTATGCCAGCAGGTGCCAGGGCCCCCCAGATGCCAGGGCCCACCGGAGAATCCTCCGGTTCTCCGGTGGGCCAGTCCGACCCTGGCAATACTCTAGCCTTGAATGCTATTATTATTTTTATATAATTTCCTAAGAAAAGTAAACACAATTACCTCAACTGGATCTCCAGCTGCACCATGTTCAGCCTTCTGGCTTTATACATCCAGGTAAAAAGTAAAAAAGTATTTATTTCAGAATTACTTTCAAGAATTATACTTCAGAATTTGAAGGGTGCGGTTGAAAAAAATGTTGAAGACATGTGATGAATAATTACCAGCCATTCCTACTTTACAAGGACAATTCCAGCTTTTAGGATTTTTGCTTTAAAATATGCATATTTGTTTATTTTGCTTGTCTGCAATGACATGATTTCCATGACCAATGGAATAACCTTGACCATTCATCCAGTTTAAATTCTGATGTTATTCTGTGATTGCACAAATGAGTTTGATTCTTGCTTGCAAGTGTACAGCTTAACTGACTCTGAGATAAAACCTTTGATATACGCTTATTGCATCACAAGATTTATAAGTCTTACAAAAATTGGTAATATGGAGACCAAAATGTTAACAATCATTAGGTGCTCGTAAAAGGGGGGTCGACCTGTCTATTAAATGACTGATGATTGGCTTCATATAGCTGATCAATGGTCATTTAAAGCCCACAATTGGCTAGTGTAAATGCACCTTTAGATTCACATACCTTTTAAGTGACATATTCTCTAATTGGAGTTGTTCTCATAACTTCTTCTTAATCTGGTCCAGATGCCTTGATGACATTATGCAGCCGTGGCTCATTGCTGCAGACTTCCCTCTTCACAGTGTCCTTAAAATAACAGTGTCAATAGAGCCCCCTGAATAAAACTATCTACCTATGCTGTGTCCTGAATAAGTCCTATGTTGTGCCCCATAGTAAATAATTGCCCCTCACTGTGATCTTTGCACAAAAAAATTACCCCCATACTGTCACTCTTACTAACTTACTATCTACTTCTATGAAATATTGCTTTGTCATCATGCACACTTATGTACTATAACCAACACATCATCTTCCTTTATATATTTTGACCACCATATCATCCGCCTTATGAAATATAACCGCCACACTGCTACCTTATAAACTATAACTGCCAAATCTTTTCCCCTTGTAAAATACAGCCACCAGACCACCCCCATTTTGAATTATAACTATGATATCATCATCCCTTATGAACCATAACTGCCATATCATCTTTTCTTCTGTACTGTAACTGGCACATCGATGTCTCTTATAAACTAAAATCTACACATTGCCCTCCTTTATGAATCATACCTGCAACAAAGTCTCTTATGAATTTTACCCAAATCATCCTTGTTTTTGAACTGTTGCCTTCAAACTGCCCCTTCTCCATACTGTGCCCCTTCTTCACGTTGTCCCCCCAAGCTGTCTAATCTCCCTACTGTGCCCCTTCTTCAGAAAACACCTCACTTAAACTATCCCTCACTATACTGAATCTCTTTCCCCTTCTATAGTAAAGGTCTCTTGAATCTCCTGGCCGCCCCAATCAGCCATGTGAGCAAGTGTGATGAAGTGACCTCATCGTGTAGTGAAGTCAGCAACATGATCATGCTACTGCATGTTGGGGTAAGGAACTTATTTGTGCTCCTCTGACCCCAGAAATGACAGCATGCTTACATCTTCATTTATTTTTGTATTTTAAAGACAAAAATACAGTGGCATGTAAAAGTTTGGGCACCCCTGGTTAAAATTAGTGTTATTGTGAACAGATAAGGCTAGGTTCACATTTGCGTTTTACTCCGCAGCATATCATCCGCATTCTCAAACGCATGCAGAGACATATGCAAACGCATGTAAACGTAGCATTTTTATCCGCATCATCATACGCATGACGGCAAAAAAATACAGCGTTTACATGTGTGTGTATGCGTTTTTACATGCGTTTGCGTTTTTTATGCGCATGCATTAGAAATTTCCAATTTTTTCCAGTAGTTTTTTCTTGACATCACACACCCAGTAGGCGTGTCTCATGTGATTTCTATATACTGTATATAGACACACTGCACTGAGGAAATCCTCGTCTTTGGCTGCTGTATCTTTCTGTAAGATGGATCTTGACCTGGACAGCTTCCTAGAAGATCTGAATTTACAATTGAAGTTGGCTGCTGCCTTTGCTTTTGCTTGTCAAGAACACAGAAGAGAAAGACTGAGAAGACGTCGTCGTCGCTATTGGCAACACCCCATCCTTGAACTTAGAGAGAGCCATGGAGCCTACCACTCTTTGTACACAGAGCTGCAGCAAAACCTGGAGAAGTTTTTTGACTACACGAGGATGTCGCAAGAGAGCTTCCATGACTTTCTGCTACGTGTCCAACGATCCATTGCCAGGCAGGACACACAGCTCCGTAGAGCAATTCCTGCTGAGGAACATCTCTTGGTCACGCTGAGGTGCGTAGTATTAAAAAAGAAACTCCTGTCACAAATAACCCAAAACCTACGCTATCCCTAACCCTATCCCTAACTGTTATGAATGTTTTAGGGATGAATTCTGAGCAGAAGCTCCCTCTGGTGGTTACAGACGGTACTGAACCATTCAATGAGTTTTGGCAATCAGGAATCACGGACTGGCTGGATATAAGGGAGGTTTCCCCCCATCATGGTTGCCGGTGATCAATTGTTCTTGTCTCAACGTTGTTTCCTGGTTCACTTGGAAGCTTGCTGAGTCTTGCCTCTTCTCCTGCTCTCAGATAAGATATTTTCTGTTTTTGTTTTTGTGCTTGCCATTTGCAATTTTCTCTGCATTTCTGTGAGGTTGGCCAGGTTCCCCTCCTCGGGGGCTTGGGGGCCTCTCGGTTCCTCTGGAGCCACTGTTGTTTGTTCATTTGCCTTTTCCAGTTTTTTCTGTGACTGCGGCTTAGTTTTGTTACACCAGAGAACTAATTTAGGTAGTAGAGGTCGTGTGATCTCAGGTGTTTTTGCAATTAGTAGCGTTGGCTTTTTTTTAGGGTTTTTTGGATTGCAGTAAGTATCCTTCCTATCCTTTTCTGTCCAGGCAGATTGGGCCCCAGCGTTTGCTCATACTATTTTCTGTCTGTGTCTGTATTTCCTCTTGTCTAACTGCCATTACATGTTTGGAGACTTCCTATGTTCTTTGGGGATCTGCTCCGGGGCAGATAGCTTTCCTCTTTCTATCTTTAGGTGTAGTTAGCCTCTCAGGCTGTGACGAGGCGTCTAGGACCAACGTAGGAACGCTCCACGGCTGCCTTTAGTTGTGGTGGTTAGTCAGGGTACTGCAATCCAGTAGATCCCAACCTCTCTGGTGTATTGCCGTTTTTGCCTGCTCTCCTCAGCTACCAAAACATAACACCTAACCCTAAGCAGTGTACTGATTTTTGTTTTTAATTTTCTTTTCTGCAGATTCCTGGCTACGGGAGAAACATTGTCCTCGTTACATTTCCAATTCCAGATTGGAGTATCCACCCTTTCTGGGATTATTGTAGACACTTGTCGTGCTTTAGTTGGCATTCTGCAGCAAGAATTCCTCCCCCAACCCACAAGTGAACTCTGGATTGAAAATGCTTTGCAATTTTCTGAACTGTGTGGGGCCTGTGGACGGCAAACACATTAGGATTATGAATAAATCTGGAAGTGGAACAGAGTACTTCAATTATAAAAAGTATTTTTCCATTGTTCTAATGGCTATTTTGGATGCCGATTGTAGATTCATTGCCGTGGACATTGGTTCATTTGGATGAGGCAATGACTCGCAGACTTTCAAAAACTCAGACATTGGCCAACATCTGTATGGGAATGATTTTAATTTTCCATCACCTTTACCCAACACTGATGGACCGCCAATGCCTTTCTTGTTGTTGGTGATGTTACATTCCAAATGTGTGCCAACCTCATTAAACCATACTCAAGTCGGAACTTAAATCACACAAAAAAAAATTTCAACTACAGACTGACAAGGGCACGAAGAACCGTGGAGTGTGCATTTGCATTGCTGGTATCTAAATGGCGCATTTTGTGCACATCCATTAATGTAAAAATTGACTCTATTGATGAGGTTGTGAAAGCATGTGTTGTTCTGCACAACTACATCATGGTAAAAGAGTGACCAAGCTTACAACCTGAGGAACCTGTTACATTGCATGATTACCAATTTCACCCTGTGAGAACCACAGTGGAAGTTGCCCAGATGAGGGATAAATTTGCCACTTACTCTGTTTCAGATAATGGACATGTGGCATGGCAAGACGAAATGATTTAAGCCGCTAATGTACCTGTTATGTTTTGTACCTTTTATGTTTAAAACATACCTGTAATGTCAAACATTACATACCTGTTATGTTTAAATGTACCTGTGATATTACCATGTACATGTAATGCAATTTACCCCTAATGTTTGCTGAGTTAAATATAAACTAACTTCCCTCAAAAATAAAGTGTTTGTGTCATACCTTACCTCAAAAATAAAGTGTGTTTGTGTCGTACTTTACCTCAAAAATAAAGTGTGTTTGTGTCGTACTTTACCTCAAAAATAAATGTGTGTTTGTGTCGGCGGCACATAAAGATAAAATAAACACAAGATATAGTGCAAACAAAATACAAATTTTATTTTCAACACTTTAACAACTTTTATTTTAAACACTTTTACAAAAAACATAGTTAAGGTTGGGGGTGATTTATTTTTTCTTCAGGGTTTATGTGAGGGTGAAATGGGGAGGACCTTGGGGGTGTGGAGATGTGAGGATTGGGTTGTAGTTGATGAGGAAGGGGTTACAGGGGAAGGGGCAACAAATTGAAGGATTGGATCAGAGATGGCATTGGAGACAATGGGGATAGATGACAAAGTGGAATCATGGGAATCGATAGACAAATTGGAAGGAACAGACAGAGACACAAGGGAAGGTAGTGACAAATTGGTAGGTGAGGGTGGAGGTGATGGGTTCAAGGTGGGCAGATTTTTTTGGCTCCTGGTTTTGGTCCTGAGGCCAAGATTTTTTTGGACTTCTCTTTTCTTGGCCGAGTGGGAGTGCTGGGCTCTGTAGCAGTCATCTGGCATAGTGCTGGACTGTGCCGCATTGTGGATACTTCTGGCTGCAGGGGTGCTGTAGTGGGCAGGGTTGCTGGAATGGGCAGGGGTGCTGGACAGGGCAGGGGTGCTGTAGTGGGCAGAGGTGGTGGACTGGGAAGGGGTGGTGGACTGGTCCACATTGTGGATACTGCTGGCTAGATGGGTGCTGGACTCTGGAGCATAGTGGATGCTGCCGGCTGCAGGGTTCATACACTTGGCAGCGTGGTCACTCGGTGAATTGGAGGTGGTGGTGGATAGTTCGGTGCAGTGGGAGCTGGATAGTAGATGGGCTGCTGGTAGTATCCTCCAGCCTGTTGATTGTAAGATTGTGACTGCTGCTGGGACTGCTGCTGCTGTTGCTGTAATGCATGGCTGTAAGCAACCTGGCAGACCTGCATGACGTTCAGCTGGAGTTGAGGTGTAAGGTTTTCCGACATGCTCTGCTCAATTGCAGAAAAAAAATGTTGCGCCGGTCTATTAAGGTCGGCTTCCAGGCAGTAAAGGCGATTGTTGACTTCCTTGAACCCACTCCTCACTCTGTCAGCAATCTACCTAACCCCATCCTGGAATACTGAGCTTAATGTCAGAAACTCTGGCATGCCTGACCTCTCCCAGGCCCTCTGCGGCTGACTAGAAGACCCAGCAAAAGCAGAGGCAGAGGGCTGAGAGAGGGGAAAACCTGATGGACCGGCTGCCCCTTCCCCAGCCTGTGAAGCCTGCAAGGTTGCTCCATCGCTGGTGGATAACTGGGACTGCTTCTGTTCAGTGTCTGGTAGATGAGGGGCCACTTCAACCGAGGATAATCTGGGTTGTGTGTTGTTGCACCAAGTTCTGTGTGGAAAAGAGGAAAACATTAGTGCAAAAATCAAGGTTGTGTTGTGCTGCTCCTGGTTCTGTGTGTGGAAAAAATGTAAACATTAGTAAAAGGAGAAAAAAAATCTATACTTACGTTCGCTGAGCTAGCACAGGCCTCAGAAAGGCAAGGTCCCGGTGGTATTTGTATTTGCGGAACCTTGCAGCAGAACCACTTCGAACTCGAACCTCCTCTCTCATGTCTTTGTTGAAGCAGTCCTTCACTGAGCGCCAATGGATTTTGATTCGCTTGATTGTCAAAGGAAAAAAAAAATAATTAGAAAACAATGCACATCCATTCACAGGTTTACTGCTGTTTCAGGCCACATTGCAATACTTACCAAAATCAGTTCTGGCTCGCGGCGTGGCACGGTCCCAACCAGGCAGCAGCGATGTTGCCACTTCTTCCCAGAGCCGTTGAATCAACACATTGTCGGAGTGCTGATGGTTACGGGTGTCCCACAACGGTACTCGCTCTTGCACAAGGTGGATTAGTTGTTCGTTGTCTATATCCACTGTGGCTTGTTCCCATTGTGAAACCTATAGATAAAATAGAAAAAAAGAATTTTAAGTAAAACGGAAAAAAAATTGTCTTACAACTCTGATGAAAGGAATACTTACACCCCTTATTTCCTCCTGAGACACATGAGCCAGACAACCCTGGGAAGAATCCTCTCCACTGGACTGCTCTTGCTCTTCATCACTGCCAGGTACCTGTAAAGAAATTAAATTATTTAACACATGTGGAGTATTGCCAGTCAATACATAGCAATCAGTATAGTAAATATGATTACATAATTTGTGTCTGTTCCACCCTGGGAAGAAGTCTGTTCTTCACTAGAGGACATTTTGAAGAGCAGGCAGCAGTCAAGTGAAACACTACAGAAAAGAACAGAAGAAAAATTAAACCTGTAAAGATCCAATAACAATCCAAAAAAAAAGGACAACAATACTTACATTACAGGTGGTAGTCCAACACCACAGCAGTCAGCACAGGCCAGGGACAGACGGCAGCAACAGGAGCCAACCACAGCACCAGGAGTCGACCACAAGAAAACCGCTGTACAAGGAGACACCCACTGCGCCAGAGAGAATCGGCCAGTCTACAAGGAACAGAAAAAGCATTCAGAGAGACAGACATTTCCAAAGCTTCTATACTTACATAGACAGTGTTGTCCTCACCACGACAGAAAGCAGCACCAGGAGACGAAATGGAGAAAACCACTGCACCAGGAGCCAACAAGGAGCCAACCAGGAGCCAACAAGGAGCCAACCAGGAGCCAACTAGGAGCCAACCAGGAGCCAACCACTACCAGGCCAGTCGACATGTCTAAAAGTAAACAGAAAAAAAAATTAATACAAAGTACAAAAAGCAGTGAGAGAGACAGACATTTTCTAAGGTTCTATACTTACATAGCCAGTGTTGTGGTATCAGCCACACTTCCTTTTATAGAGCTATCACTTAGCAGGTGGTTGAGTCACTTCATGGAACAACTCGTTAAAAAAACGCATGCGTATAGAACGTATGTGCGTACGCATGTTCTTGCGTATGTATGCGTTTACATAGACAGTAATGCGTTTATTTGATGCACTTCACCCGCATGCGCATGATTGTGCAATTTTGCCACTTCACAAAATCGAACATGTTGCGTTCGCCGGAATCTTCCGCACACCTAAAAACAACGCATGCGTACGCTGAGGCATGCGAACTGATGCAAACGCATGCTCCTGCGTACACCATGTTAAAGATAGGGAAACATGACGCATATGGATTGCTGTGGATGAAACGCTGCACAAACAAACGCAAATGTGAAAGCAGCCTAAGCAAGTTGAAGATTAAATGACTTATGGCTAAAATGCAAAATAGCAGCGCATGCAAGATGACCCAGGAATTTCATAGAACTGGAAACATTTTTCAAGGAAGAATGGATGAAAGTCCTTCAAACAAGAATTGAAAAACTTTTGTCTGGCTGCAAAAATCATTTACAAGCTGTAATACTTGCAAAAGAGGGTGCTACTAGGTACTAACCATGCAGGGTGCCCAAACTTTTGCATCTGCCCATTTACTTTTTTGTAATTTTTAAAATGAAAAATGACTATATATTTTTTTGCCTAAAATACAAATGAAATATGCCATCTTTAACTTTAGGCCTTTTAGAGCTCATTTCATCTTTAACTTGCTTAACTGCTCACAATAATAATAATTTTGACCAGGGTGTCCAAACATTTACATGCCTCTGTACATATGATTGCAACCCCCCTAAGCAAGATACCGGATTTGTTATATGATCTAACATAGATCACACTGATGCTGCTAGCTGCATCCTGCCGCCCTATGCACCGGTCTTCCGGGTCTAGTGGCAAATATGGCCCTGCCTCCCTACACAAGACTCATATACTGTATGTGTAGTCTAGACACCTCTCTACTATTCTACACTTCCTGTCCTGGCTAGATTTTCTTTCCTGGAGGTTTCCTAAACAATAATTCTGGCACCCTCTGCTGAGCAATGCGGGAATATCAGACTTCTGTTTAGCAAGTGCACCAATGTTTTTATATGTTAATGTCTGCTTTGTTAAAGAGTAGAGATGAGTGAACTTGTCGGAAAACGTTCACCAATTTGAAATTCGGCAGGAACACAGCACACTCGGATTTGTGTTCGGTTTTACGAACAATGCTACTCAAAGTCGGCAAAATTCTGTCACAGTTCGGTAAATCATCTCGTTTCCACTAATGCTTTTGTTATTACTTTGGCAAAGACAGTGGTGCTGTATGATAAGTAGGGGGGACAGGGAGACGTGTTTGATGAGGGGAGGGGATGTGTAGAGGTTAGAGAAGTGGCAGGCTCTTTTTTTTTCCTTAGCTTTATGTGTGTTGTTTCCGGCAGCCAATCAGGGCGCAGAAACCATCCACAACGTCATAAAACTGTGTTTCAGTGACAAATCTGATTTCCACTTAAAAATAGTTAGGCCTAATATCGGGGTGCAGCCACGAGGCCCAATTATCTAATCCAAATCATTTGTGATAAAATTATGTTTCAGTGACAAATCAGAAGGCCATATTTCCACTTAAAAATCATTAGGCCTAATATTGGGGTGCAGCCACGAGGCCCAATTAGCTAATCCAAATCATTTGTGATAAAATTATGTTTCAGTGGAAATCAGAAGGCCAGATTTCGACTTAAAAATCAATTGGCCTCATATTGGAGTGCAGAAAGGAGGCACAATTAGCTAATCCAAATCATTTGCAATAAAACTGTGTTGCAGTGAGGAATCAGAAGGCCACATTATCTAATCTAAATTGTTTGGGTTAATACTATGGTGCCGGCACCAGGTGTTATTTCATAATCCAAATCATTTGGGATAAAAGTCTGGTACAGACATTAGACTTAATTTCATAATCAAAATCTTTTGTGCTAATCCTTTGGTTCTACCACCAGCCCACATTTCATCATATAAATCATTTGTGCTAATAATGTGTTGCAGGCACCAGGCCACATTTAATAATACAAATTGTTTGGGATAATAGTCTGGTGCAGGCACCAGACTGCATTTCATAATCAAAATTGTTTGGGATACTAGTGTGCTGCAGTCACCAGACCTTATTTCATATTCAAAATAATTTGGGTTAATAGTCTAGTGCAGGCACTAGGCTTCATTTCATAATCAAATTTGTTTGTGATAATAGTCTGCAGCAGGCACCAGACCTCATTTCATAATCAAAATTTTTTGTGCAAATTCTGTGGTCTAGCCACACTATAATAGCCAATAAATATTGATTATAAATTTAGTCACAGATAACTGACAGGTATATGCCTAGGGTTGTGAACCAGCTCGTTAAAATATTGGAAGGGTACATACAACATGAGTGGGAAAAAGCAAGGTCGTAGTGGAAGGGGGGATAGGCTTGGTGTTCAACATGTACATGGGTTAGGTGTTACTGTTAATGAAAGCTCAAATGAACAAGCCCCATCTTGTCCTATCCAAAGACCACTGATGACATCTGTTACTGGACGAGCTACTAGACTCCCTTTTTTTGGCAGCCTCACAGCAGTCCGTCTTATAGATGAGACTCAGAAAGAGCATATGCTCCAGCGGATAGCAAGCGCTGCATCAAGTGGCCTCTCCTGCAAACATAATAAGCACTGCATCCTCAGCCACAGCTCTGGCTGTGGCCAGCAGAAGTCGCAAGTGTGCAGTTCGCAGGGGCGGCTAGGGTTGATTAGCTTGGGTCTTTTTTGAGAACTCAAAGGATGACCCAACTCAGTTTATCTGGGAAATTATAAAAAAAAACTCAGCAAAGACAAAAATTGCAATAATTTCACAACTATATGCATCAACAGCCACAGGCTCAATCAACATAAATTAGTCTGGGAATCTCACAGTGCTAAAATGCTGACTAGCGGGCCTCGACAACCACCAGCTGTCCCATCAACCACAATTTCTGCTTCTCACTCCTCTTTCACCATGCCAAGTGTTCTCACACAGGTCTCCACTTGGCTTACCCTCTACTGTCGGGATGAGTGAGAGCCGTTACAAAAGTGAACATGTCTGCTGTTTTTGTGTCGCCTAGCCCAACAGATCTTTCTCAATTCACCATAACATCTACACCTACTCAAAGGTCAGGCGTTAGTGGCAGGATGACCAGGCAGAAGCCTAGGGCCCCCGCTCCCCCAGGGCCCACAGCTATCGGCACATCACGTAGCACCTATGGAGCCCATGAGGCAGGGGGGCCTGCCTGCCGCCAGCACCGACTCTCCCCGCCGCCGACGCATTGGAATATACCGGCGTCATGCCGGTAATATTCCTTTGTGGGTGCAGTCAAGGGTGTAGAAACATGACAGCCACTGCAGAATTCACGTGCTGGGAGTAGTAACATGGCCGCTGACTGGAAGCCTGCTGTGTTTGGCCGGAAGTTGAGAACAGTCAAATGGTGAAGATGGATCATTCCGAGGCAGATCTGCGTGAAGACCCCGGAGCCGCTCGGTATGGAAACTTCCCCAATTATTACAGCTTTCATCCGCCCGAGACCCGCACAAGCTTGTTGCCCCCGGGGATGCTGCTGGAGCTCCTGCGGAGGCATGGTGGGCTGCGGGAGACTCTGCTGTAATACTGGGGTGAGGGTGGAGGAGCTGCTGGCTAACGTGTTTTCTTGTAGATGCAGTCCTGCAGTTAAAGAACTTCTGATCATTCTTATTTTGCCTTTTTTTGTTTTGATATTTACTTCTATCCTTTTTTTCCCCCAGAGCGCTCCGCTATAAGGTCTGAGCACTGCTCACAGGGGCATCACTCTGCGGTATCATGGGGGCATCACTCTGCGGTATCACGGGGGGACGTCACTCTGCAACATCAAAGGGGTGTTATTCTGAGGTATCACAGTGGGGCGTCACTCTGTGGTATCACAGGGGCATCACTCTGTGGTATCACAGGAGACGCCACTCTGCGGTATCACAGAGGCGGTGCTCTGCGGTATCACAGGGGTGGCACACTGCTTTATCACAGAGGAGCATCACTCTGCGGTATCACAGGGGCGTCACTCTGCGGTATCACAGGGGGCGCCACTCTGTGGTATCACAGGGGCGGAGGGGCGGCGCACTGCGATATCACAAAGGGGCGTCACTCTGCGGTATCACAGGGGCGTCACTCTGCGGTATCACAGGAAGCGCCACTCTGTGGTATCACAGGGGCGGAGGGGCGGCGCACTGCGGTATCACAGAGGAGCATCACTCTGCGGTATCACAGGGGCGTCACTCTGCGGTATCACAGGGGGCGCCACTCTGTGGTATCACAGGGGCGGAGGGGCGGCGCACTGCGATATCACAGAGGGGCGTCACTCTGCGGTATCACAGGGGCGTCACTCTGCGGTATCACAGGAAGCGCCACTCTGCGGTATCACAGGGGTGGCGCTCTGCGGTATCACAGGAGCGGCGCTCTGCGGTATCACAGGAGTCTGCTCACAATCCTATGGCAAATCTGCTAGTTGTCAGGTTATACTGAGGATTACACCCAAATAATGAAATTGACTGTAAACCCAAATCATATGTGCAGCGGATCGCTCCTGTGTGTACAGACCCCAAAGATACGTGTATGTGTCTGATTGGAATCAGTGTAACAACCAGCAGGGAATAATGGTTCAGACAAACAGAAGTTTCCATTTTTGAACAGACATTTCGTTAAGCGCCCGACCATCGATATTGAATGTTGTTTTCATACACTTTAGTGAAAAGAAAAAAAAAAATCTGCTATAATTTTGTGTGATTATAAATGGATGCCTTTTTTAGGAAATGTAAAAACCCATTCAGATGATTAGGTCCAATCACTGAACACTTTATTTCCGTTTTTTATGCTTCTCTAAGAGATCACAGCGCCCGAAATAAAGAAGGCCTTGAGAAAAACTTGTGTTCATACAGAAGCCGGTACAGTTCAAAGCAATGATGGAGGAGAGAGCGTCAGATAACGCTCCTTCTCCCATCATTCCCCTCTGCCTCTGACACTGAGGGTGCGCGATGATATCATATCATCGCGCACTCACTGTGTTCCGGGCACGGGCAGTGCAGCCACTGAGACCAGAGCTTGGAGCAGCGTGGGGCACGAAGAGAGGTGAGGATTGTGTTTTTTTTTAAATATATCCATGTGTGCTGGACTGTGGGGCCATTTGGGGGGAGAGGGCGTGCTATTTTCTATTGAGGAGTCAGTGTTATATACTACTAGCTATGAACCCGTTCTACGCCTGGGTGGCAAGCATTTTTATAGGTATATGGTCTCCCATCCTGCTATGTGCTGCCCCCATCCTATCCTGGTATGCATGGCACCCCTCATCACTATCCTGGTATGCATGGTACCCCTCATCCCTATCCTGGTATGTATGGTCCCCTCACCCCACCCAAATCTGGTATGCATGGCACCCCATTCCTCATCCTGGTATGCATGGTCCCCTCATCCCCCAATCCTGGTATGCATGGTACCCCCTCATCCCTATCCTGGTATTCATGTTTCCCTCACCCCCCAATCCTGGTATCCTCATCCCTATCCTGGTATTCATGTTTCCCTCACCCCCCAATCATGGTATGCATGGTCCCCTCACCCCCCAATCCTGGTATGCATGATCCCATGCCACCCAATCCTGGAATGCATGGTTCCCTCACCCCCAATTCTGGTATGAATGGTCCCCTCACCCCCAATTCTGGTATGCATAGTCCCACCTCATCCCTATCGTAGGATGTATGGTACCCTTCACCCCCCAATCCTGGTATGCATGGTCCTCTCATCCCTAATCCTGGTATACATGGCACCCCTTACCTCCCAATTCGGGTAGGCATGGTCCCCTCACCCCCAATCCTGGTATGCATGGTACCCTCTATCCTGGTATGCATATTACCCCTCATCCCCCAATCCTGGTATGCATGGCTCCCTCACCCCCCAATCCTGGTATGCCTGGTCCCCTCATCCCCCAATCCTGGAATGCATTGTCCCCTCACCCTCCAATCCTGGAATGCATGGTCCCCTCTCCCCCCAATCCTGGTATGCATGGTCCCCTCACCCCCCAATCCTGGTATGCATGGTCCCCCTCATCCCTATCGTAGGTTGTATGGTACCCCCTCAGCCCCCAATCCTGATGTGCATGGTCCCCTCACCCCCAAATCCTGATGTGCATTGTCCCCTCACCCCCCAATCCTGATGTGCATGGTCCCCTCACCCCCCAATCCTGATGTGCATGGTCCCATCACCCCCCAATCCTGGTATGCATGGTCCCCTCACCCCCCAATCTGGGAATGCACTAGTCCTCTCACCCCCCAATCCTGATGTGCATGGTCCCCTCACCCCTCCAATCCTGATGTGCATGGTCCCCTCAACCCTCAATCCTGATATGCATTGTCCCCTCACCCCAATCCTGATATGCATGGTCCCCTCACCCCCCAATCCTGGTATGCATGGTCCCATCACCCCCCAATCCTGGTATGCATGGTCCCCTTCACCCCCCCAATCTTGGAATGCATGGTCCTCTCACCCCCCAATCCTGATGTGCATGGTCCCCTCACCCCCCAATCCTGATGTGCATGGTCCTCTCACACCCCAATCCTGATGTGCATGGTCCCCTCACCCCCCAATCCTGATGTGTATGGTCCCCTCACCCCTCCAATCCTGATATGCATGGTCCCCTAACCACTCCAATCCTGATATGCATAGTCCTCTCACCCCCCAATCCTGATGTGCATGGTCCTCTCACCCCCCAATCCTGATGTACATGGTCCCCTCACCCCCAATCCTGATGTGCATGGTCCCCTCACCTCTCCAATCCTGATATGCATGGTCCTCTCACCCCCCAATCCTGATATGCATGGTCCCCTCACCCCCAATCCTGGTATGCATGGTCCCATCACCCCCAATCCTGGTATGCATGGTCCCCTCACCCCCCAATCTTGGAATGCATGGTCCTCTCATCCCTCAATCCTGATGTGCATGGTCCCCTCACCCCCCAATCCTGATGTACATGGTCCCCTCACCCCCCAATCCTGATGTGCATGGTCCCCTCACCCCTTCAATCCTGATATGCATGGTCCTCTCACCCCCCAATCCTGATATGCATGGTCCCCTCACCCCCCAATCCTGGTATGCATGGTCCCATCACCCCCCAATCCTGGTATGCATGGTCCCCTCACCCCCCAATCTTGGAATGCATGGTCCTCTCACCCCCCAATCCTGATGTGCATGGTCCCCTCACACCCCAATCCTGATGTGCATGGTCCCATCACCCCCCAATCCTGGTATGCATGGTCCCCTCACCCCCCAATCTAGGAATGCACTAGTCCTCTCACCCCCCAATCCTGATGTGCATGGTCCCCTCACCCCTCCAATTCTGATGTGCATGGTCCCCTCACCCCCTCAATCCTGATATGCATGGTCCCCTCACCCCTCCAATCCTGATATGCATGGTCCTCTCACCCCCAATCCTGATGTGCATGGTCCCCTCACTCCCCAATCCTGATATGCATGGTCCCCTCACCCACCCAATCCTGATGTGCATGGTCCCCTCACCCCTCCAATCCTGATATGCATTGTCCTCTCACTCTCAATCCTATGTGCATGGTCCCCTCACCCCCCAATCCTGATGTGCATGGTCTCCTCACCCCCAATCCTGATGTGCATGGTCCCCTCACCCCCCAATCCTGATATGCATGGTCCCCTCACCCCCCAATCCTGATGTGCATGGTCCCCTAACCCACCAATCCTGATGTGCATGGTCCCCTCACCACCGAATCCTGGTATGCATGGTCCCCTCACCCCCCAATCCTGATGTGCATGGTCCCCTCACCCCCCTATCCTAATATGCATGGTCCCCTCACCGCTATTATACACATACACCCAAAAAAACAAACATTTATGCTCACATTTCTTCCCTGTGCTCCAGCACTGTTCTGCTGGACGCCGGGGAGGAGAGCGGCGCCGGAGTACGTGCATGCCCATACCGCGCGGTCCAGCGCCATATTGCTGAAGACACACTGTAAATGTGTCTTCAGTAAAATGGCATGGTCCCCTCACCCCCCAATCCTGGTATGCATGGTCCCATCACCCCCCAATCCTGGTATGCATGGTCCCCTCACCCCCCAATTTGGAATGCATGGTCCTCTCACCCCCCAATCCCGATGTGCATGGTCCCATCACCCCCCAATCCTGGTATGCATGGTCCCCCAATCCTGATGTGCATGGTCCCCTCACCCCCCAATCCTGATGTGCATGGTCCCCTCACCCCTCCAATTCTGATGTGCATGGTCCCCTCACCCCCTCAATCCTGATATGCATGGTCCCCTCACCCCTCCAATCCTGATATGCATGGTCCTCTCACCCCCAATCCTGATGTGCATGGTCCCCTCACTCCCCAATCCTGATATGCATGGTCCCCTCACCCACCCAATCCTGATGTGCATGGTCCCCTCACCCCTCCAATCCTGATATGCATTGTCCTCTCACTCTCAATCCTATGTGCATGGTCCCCTCACCCCCCAATCCTGATGTGCATGGTCTCCTCACCCCCAATCCTGATGTGCATGGTCCCCTCACCCCCCAATCCTGATATGCATGGTCCCCTCACCCCCCAATCCTGATGTGCATGGTCCCCTAACCCACCAATCCTGATGTGCATGGTCCCCTCACCACCGAATCCTGGTATGCATGGTCCCCTCACCCCCCAATCCTGATGTGCATGGTCCCCTCACCCCCCTATCCTAATATGCATGGTCCCCTCACCGCTATTATACACATACACCCAAAAAAACAAACATTTATGCTCACATTTCTTCCCTGTGCTCCAGCACTGTTCTGCTGGACGCCGGGGAGGAGAGCGGCGCCGGAGTACGTGCATGCCCATACCGCGCGGTCCAGCGCCATATTGCTGAAGACACACTGTAAATGTGTCTTCAGTAAAATGGCATGGTCCCCTCACCCCCCAATCCTGGTATGCATGGTCCCATCACCCCCCAATCCTGGTATGCATGGTCCCCTCACCCCCCAATTTGGAATGCATGGTCCTCTCACCCCCCCAATCCCGATGTGCATGGTCCCATCACCCCCCAATCCTGGTATGCATGGTCCCCCAATCCTGATGTGCATGGTCCCCTCACCCCCCAATCCTGATGTGCATGGTCCCATCACCCCCCAATCCTGGTATGCATGGTCCCCTCACCCCCCAATCTGGGAATGCACTAGTCCTCTCACCCCCCAATCCTGATGTACATGGTCCCCTCACCCCTCCAATCCTGATGTGCATGGTCCCCTAACCCACCAATCCTGATGTGCATGGTCCCCTCACCCCCCAATCCTGATATGCATGGTCCCCTCACCCCCCAATCCTGATGTGCATGGTCCCCTAACCCACCAATCCTGATGTGCATGGTCCCCTCACCACCCAATCCTGGTATGCATGGTCCCCTCACCCCCCAATCCTGATGTGCATGGTCCCCTCACCCCCCTATCCTAATATGCATGGTCCCCTCACCGCTATCATACACATACACCCAAAAAAACAAACATTTATGCTCACCTTTCTTCCCTGTGCTCCAGCACTGTTCTGCTGGACGCCGGGTAGGAGAGCGGCGCCGGAGTACGTGCATGCCCATACCGCGCGGTCCAGTGCCATATTGCTGAAGACACACTGTAAATTTGTCTTCAGTAAAATGGCGCCGGTTAGCGCTATGCGCATGCGCGATTCCGACGCGCATACCTGGTCTCCTGCCCCGGGAGAAGAGAAGCGCCGTGGCAATGCTCCTCCCGATCAGTAAAGCCTCTTTCACACATCCGGCGGGCGCCTAAACGGCGCCCCCGGCATTTAGCCGCAGCGCCGCATGCGGTATTTTCTCTGAACACCGGATGTGCCGCATCTTGTTTTTCGCCGCATCCGGTTCACGAATGCGGCAAAAAAAACCGCATACGTCTCATCCGGTGTATCCGGTTGGCATACGTTGACGCCGTATTGCGCCGGATCCGGCTTTTAAGCACGCCCATTTTGGGGCCCTTTTTGGGGTTCCAAATATGATTGGCTACTGTAATCCTATATATAGACTGCTCCTACATCCCTTCTTTGACAGGTTGTAGAGGAGAAAGTGCAGTTTGGAGAGAAGAGCAAGTAGCAAGTGATTGGCGAACATGGAACCCATTATCGGCAATATCTTCAGGAATCTTGTTGATTTTACTGCGGAGATGAATCGATTGAGGTTTATCGTTCTGGAGAAGGAGCTAAAGTTTGAGGAGCAGCGGCGTCAGCGCCTGCGAAGTCGCCGCCGTATGTGGATCCACCCCATCACGTCACAGAGATTAACTCGTGGTGTCTATTCCACACTGAACATGGAGCTGCGACAAAATCCAGAGAAGTTTTTTGCCTATCTGCGGATGAATATAGAAAACTTTGATGATTTGCTGGAGCGTGTTGGAGACAAAATTAAAAAATCGGACACCTACTGTCGGTTCTCGATATCTCCGGCGGAGCGTCTCATGGTGACTATAAGGTAAGCTATATGTATTGGTTCTGTTTGCTTGAGCGCACTTGTAATTTTATCATTAATTGAACATCACAGGCCAACTAGGAAACCATATGAGTAGCCAAAATCTAGTTATAAAACAGTCTTTCTCCTAGATATTATTATTTTTGGTATCTCCAATAGTCGTAGCTGAGTTCTGGTATGTAATGCTGCGTTTCTGAAATAATTTGTATTTTCTAATTTGTTTTCAGATTTCTGGCAACTGGCGAAACTCTATCATCGCTCCATTTTCAGTATCGGATTGGAATCTCCACACTATCCGGCATAATAAAGTATACTTGTCGTGCTCTGTGGGATACTTTGGTTGGAGAATTTATTCCAGAGCCAACAACACAGCGGTGGCTTGAAATAGCGGACCAGTTTCTACTCATCTGCCAGTTCCCCAATTGCCTGGGGGCCGTTGATGGAAAGCACATCCGCATTCAAAAGCCAAAAGGAACTGGATCTGAATTCTTTAACTATAAGAAATATTTCTCTATCGTCCTGATGGCTATTGCAGATGCGCACTACAAGTTTATCGCGGTGGACATTGGGTCTTATGGACGGTCTAATGACTCCCAAGTGTTTAAAATATCTGCTATGGGACGTAAATTGTATGGAAACAGTTTTCAGTTTCCCCCCCCTAGGCCACTGCCTCAAACCTCAGGCCCACCAATGCCATTCGTTTGTGTAGGTGATGAGGCATTCCAGCTGTCCCAACACCTATTGAAGCCGTATGCCAGCAGAGAATTGACACATACAAAACGGGTATTTAACTACCGCCTCACAAGAGCCAGACGGATGGTGGAGTGTGCCTTTGGCATTATGACAGCAAAATGGCGTGTCCTTTTGACTGCAATAAACTTGAAGACCGAGACTGTTGATGATGTAGTGAAAGCGTGCGTGGTCCTCCATAATTTTGTCCTAACCAAGGAACCAATTTCTCTGGAGGACCACAATCAAGAAACAACTTTGCACAACTACACCAACATTACCACTCGCAGTACAGTTGCAGTTTCTAGAATGAGGGACCAGTTTGCTCAATACTTTGTGTCACCGGAAGGTAGTGTGACTGGCAGGATGACAGAGTGTGATAAATGTATTGTTTCTTTTAATAATTTTCTTTACCCACAATAAACCTTTAATAGTTTACTTGTCTACCTTCTTGTGTGTTTTCTACTATAACCTTCTTGCCACTGTTGTGTCCATGGCTGTCACCTTTTGTCCAAAAAAGTGTACATTGTAGGCCATGTTTCCCCAACTGCAGTCCTCAAGGCCCACCAACATGTCAAGTTTTTAGTCTTTACTTTGCATTGCTCAGGTGATAATTGCCTCACCTGTGCAATACAAAGGAAATACTGCAAACAATACCTGTTGTTAGGCCTTGATGACTGGATTTGGTGACACATGGCCTACAATGTACCCTTTTTAGGACAAAAGGTGAAATTGTATTAACAAAAGTATTTCACCATTTGTCCTACAAAAAGTGTACATTATGTTTCCCCTACTCCAGTCCTCAAGGTCCACCAACATGTCAGTTTTCTGTCTTTCCTTTGTATTGCTCAGGTGATAATTGCCTCACCTGTGCAATACAAAGGAAATACTGAAAACATGATATGTTTTTGGTGGGCCTGGAGTAGGGGAAAACTGGGGTGTACACATTTTATAAAAAAAAAAAATACACTTTGCATACTACACAACCCGGGACATAACTTTGCCAAAAAGGTTACATTTATGAACCTTTTAGCCAAAGTTAGGTGTACCTGTATACCAAATTTAAAACTTAACATCCTATAAATAAAAGACAGACAACAATGTTAAACCAATGAACAATTTATTGAAAAAAATATTTTTTAATATAATTGTTATTAAAGTAGGCCTTGTGGGCCAATTCTTCAGATTTAAATAACCTTTATATTTTATTCAACTTTATTATTTTTTTTAGTAAACTTTATTTTTTAAATAAATTTATGAAAAAAAATGGTAACATTAACTACAGGTCAGTGTAGTGTGGGGTGGAAATACTGCTGGAGGGGCTGCGGGACACTTCGACCGTGGGAGTGTGGAGAGTGTGGAGGGACGAACGGGATGGTGGTGGGGAAGGAACAGGAAGAGGTGAAGGGGTGGAAAGACCAAAAGAATGGGAAGACAAGGCAGAACAGGTGGGTGGTGGTGGAGTGGAGGGTTGTGCATGAGGAACAGGTGACATAGTAGGTATTTGGAAGGGGAAGTAGATTGGTAGGTAGAAGTGTGGTAGGGGGTAGGTGGCTGGTAGTGGGTAGGTTGTTGGTACTGGGGAGGTGGTTGGACCTGGGGAGGTGGTTGGTACTGGTAGTTGGTTGGACCTGGGGAGGTGGTTGGTACTGGGGAGGTGGTTGGTACTGGGGATGTGGTTGGTATTGAATAGGAGGGGGAGGAGGTATGGCAGGTGGAGGGGGGGAAGATGGATGGCGGCTGTAGGGGGGGGAGGTGGTGGAATGACTGGGGTGGATTGAGGATGGGAGACAACCTGCACTACAGCAGCGTGGCACGTGTGCATCACATACATCTGCTGGTCATAAGATAGCGGATCTATGCGCTCCGCAACCGACCTAAAAAAGCTGTAGTTCGGGGGTGCTCTTATCTCAGAACGCACAGTTTCCAGAAGTGTCTTGACCTCACCAAGTAGTGTGGTTATCTGACGAAGGCCTGCGGAAACTTGTTCAGATAGCAACTTAAGGCAGTTCTGGAAAGATGCGTTCATGTGTAAGAACTCGGGCGCATAGTTCTTTCCTGACCCTTCTGACGCTGCCGCCCAGTACCCGCAGCTGTACTAGAGGTGGCAGGATCAGAAGGGTGGGGTAAAGGGAAGGCTATATCCTGACCAGCAGATTCATGCATTGCAGGCGGCCACGCTGCTCCAGCGCTGGTGGAAGGGACAGCGGGATCGTGTGTGTGTGAAGTGTGGGAAGGGTCAGATGTGGAGGGTTGGTCAAAGTGTCCCTCGGTGTCGGTCTCCTGAGGGATCGCTCTAGAAGGCTCCAACTCTGCGGGTGCCCGAGTGCTGCTCACCGTGCTGTGGAAGAAACAAAAACATAAAATTAATATACAGATGTGGAATGGCCCTGGGTGAAAAAAAAAAATATTACATTTGATGTTAATATTTACCTTCTGGTGACCATGGTTTCACGCAGGAACGCCAGAGCTTGTGCATATTTGTACTTACTCTGGCGTCCTGAAGAACCACTCGGGGCCCGCATTTCCTTATTGAATTCTTTCTTAAAGCGATCCCTCACAGACCGCCACCGCTTCATAATTCTCTCCCCTGAAATGAGAAAGCACACATTGGTTACTATACAACAACCACACTTTAGTCCTCGTGTCCCCCAGAGTTCATGTTTTCATTGTTTCCATAGTGTTTCACAAAAGGAAATCATGAAAACATGAAGCGTTGGTTACACAAGGACAGAATTTTTTTAAAAACACCTTTACAGTCAGCAACATGAACTATACTTACGGTATTTATTCTGGGACCTAGGATTGAGGTCCTCCCAGCGGTGCATCATTGCTGCTGCCACTTCCGTCCAGAGCCGTCGTGTCACAATTTGATCCGCATGCTGGCGGTCCGCCATGTTCCACAGCGGCTCCCTTTCTCGGACCAGGTCGATCATCAACTCCACGTCCAATCCCTCCTCCGTGTCCGAGTCGGGAGCACGCTGTGAAGCCTGTGAAATGAACGATGAAAAAAAAAATATATATATATATATCAGATACATGGTTTTAGTTTGTAAAAATTATACATGTTACAATGGGAATATTAATGCACAAAACATTTGTAGATAACACGTTTTTTAAAAAGCATAAATTATATAACATGGCAAAAAAAAAAATAATACTTACACGTTGAGAACCGCCGACAGTCTCACGACGACTCTGGGAGGCGCTGGGAGAAACCCTCTGGCTCCCAGATGCGAGAGACTAAAAAAATGAAAATAAAAATTAGGATATTGGCAGGTGTTGGCCGCTGTGTGAAGTATGCACTAAATGTTTTTCTATGTGTTGTGTGTACTGTGATGTTGTGTTTATGAGACTGATGCAGGATACTTACGAATTGTGAGCCCACTCCGGGTATCTCTCCACCCCGTCCTTCTTCCTCTGGGAGCTCCTCGTCATCTTCAGATTCCTGTTATTAAAATAACACAATCAAGACATATAGCCCACAGATGGATTGTGGATAGAAAAATTAAAAATACATATTTTTACCGCCAATTCCTGACGATGGGTAGGAGGGCTCCCAGAAGAAGATGTGTCCTGCTGTGGCGGCTCTGGCTCTGGCTGGGAGGGAGGAGATGGCGATGCCGGTGGTGCTGCCGCCGCCGCTTCAGCCGCTGCTTCCTCCGCCAACAACGCCATTGCTGCAGCTGCAGCAGCTGTTTGATGTTCTCTGCTGTGGAAGAAACAAAAAGGGACAGTCAATATATTTGTATATTTCTTGGCCCTGTCTGAAAGAAAAACAAGCATGTATTTTTATTGAAATGGGGGGGGTGTAATGTTTACCTTCTTCTGGCTTCCCTCCTTGCCCGCCTCTCCTCCTGTTCTCTTCTATCTACAAGCGCCGCCTCCCCCTCTTGTTGACGTCTTCTACTGTAAAAGTAAAAAGGTACTGTAAATTTGAGAATCCTTGTCCATGGCTGAAATAAAAAACAAACATGTAATTTATAGCAAAATGTGTGCTGTAATACTTACTTTCTCATTGCTATCCTCCTAGCTTGGAGGTCCTCTGCTCCCTCTGCTGAACTTGGGCTTCAGCCGCTGCCGCCCGGTGAAGTCTTCGGCTGTTGAATAACACAAAAACGGACAGTGAATATATGGGTATTCCTTTGCCCTGGCTGAAACACAAAAAACAAACATGTAAATTAGAGCAAAATGTGTGCTGTAATACTTACTTTCTGCTTGCTAGCCTCCTAGCTTGGAGTTCCTCTCCCCCCCTCTGCTCAACTTGCGCTTCAGCCGCCGCCGCCGCCGCTCGTTGAATTCTTCTGCTGTTAGGACACAAAAAGGGACAGTGAATATATGTGGATTCCTTGTCCCTGGCTGAAAGAGAAAAACAAACATTAAATTTTTAGGGACATGGGGGATGACATTTACTTTCTGCTGGCTTGCCTCCTTGCATCCAGGATCTCCTGCGCCCTTGGATCAGCAGCATCAATTCTTCTGCTGTGAAATTAACAGACCAAAAAAAATTTGTTGATATATTTTGATTGTCCCTGTTTTAAAATATAACATTCAAACAACGACATTATTCCGACCACATGCAATCATTTTTTTATAGCCATCAACAGTACCAGGGTAAACCGTATCCCTGGCCAAAAAAAAAAAATATATGATAATAAAAACATGGAAATTTCACATAAGAGCATAATTAGCTAAGGTCAGAGGCAGCCAAAAAAAATAACATTGCAACAAAAAGAAAAGTACATCAACATTTGTATACTAAACACAGGAAAATAATAGCAGCATGAGTAGATAAAACCGTGACAAGCCACAAAGAAAAAATATTGCAAACAAAAAAACATTAGCATAGTCAAACAATTCAACAGACCATGAGTAGATAAAACCATGACAGGCCACAAAGAAAAAATATTGCAAACAAAAAAACATTAGCATAGTCAAACAATTCAACAGACCATGAGTAGATAAAACCATGACAAGCCACAAAGAAAAAATATTGCAAACAAAAAAACATTAGCATAGTCAAACAATTCAACAGACCATGAGTAGATAAAACCATGACAAGCCAAAAAAAAAAAAAAAACCATTGGCAAAAAAAAAATGGAGAGAAACATTACCATAGTAAACACATGCACATTTCCGATAGTAGCATAAAAAACAACGACATAACTGGCCTAAAAAATTAATACTTTTTAAAAAAAAAAAAAAAAAAACATTTTGATACACAAATACATCCACATTTCAGATTGTCGCAGGGAGACAAAGCACATCACTGCTAAAAAACAGTACCAGTAGATCTACATTATCAACATTCACAACAATAGCAGTGAATACACAATAAAGTTCCCAAACAAATGCATTTTAAACTCGGGGACCCACCCCATCATCGGCAATTTAATTTCATTAAATACCTGGGGAACCAATCCCCATCACAGAAAAAACATTAAATATATAATGTACCAGGCCACAAAAAATAAACATCAGCTCACACAACATTGGTGACATATGTATTTTACATTTTTGAATTTGGGGGTGGGTGGTTCATATTTACCGTCTGTTTTCCTGGCGCTCCATGGTACGGATCCTGGCTGTGAGTCCGGTGGCTGCGTCGGTGGCTCTCTGTGGCTCTCTGTGGCTCTCTGTGGCTCTCTGTGGCTCTCTGTGGCTCTCTGTGTCTCTGTGGCTGTGTCTGATGTCCCACCCAATGTTTTTTTTATATGTTTGCTGAGGGGTGGTACTTCCTTGTATATGTTTGCTGTGGGCTGGTATATCAATTAACAAACCGGATGCGGCTACCGGATGCGGCGGACGCCGCGATGCGGCGCATTGCGGCGTCCATAGACTTTCATTGTAAAAAAGAACCGCATGCGCCGCATCCGGCGCATGCGGCTTTTTCGCCGCAGACAAAAAACGTTACATGCAACGTTTTTTCCAGACACCGTACGGTGACCAGACACCGCATCCGGCACCAACCGGACGCGCCGCAGTGACATGCGGCGCCATGCGGCGCTAATACAAGTCAATGGAAAAAAAAAACCGCATGCGGCGCATACGGTTTTGTGATGCGGCGCTGCTAAAAAATGCCGGGGGCGCCGCAAGGGGAAAAACGGATGTGTGAAACCAGCCTAAGTATGTGAGTATGGCGCCGGAGATCGCGGTATGCATCCAGTACGCATACCGCGATCTCCGGCGCCATACAGAGTACTCACCGCTGGATGCCTCACTCTGTCTGGAGCCAGCGCAGTTTATAAAGGCTTCAGACAGAGGGACGCTCCAAGCGTTATATTATAGATGGGGGGTGCTACATTATATTCTATGGAGGAGGCAGTGTTGTATACTATGGGGGGCTACATTCTATTCTATGGAGGAGGCTGTGTTATATACTATGGGGGTACATTATATACTATGGGGGGTACATTATATTCTATGGGGAGGCTGTATTATATTCTATGGGTGGGCTATATTATATTCTATGGGGGAGTCTGTGTTATATACTATGGGGGCTGTATTATATTCTATGGAGGGGTACATTACATTCTATGGGGGTTGTATTATATTCTATGGGGGCTACATTATATTCTATAGGGTGGTGGGCTGTATTATATTCTATGGGGGCTACATTATATTCTATAGGGAGGTGGACTGTATTATTATTCTATGGGGGCTGTGTTATATTCTGTTAGGGAGGATTGCATCATACTCTTTGATGGGGCTACATTATATTCTGTGGGGAGGTGGGCTATATTATATTCTATGGGGGCTACATTATATTCTGTTAGGGGCTGTATTATATTTATTATATTCTATGATGGGTGATTGCATCATACTCTATGAGGTAGCTACATTAGACTATATGAGGGGGCTGCATTATATTCTATGGGGGCTAGATTATATTGTATGGGGGACTTCATTATATTCTATGAGGAGTCTACATTATATTCTATGGGGGCTGCATTATACTCTATGAGGAGGGCTACATTGTATTCTATGGAGGGGCTGCATTATATTCTGTGGGGGCTGCATTATACTCTATGAGGGGGCTAACATATATTCTATGGAGGGGTTGCATTATACTATATGAGGGGGCTGCATTATATTCTATGGAGATTACAATATATTGTATAGCAGGGCTGCATTATACTCTGTGAGGTGGCTGCACTATACTCTGTGGGGTGGCTGCATTATGCATTATGTGGTGGCTGCATTATTTTATATGTGGGCTGCATTATACTGTATCGAGGACTATGGGGAATACATTACACTATATGAAGAACTATGGGGTGCATTATACTATGTGAAGTGAATTGTACTACATGGATGACTATGGTGGTGCATTATACTATATGGAGCACTATGGGGAGTGTATTATACTATGTGGAGAACTGAGCATTGTATTTTAATATATGGAGGACTGTGAGGAGTGTATTATATTATATGAAGGACTGAGTAGTGTATTATACTATATGGAGGACTATGGGAAGTGTATAATACTATATGGATGACTGAGGAGTGTATTTTAATATATGGAGGACTATAGGGAATGTATTATACTATATGAAGGACTATATGGAGTGTATTATACTATATGGAGAACCATGGGGAGTGTATTATACTATATGGAGGACCACAGGGAGTGTATTATACTATATTAAGGACTATGGGGAGTGTATTATACTATATAGAGGACTATGGGGCACATAATAATATATGGAGGACTATGGGGTGTATTACACTAAACAAGCAAAATGTTGCATATTCATCGAGTGATTGGATTGTTTATGCCAAACAAAAATCATTGTTCTCAGCAGCACATCACCCGTTGTAAACTGTAGATGTGCTGCTGATAGCATGATACTGTATGGGGACAGATTGATCTAATAGTGATTGTTCTATTCCCATCATTCTTTCTCAGTTGGTGTAAAGAGACTGAGAAACAAGGGTCGAACGACTTCAGTATTGTCAATTACACTCGTTTAGCGGCCTAAACTCAGAGCATTTAAATACAACAGAAATGCTTCTGTGTGATGTGCAATATGTTAGCATTTGGGGCCCCATTTTAAACTTTTGCCTAGGGCCCCATTTTGCCTAAAACAAGCCCTGCCTGCTCCTCACTCACAGTCCTGCAGTTTGTCCTGTTCACCCTACTCTAACCTCTCTCAGCACACCAGCAAGCCCTTGGTCCCGCAGTTGTGGTCACATAAAAGAATGTTTCCTCTTATACAAGCCAAAGCTAAGAGCTTGAACTCCACCATCTCCAATATGTTGGCCACGAAAATGCTGCATTTCCGACTGGGGGATACAGTCATTTTCTGAAAGTTGGTGGCTGTTGCAGACCCCCAGTACCATTTGCCCAGTCGCCATTACTTCTCTAAGAAATCCGTGCCTGCGCTACACCAACAAGTCGCCAACAACATCACTTGATCCTTGAACAAAAATCTATGTTTGCCAGGGTGCATTTCACCACTGTCACCTGGACAAGGAAAAACATGGGCAGGGGCATTACATCTTGCTGACTGGGCACTTGGTGAATCTTGTGGCTGTGAAGGCAGGCAGGCAGGCAATGGGCTGCTCCACAAGTCTTGGTATCCCCAAGGCTTGCAGGACAAACCTCTGAATCTAACACTTCCTCCACTGCTTCTGGCTTCTCCACCTCCTCTAGGGTCTCCAACTGTGCTCTCGACCACTCCCTTAATCAGACACATGTTCCAACAGTGCAGATAGAATCCCCCCACCTCCATACTGCGCAGCCATGGATCACTGCAATCAGGCAGTGTTCAAATTAAAATGCCTTGGAGATTGCAGTCACACAGCTAAAGCGTTCTGTACAGCTATCCAAGCCGAGTTAGAGCAATGGCTGTCTCCACTGAACCTGGAGCCAGGGAAGGCCACGTGTGATAAAGGTGCAAACCTGGTTGTGGCCCTATGAAGGGGCAATCTCACACATAAGCCTTGAATGGTTCACGTCCTCACCCACCATCCCAGCCTAGATGCGCTGCTGCAGAAAGCACAGTTGCTGTGTGCTCACTTCCGATGATTGCACCCTGCATGTCATCGACTTGCACCGCTACAACAGTCTTTCAGCCAACCAGTTAATCGTTTGATTTGCGATGTTTTCCGACACAGTAGATTTCCACATTGTAGTGACTAGTAGCAGCCACGAGCCCTGGTGCAGTATGTCCTTTTGCAAAGCCTGAGCCAATGCAATATGGACATGGTGCAAATTACGCTTGCGGGGTGGGCACAGATGAAGGACCTCAGCACCCTTCTGCACAGATTTAAAATGTCTACTAAGATTGTTAGCGCTGACAATACCGTCATCAGCATCGCTATTCCAGTCATGCACATGGTGGAGCACACTTTGAATAGTCTGCGTGAGGTGGTGGTGGTCCCATGGGAAGAGGTGGAAGCAGAGGAGGTTGCAAAAGGGATAAGAAAATCTTAAAGTTAAGGACTGTTGTCGCACAGGCGGGTGCCATGGTGGATAGATTACAGCAATCAAGGAGAGCTCATGGTACCAGACAAACTTAGTTAAGGTGCAGGAGCTGAGAAACAAATGGAGGAGGATGAGGTGATGGACGCGCAACAGTCAGGAGATGAAGAGGATAATGATCCCCTCTCTGTTGTCAGTGGTTGGTGGGAGGGGAGGAAGGAAGCAACCTTGAATGTTACCCCGTCACCAACACACCATGGACTTGGACCTCATGGTAGCGCCCGACACATGAGCGCCTTCTTGTTGCACTGTCTTCAAAATGATACCCATATTTTTAGGGTTAGAAATAGTGCTGACTACTAGGTTGCCACTCTGATAGATCCACGGCACAAGAGTGCATTTTGAAAGATGCTTCCCCCCTGGAAAGGGATGCCCGCATGCTGGAGTACTGAAAAGCTCAATCTTAAGAGTCGTTTTCCCCAAGACAGTAGTGAGGCACACAGTGTGCATCCCAGTTCTAGATGACCAACCCGAGAACGTCAAGGTGTCATTGCAAAAACATTAGCAGCAGCAGCTGCTAGTGTCCTGATCCATAAGTGCAACTGGCTATACCTTGAAAATATAGAATGCCTAACTTAAATCAAAATGAACAAGTCATGGATCGCCAATGACTTTTGCACCCCAGTCACAGACTGGGAATACTAGGTGATAGTGTAGTTTTTAGTTTCATGCATTGATATCGCATTATTGCAGTCTGTGCCAACTTTGTGGTGTCTTCTGTTGCTACTGCTGCTGATGTTACAAACAATTTTTTGAAATGTTGAGACTCCAAGTTGGATATCCATCTGGTGGGTTGCCTGTAGTAAAAGGTCTGTCAGAGGCATATTATACTCTTTCTACTCTGTGGAAATTGATGCCACTTTAGTGGTATGTGACAATAATTTTTTGAAATGTGGAGACTCCAAGGTGAGTCTCCTTCTGGTGGGTTACCTGTAGTAGAAGGTGTGTTAGAGGCTTTTTATACTGTTTCTACTCTGTGGAAATTGATGCCACTTTAGTGGTGTGTGACAATAATTTTTGAAATGTGGAGACTCCAAGTTGGGTCTCCATCTGGTGGGTTGTCTGTAGTAGAAGGTCTGTCAAAGGCCTATTAAATTGTTTCTACTTTGTGGAATTGATGCCACTTTAGTGGGGTGTGACATTTATTTTTTGAAATGTGGAGACTGCTAGTAGGATTTCTATCTGGTGTGTTGCCTGTAGTAGAAGGTATGTTCAAGGCCTATTATACTGTTTCTACTCTGTGGAAATTGATGCCACTTTAGTGATATGTGACATTTATTTTTTGAAATGTGGAGACTCCAAGTTGGGTCTTTATCTGGTGGGTTGCCTATAGTAGAATATGTGTCAGAGGCCTATTATACTGTTTCTACTCTGTGGAAATTGATGCCACTTTAGTGGGGTGTGACAATAATTTTTTGAAATGTGGAGACTCCAAGTTGGGTCTCCATCTGGTTGATAGTCTGTGTAAACAGGGCTCCCAGACAGGCTGGCCTGCATTAACTTTTAGTCAACTACCTGGGTTACTTTCCTTACATTTTCTAACAATAGTACTGTATGAAACTGATGCTTGTACCATCTGACTGTGGCTGGAATAAAAAAAAAATTGGAGTTGTTACATGAGGTATCAGGGCTCCCAGTTAAGAAAGCTTACACCACTCCCTTAATCACCAGGTCCTCCTTGAAACTTCAATTCCAAGTTGTAAATGCTAGGTCAGGCACTGCTACCTCATGAATGGCCGATGGCTGACTGCTGCTGTGCCATTTGCAAATTTCTACTGTGGGTCAATTGATGCCACTTTTCATGGTGTCTTTCCCTAATTTTAGCTGTTTGAGAAGCTTTTTGTTACCCCTCAAGGTGTTGTGTATACGTTTGGTTTGGCAAAAATGTTCTGTGAACGTCTAACCGAATCTTGAAAGGTTCACTCATCTCTATTAAAGAGAATTTTTCAGAATTATGGGGCTTACAGTGGATGTAAAAAGTCTACACAGCCAGGTCTCCTTACCAGCATTACTACATATGGCCAACGATGACCTTATTGCAGACATAAGAAACCACCCCACCTTATGGCAAACTATACAGACGTGGAGGAAATGCAGGAGACTATGTCATTTGAGAAGCGATGTCTCTCCGTTTGTGCCTTTCTGGGTAACCCGGGCTTTATGGGAGGTAAACCACCCTTAACTTACATTGAGCTAGCTGGGCAGGGTTGCATCTTGGCAGCTGACCTATTAGATGATAGATTCTCCATGCTTGCATTTGACATAGAAGCACAACGTTTCCCAACATTTGTAAACAAGCCCTTCGTTTTTCTTCAAGCACGGAGCTTAACTTTGAAAGGCATAGCTACTAGGGGTGGAGAAAGAGGGAGGAACGCTTTGGATGGCTTCCTTAGGACCGCCAGGGTGCAGATAGCCTCGACAAGCAATATCTACGCATTGTTGCGTAAGCAATGGTCATGGGAGGGCAAAAATACAGGCCCAGCACGATGGGTTAATGATATACAGAACATCACAGTCGTGGAAATCTTTGATGCCACTTTGATGCAACGGAAAGTGATCCCCTCCAGCAGTTATGCAGACATGTCTTTATTACTCCTTCATAGAGCTTATATTACCCCACACATTAAGTCTAGGAT
This sequence comes from Oophaga sylvatica, assembly GCA_033576555.1. Classification (NCBI taxonomy): domain Eukaryota; kingdom Metazoa; phylum Chordata; class Amphibia; order Anura; family Dendrobatidae; genus Oophaga; species Oophaga sylvatica. The sequence continues at coordinate 184,479,339 of JARQOD010000001.1, read as the reverse complement.
GTCTCCAGGGGGCACATTCACATGTTCCAAATGCGGGACAGGAAACACAGACATATTTCATCACATGTGGGGATGCCCCAAAGTGCAAAAAATATGGCAGTCTATCCATGCCGAACTACAGAATCTTGGTGGGATATTCTTTCCTTGACGCCGCAATGGGCAATATTTAATATTCTAGACAGCTCTCAACACAAATTCCCCAAACATCTTAAGGCCATGTTGATAATATGGGCCTCAGCTACCAGGAAAAGTATCTTGCAGCACTGGCTAAATCCATTGCCACCACCCAAATCTCTCCTATACTACAAAATAATGTATATTTTTTGAATGGACTGGCTAGACACCCTGACAAATAAAGAGAAATTGACTGGGAAATTTTTAAGTACATGGTCATTGTTCATCCCATCTCTGTCTCAGGACACCAGGGACAAACTAAGGACACATTTTAAAAACACCCAGTGGTATCTCCTTCAGAAAATTAGCGGATATAATCCTATTCCTTGAAACTTGTTGATTGTTAATCAAATGCAGGGTCATGGGCGTACCCACCGTGAAGCATTGGCGCACGGTGAAAAAACTGGCCCGTCGGCCCCGCCGACACTGAACTAACAGTTCAGTGCCGGCGGGCCCTTTAATCGCAGGCGGAATGTTGTGAGGAAGGCCTTGTGACCTTCCATATGCAGCACAGGCGACGTATCGTCATCACGCCGCCTGCGCGCCCTGATGACGTCACGCCGCCTGTGCCAGGAGAAGACGGAGCTTCTTCAGAGCAGCGGGGTAGATAGGTGAGTACTGGCATTTTTTTTTTTTTTTACGCCGGGCCCGGCCTATGGGGGATTATGCTGGCTATGGGGGGATTATGCTGGCTATGGGGGGATTATGCTGGCTATTGTGGGATTATGCTGCCTATGGGGGATTATGCTGCCTATGGGGGATTATGCTGGCTATGGGGGGATTATGCTGCCTATGGGGGATTATGCTGCATATGGGGGATTATGCTGGCTATGGAGGGATTATGCTGGCTATAGGGGGATTATGCTGCCTATGGGGATTATGCTGGCTATTGGGGGATTATGTTGGCTATGAGGGGATTATGCTGGCTATTGGGGGATTATGCTGGCTATAGTGGGATTATGCTGGCTATTGGGGGATTATGCTGGCTATTGGGGGATTATGTTGGCTATGAGGGGATTATGCTGGCTATGGGGGGATTATGCTGGCTATTGGGGGATTATGCTGGCTATTGGGGGATTATGCTGGCTATTGGGGGATTATGCTGGCTATGGGGGGATAATGCTGGCTATGGGGGGATTTTGCTGGCTATTGGGGGATTATGCTGGCTATTGGGGGATTATGCTGGCTATTGGGGACTATGCTGCTTATGGAGGATTATGCTGGCTATTGGGGACTATGCTGCCTATTGAGGACTATGCTGCCTATGGGGGATTATGCTTCCTATGGGGGATTATGCTGGCTATTGGGGGATTATGCTGGCTATGGGGGATTACGCTGGCTATTGGGGGATTATGCTGGCTATGGGGGATAATGCTGGCTATTGAGGGATTATGCTGGCTATTGGGGACTATGCTGCTTATGGGGGATTATGCTGCCTACTGGGGACTACTATGCTGCCTATTGGGGACTATGCTGCCTATGGGGGATTATGCTGCCTATTGAGGACATATGCTGCGTATTGGGGACCTATGCTGCCTATTGGGACATTTACCTTCCAATTGGGGACCTATGCTGCCTATTGGGGACCTATGCTGCGTATTGGGGACCTTTGCTGCCTATTGGGGACCTATGCTGTCTATTGAGGACATATGCTGTCTATTGAGGACATATGCTGCCTATTGGGGACTACAGTCATGGCCAAAAGTTTTGAGAATGACACAAATATTAATTTTTACAAAGTCTACTGCTTCACTTTTTCTAATGGCAATTTGCATATACTCCAGAATGTTATAAAGAGTGATCAGCTTAACAGCAATTACTTGCAAAGTCAATATTTGGCTAGAAAATGAACTTTATCCCCCAAAACACATTTCAACATCATTGCAGCCCTGCCTTAAAAGGACCAGCTAACCTCTTTTCAGTGATTGCTCCATTAACACAGGTGTGGGTGTTGATGAGGACATGGCTGGAGATCAATATGTCATGATTAAGTAAGAATGACACCACTGAACACTTTAAAAGGAGGCTGGTGCTTGGCATCATTGTTTCTCTTCTGTTAACCATGGTTATCTCTAAAGAAACATGTGCAGTCATCATTGCAATGCACAAAAATGGCCTAACAGGGAAGAGTATCGCAGCTAGAAAGATTGCACCTCAGTCAACAATCTATCGCATCATCAAGAACTTCAAGGAGAGAGGTTCCATTGTTTCCAAAAAGGCTTCAGGGCGCCCAAGAAAGACCAGCAAGCGCCAGGACCGTCCCTTAAAAGTGTTTCAGCTGCGGGATCGGGCTACCAGCAGTGCAGAGCTTGCTCAGGAATGGCAGCAGGCAGGTGTGAGTGCATCTGCACGCACTGTGAGGCGGAGACTCTTGGAGCAAGGCCTGGTCTCAAGGAGGGCAGCAAAGAGGCCACTTCTCTCCAGAAAAAACATCATGGACAGACTGATATTCTGCAAAAGGTACAGGCAGTGGACTGCTGAGGACTGGGGTAAAGTTATTTTCTCTGATGAATCCCCTTTTCGATTGTTTGGGACATCAGGAAAACGCCTCATTCGGAGAAGACAAGGTGAGCGCTACCACCAGTCTTGTCTCATGCCAACTGTTAAGCATCCTGAAACCATTCATGTGTGGGGTTGCTTCTCAGCCAAGGGAATCGGCTCTCTCACAGTCTTGCCTAAAAACACAGCCATGAATAAAGAATGGTACCAGAATGTCCTCCAAGAGCAACTTCTCCAACCCTCCAAGAGCAGTTTGGCGATCAACAATGCCTTTTCCAGCATGATGGAGCACCTTGCCATAAAGCAAAGGTGATAACTAAATGGCTCAGGGAACAAAACATAGAGATTTTGGGTCCATGGCCTGGAAACTCCCCAGATCTTAATCCCATTGAGAACTTGTGGTCAATCATCAAGAGACGGGTGGACAAACAAAAACCTAAAAATTCTGACAAAATGAAAGCATTGATTGTGCAAGAATGGACTGCTATCAATCAGGATTTGGTCCAGAATTTGATTGAGAGCATGCCAGGGAGAATTGCAGAGGTCCTGAAGAAGAAGGGTCAACACTGCAAATATTGACTTGCTGCATTAACTCGTTCTAACTGTCAATATAAGCTTTTGATACTCATATGTTTGCAATTATTATATTTCTGTCTGTGATAAAAACATCTGTCAAACACACATAAAAACCAGAGGCAGCAGATCATGTGAAAATATAATATTTGTGTCATTCTCAAAACTTTTGGCCATGACTGTATGCTGCCTATTGAGGACATATGCTGTCTATTGAGGACATATGCTGCTTATTGGGGACTATGCTGCCTATTGGGACCTATGCTGCCTATTGGGGACATATGCTGCCTATTGGGGACCTATGCTGCCTATTGAGGACATATGCTGCCTATTGGGATCAATGCTGCCTATTGGGGACATTTACCTGCCTATTGGGGACATTTACCTGCCTATTAGGGACTCTCGCATCACACCAGTCTGAGCCTGAGCTAAAAGCGGAGTTGCACCAATATGTGCACTGATGAGGATGAAATGATATGGATTGGCAAGGCTGCAGTGATGGGCAGTGCAGGCTGTATGTCTCTGTGTGGGCTGTTTTATTGCTGGTATATTGTTTTTGTAGCGCTGTATATATATTGATATTTTACTAATAGCAATTTGGAATCCCTAGGTAATAATGATATCAAGAAAGAGAAAAATTGCTTCACTTGTGACAAATATGGAACCGAACATTGACCATCTCATTAGCCAAAAGCAGGCCCATAGTTCCCATTGAAATACCAGTAAGTTTGTTGATTTTTAACTTTACTTGTTCTTTATTTTAAGTATTGTATTTGTTCCTGTTTATTTTTATTTTTTTTACTTCAAAATAAGAGTGTAGTACATGGTGTATACAGGGTCATACACATCGTGTGCGGTATATAGAGTGTATATACACTGCTGTATTATACTTTTCATATACAGGTTATAATGCCTCTTATTCTTTGTATAGAGGTGAGTGTGCCATGTATAATATATGGTATATACAGCGTAGTGTCGCATACACTGCTGTATTATAGAATATACAACAGTTCTAATGCTCCATACCTAATATGCAGGATAATGTACAGTGTATATGATGTGACCTGTATAAGATGTGACATTGGCTTGCCCCCCCTAGTTTTGATCCTGGTACGCCCATGTGCAGGGTCGCTTACGGGTTTATATGTTGGGAGGATGGGAGGGTTGAGGGTGGTGGGGGGACATTATGAGTATTATACCTGTCAAATAAGCTTGATACCTTCAAACCTGTATGACTTACTTTTTGGTAATGCTCTTTAAATCAATATTTTGAGTTTTACGTCTGTCAAATAAGCTTGTTACTTCAAGACTTGTATGATTATCTTTTATTGTAATACTCTTTAAATCAATAAAACATGTTGGAAAAAAAATGCTACACAGCCCTGTTAAAATGCCAGGTTTTTCTAAAAAAAAAATCTTATGTAGAATACGTTCAAAACTTTTTCTAACTTTTAATGTAGCTATGTTTTTCGAGTGGAAAATGAAAAATAAAGAAGTAAAAGAATATGGTTGCATAAATATGTACACCCTTAAACTAATACTTTGTTGAAGTACCCTTTGAGTTTACAATATTTGAGAGGATTTACTGCACAAATTTAAGGCTTGTCTCCATATCTAAATAAGTAAAAAGTCAGGAACTTCAGAAAGATTACTTGTTCAGCCATATATCATAGAATGGTAGAGTTGGAAGGGACCTCCTGGGTCATCTGGTCCAACCCCCTGCTCAAAGCATCTAAATCTAAATCATCCCAGACAGATGTCTGTCCAGCCTCTGTTTGAAGACTTCTATTGAAGGAGAACTCACCACCTCTCGTGGCAGCCTGTTCCACTCATTGATCACTCAAAAGTTTTTTCTAATATCTAATCTGTGTCTCCTCCCATTCAGTTTCATCCCATTGCTTCTAGTCTTTCCTTGTACAAATGTGAATAAAGATAATCCTTCTACAATGTGACAGCCCTTGAGATATTTGTAGACAGCTATTAAGTCTCCTCTCAGTTTTCTTTGTTGCAAGGTAAACATTCCCAAATCCTGTAATCGTTCCTCATAGGACATGGTTTGCAGACCGGACACCATTCTGGTCGCTCTTCCCTGAACTTGCTCGTTTGTTAATGTCTTTTTTAAAATGTGTTGCCCAAAACTGGACACAGTATTCCAGATGAGGTCTGACCAAAGAGGAGTAGAGGGCAATAATGACTTCACGTGATCTAGACTGTATGCTTCTGTTATTACATCCCAGAATTGTGTTTGCCTTTTTTTTCTGCTGCATCACACTGTTGACTCATGTTCAGTCTGTGATCTATTAGTATACCCAAGTCTTTTTCACATGTGCTGTTGCTTAGCCCTATTCCTCCCATTCTGTATATACTTTTTTCATTTTTATGAAAAAAATGCCCAGATGTAGTACTTTGCATTTTTCCCTGTTAAGAACCATTCTGTTAGTTGCTGCCCACTGCTCCAGTTTATTTATATCTTTTTGAATCCTCTCTCTCTTCTCTAGTATTAGCTATCCCTCCTAGCTTTGTGTTATCAGCAAATTTAATCAGTTTACCCTCAATTCCTTCATCTAAATCATTGATAAAGATGTTGAACAATATAGGGCCCAAGACGGAGCCCTGTGGTACCCCACTTGATACATTCTTCCAACTGGATGTGCAGCCATTTACTACCACTCTTTGGGTCCGATCACTAAGCCAGTTATGAATCTACCTAACAGTTTCCTTGTCCATTCCATACTTAGTCATTTTTACAATAAGGATTTTGTGGGATACTTTGTCAAATGCTTTGCTGAAGTCAAGATATACTATATCTACAGCATTTCCCTGATTCATCCAGTCAGTGATTCTGTCATAGAAGGAAATTTAATTAGTCTGACATGACTTATTAGTTAAAAACCCATGCTGACTCTGGTTAAGCACTTCATTCTTGTCCAGGTACTTACATACATGTTGTTTAATAATTTGTTATAAGATCTTTCCTGGTATAGATGTCAGACTCACCGGCCTATAGTTTCCTGGGTCCACCTTCTTCCCCTTTTTGAAGATAGGAATAACATTTGCTCTTCTCCAGTCTTCTGGGACTTCTCCTGTTCTCTAAGAATTTTCAAAGATTATAGAGAGTGGTTCAAAAATTTCTTCTGCTATCTCCTTCAGTACTCTGAAGTATAATTCATCTGGACCTGGAGACTTGAATTCATTTATGTTAGCTAAGTGATTCCTCACTATTTTTCTGTTTATAGATATCCTGGATTCTTCTATTCCCTTAATAGGACAGTGAAGATCAGTTGATGTTACATTTCCTTTCTGAGAGAAAACAGATGCAAAATAGGAATTTAAAAGTTCAGCCTTCTCAACATCCTTTCTTACCATTTCATAAATTTCATCCTGTAAAAATCCTATAGCATCTTTGACTTTTCTTTTACTTTTGACATATCCCCAAAAACCTTTTTTATTGCTTTTGACATCTCTTGCAAGCCTTAATTCATTGTCAGCTTTAGATAATCTGATTCTTGCCCTGCAGGTTCTGCAGACGGCATTATATTCTTCTTTAGATATGCCTCCTTCTTTCCATTTGATAAACACTTCTTTCTTCCTTTTTAGCATGTGTTTAAGTTCTTTGTTCATCCATCCTGGTTTCCTTAAATGCTTCCTATTCTTCCCTCTTTTCGGAATTGTTAATGATTGTGCTTTGAGAATCTAATTTTTCAAGATTTCCCATCCTTCCTGGACATTTTTGTCCTTAAGGATATCCACCCATTGGATCCCTCCGATTCTCTTTCTGAGTCCCTTAAAATCTGCCTTTCTGAAATCTAACCGTGAAGTCTGAGTCTTCACAGGTCTTCCTCCTTTAGTTATCCAAAATTCCAAAATAGCATAGGTCGCTACCTTCCTAGGTCCCAGCCACTCTTACCTCCTCAACCATTTCCTCCCTGTTTATAAGGATTAGATACAAGTAGCAGATCCCCTTGTTTTCTCCCCTACCTTTTGGAAGATAAAGATAAAATATATAAGATCACACAACAGAAGAACATCATATAGATGAAATTAAGAGACCACTTTCAAATGTTCAATTTGTCTGATTTTTCTCTTTAAGGTATATTTTGAGTAAAATGTAAATTGTGCTTTTAGTCTATAAACTTCTGACAACAGTCACCGAATTTCCAAGCAATAAATTTTGTATTTTTTTCTGACAAAGAAAAAATGGTCAACATTAACCCCTTCAAGACCCAGCCTATTTTGACCTCAAAGACCTTGCCATTTTTTGCAATTCTGACCATGTCCCTTTATGAGTAATAACTCTGGAACGCTTCAAACGGATCCTAGCGATTCTGAATTGTTTTTCGTGACATATTGGGCTTCATGTTAGTGGTAAATTTAGGTCGATAATTTTTGCGTTTATTTGTGAAAAAAATGGAAATTTGGCGAAAATTCTGAAAATTTTGTAATTTTCAAATTTTTTATTTTTATTCTGTTAAACCAAGAGTTATGTGGCACAAAATAGTTTAATAAATAACATTTCCCACATGTCTACTTTAACATCAGCACAATTTTGGAACAACAATTTTTTTTTTGTTTTTTTAGGAAGTTATAAGGGTTAAAAGTTGACAGCCGATTTCTCATTTTTACAGCAAAATTTACAAAACCATTTTTTTAGGGACCACCTCACATTTGAAGTCACTTTGAGGGGTCTATAGCAGAAAATACCCAAAAAAGTGACACCTTTAAAAAAACTGCACCCCTCAAGCTACTCAAAACTACATTCAAGAAGATTATTAACCCTTCAGGTGCGACACAGGAACTAAAGCAAACGTGGAAGGAAAAATGGACATTTTATTTTTCCAACAAAAATTTTCTTTTTTGCATCAATTTTTTCATTTTTACATGGGCATCAGGATAAAATGGATCCTAAAAATTTGTTGGGCAATTTCTCCTGAGTACACAGATACCTCATATGTGGTCATAAACCACTGTATGGGCGCACGGCAGGGCTCAGAAGGAAGGAGCGCCATTTGACTTTTTGAATGGAAAATTGCTGGAATATTTAGCGGTTGCCATGTCGCCATTTGGAGAGTTCCTGTGTGCCTAAACATTGGAGCTCCCCCACAAGTGACCCCATTTTGAAACTAGACCCCCTAAGGAACTTATCTAGATGCATAGGATCACTTGAACCCCCAGGTGTTCACAAATTGATCTGTAAAAAAAAAGAAAGTACTTTTTTTTTCACAAAAATTTTCTTTTAGCCTCAGTTTTTTCATTTTCACATGGGCAACAGTATAAATTGGATCCTAAAATTTGTTGGGCAATTTCTCCTGAGTACACAGATACCTCATATGTGGTCATAACCACTGCTTGGGCGCACGGCAGGCTCAGAAGGGAAGGGAGCGCCATTTGACTTTTTGAATAGAAAATATGCTGGAATATTTAGCGGTTGCCATGTCGCATTTGGAGAGTCCCTGTGTGCCTAAACATTGGAGCTCCCCCACAAGTGACCCATTTTGGAAACTAGACCCCCTAAGGAACTTATCTAGATGCATAGTGAGCACTTTGAACTCCCAGTCTTCACAAATTGATCGTAAATAAAAGAAAGTACTTTTTTTTCACAAAAATTTTCTTTAGCCTCAGTTATTTTCATTTCACATGGGCAACAGTATAAATTGGATCCTAAAATTTTTGGGCAATTTCTCCTGAGTACACAGATACCTCATATGTGGTCATTAAACCACTGTTTGGGCGCACGGCAGGGCTCAGAAGGGAAGGAGCGCCATTTGACTTTTTGAATGGAAAATATGCTGGAATATTTAGCGGTTGCTATGTCGCATTTGGAGAGTCCCTGTGTGCCTAAACTTGGAGCTCCTCCACAAGTGACCCCATTTTGGAAACTAGACCCCTAAGGAACTTATCTAGATGCATAGTGAGCACTTTGAACCCCCAGGTGCTTCACAAATTGATCCGTAAAAAAAAGAAAGTACTTTTTTTTTCACAAAAATTTTCTTTAGCCTCATTTTTTCATTTTCACATGGGCAACAGTATAAATTGGATCCTAAAATTTGTTGGGCAATTTCTCCTGAGTACACAGATACCTCATATGTGGTCATAAACCACTGCTTGGGCGCACGGCAGGGCTCAGAAGGGAAGGAGCGCATTTGACTTTTTTGAATAGAAAATATGCTGAATATTTAGCGGTTGCCATGTCGCATTTGGAGAGTCCCTGTGTGCCTAAACATTGGAGCTCCCCCACAAGTGACCCCATTTTGGAAACTAAACCCCCTAAGGAACTTATCTAGATGCATAGTGAGCACTTTGAACCCAGGTGCTTCACAAATTGATCCGTAAATAAAAGGAAAGTACTTTTTTTTCACAAAAATTTTCTTTAGCCTCAGTTTTTTTCATTTCACATGGGCAACAGTATAAATGGATCCTAAATTTGTTGGCAATTTCTCCTGAGTAAAAAGAACCTCATAGTGGTCAAAACCATGTTTGGGCCACGGCAGGGCTCAGAAGGGGGAAAGGGGCCATTTGACTTTTTGAAAGGGAAAATATGCGGAAATATTTAGCGGTTGCATTCGCATTTGAGAGTCCCGGTTCCAAACATTGGAGCTCCCCAAAGTGACCCCATTTTTGGAAACTAACCCCCTAAGGAATTTTCTAATGTATGGCCTTTGAAAAACCCCCGGTGCTTCACAAAATTGATCCGTAAAAAAAAGAAATACTTTTTTTTCACAAAATTTTTTTTAGCCCAGTTTTTTCATTTTCACTGGGCAACATATAAATTGGATCCTAAATTTGTTGGGCAATTTTCCTGAGTCACAATACCTCAATGTGGCATAAACCATGTTTGGGCGCATGCAGGGCTCAGAAGGGAAGAGCGCCATTTGACTCACCCCCCCCCTCCCAAAAACCCCCCCCCCCCCCCCCCCCCCCTCCCCCACCACCCCCCCCCACCCAAAACAACCACCCCCCCCCCCCCCCCCCCCCCCCCCCCACCCAAACCCCCCCCCCCCCCCCCCCCCCCCCAACCCCCCCCCCCCCCCCCCCCCCCCCCCCCCCCCCCCCCCCGTTTGTCGGGGTGCCGATCGTGCCATTTTCGGTGGCGGGGCCGACGCCCCCGGCCGGGGTGTGGGGGGGCAGGTCTGGTGTCCGCCATGGCGATGCTTTGCACCCTCGGCCATGGCTGGTTGAATATTTCACCAATTAAATTGGTAAAATATTACAGATTGCTTGATTGGCTGTTTCATTTTAACACCAATCAGAGCGAGGGTGGCCGGGGGGGGGTTAACCAAACCCCCCCTGGGTGAGCAAAAAGGGGGCCTGTAAGGGGGGGCAGGTGACCTTTGAGTCCCCCGGTTCCCGGCCCCCCGGGAACGAGATCCTTTATGCCCAGGGAAAGCGTCATGGTGGAAGGCCCGATTTTATGACGCATACGCGTGTCAAAGGGGGGAAGGGGTTAAAAAAAAAACCGGGGTTTTTTCGACTTCAAATAATGCAAAGAAAACAAATTAAAAACATTTAGAAAAAAAAATAAATTTTTTAACCGGAAGAGTTTTGAAATCAATATTTTTTGGAATAACCATATTTTTAAAAAAAATTTTCTTGTGTCTTGGCATGCTTGCCCCCGACTTTTCACTCTTCGGCCAAAATGACCCAAACAGTTCTTCTTTGATTATGGCTTTTGAAAATCCATCATCCTTTGTCACATTCCCCAGGTTTTCAATTGGGGGTTAGGTTGGGAAGGGCTCATGACAGGGTTTTGATGTGGTGGCCCCTTTAATTTTTTTCCAAAGGTAAATAATTTGTTTTTCCCCCCTTTTTGTTTCCTATTCTTTTGCATGTTTTTTTAACTCAAAGTTTAATCACCAAAAAATTTAAAATTAGCAAAGTGACAGAATAAACCAAGATGCAGTTTTTAAATGATATCATTTTGTAAGAGAAAAAGAAATCCAAACCTACAGGGCCCCCTTTGAAAAATGTTGCTCCCTCCCCTTTAAAAATAAATTTTTTGGGGAACAGTTCAAATTCCCAGCCCATTCAGCCCCGATTACTGCACACTTGTTATATCGAGAAACCCAAAAAAAAGGACCTGCCTGAAAGGGAAGTACTAAAAACTGTATCATGCCCCGAACCCCAAAAAAATTCTGGAAAAATTAGAAACAAAGTAATTTAGATCATTGGTTTAAAGCCATTAGTCAACTTTGGGGCTCCGCGAACCACAGTGAGAGCCATTATTCCAAAGGTGAAAACTGTAACATAGTGAACTTCCAAAGTGGGGGCTCACCAAATTTCCCAAGAATGCAGCGAGGTCCAAGAGTCAAAAAGACACCAAACATCATCCAAAGAACGCGGCCCCCATTGCCTCATTAAAGGGGCAGTGTTCATGACTCCCCAAAAAAAGGATGGGCAAAAATGGCCTGCGGGGGCCCAAAAAAAAACCATGTAGCAAAAAAAAAAAGTCTTGTCTCAGTTTTCCCCAAAAAAAATCTTGATGATTCCCCAAAATTTTGGAAGAATTTTGTTGACTGACAAAGAATACAAAGTTTAACTTTTTTGGAAGGGTATGTCCCTTACATTGGCGAAAAAGTAAAACAGCATTTCAAAAAGGCACATACCCTGTAAAATAGGTGGTGGGTAGTGTGTGGTCTGCGGCTGTTTTCTTTTCAGAACTTTGGAAAATTTATTGCGGTACATGGAAACGAAATTTTGATGTAACCAAAAAAACTGGCCCCTGTTTGTGCCCCAACTAAAGCGTACTTGGGGATGCAAAATGGACATTGATCCAAAAAAACCCGTAAGTACATCGAATGCTTAAGAAAAAAAAATTAAAACTTTTTGGGAAAGGCCCATCAAAAACCTCCTTAAAAGCGATTGAATGCTGTGGTAAAATTAAAAAGTCGGTTCATTCTCGGAAACCCCCCAATGGGTGAATTACAACAATTTTGCAAAGATAAGTGGCCCAAAAAATTTCCGAGCGTTGTAAAAAATATTGCCTTATCGAAATTTTTTATTGCAGTTGTACGGCTAAGGGGGGCCCACCAGTTTTTGGTTAGGGGCAATCATTTTTCCCAAAAGGGCCGTAGGTTGGTTTTCTTTTTCCTTAATATAAAGACCCTTTTTAAAAAAATGCATTTTGTGTTTACTTGTTTTATCTTTGTCATTTATTGGGCCCTGAAGTGTACTAATGGGGAAAACTCTGAAAATATGAATCACGTGAAACTGTTTTTTTGCATACAGCACCATGTTAAATACAAAAGAGAAAGAAAGCAATTTTTTTAAAACAAGGGGGAACAATAAAAAACCTAAAACGGTGGGACACTGTTTGGCCCCTTTTTTCTTAAAATTTTAATTGGAAAAATTTTTGCCGCCTGGGGAAAAATCACAAATGAGAATCCCTCATTAATTGTTGGGCCCATGTGACAGAATTCCCCAAGAATGATGATTTGTTTTAAAAAAGCCCATGTGGGCCCCTGTTCCTTTGTCAAAATTGTGAAACAAAGGAACTGTGAGGAATCAGAATGTATTATTAGAAAGCAAAGATTACAAAGGGTAAAAGGGCCATCTTAAAAAAAATTTTGGTACCCAGTTTCAACTGCAAATTTATTAAAAATTTTTTCCAAAAAAAGGAATGGAAGACCCCCTTGGGTGGGGAAAAAAAAAATTACAAGATTGTTTCGAAGATTGGGAAAATGAAAAAAAAATACATAAACACCAAAGAGGCCAAGGAACACTTGGGGTCATGGTTTCATCAATCCCATTTGCCTGAGCTTCAGGGTGAGAGCCAAAAAAAAACCCATTGTGAAGAAAAGAATAGTTTAAAGGTTGAAAAAACACCTACGTAACCCACAATCAACATTTCCCCCCCAAAATTGACATTTTGCAAAATTTAAACTATCCCAATGTTAGTGTTCAAGGAAATCATCCCCCTTTTTTAAAAAGTTGACATAGATCCCCCATTATCCTCTTGGTTGTTGTTTGGGCATTCCACATTTTGATGCTCTGTGTACGTGACCAGGGGGGCACCCTTAAAGGGGAAGAAAGGAAATTTCCAGCAGCAAATGGAAAAACCAAAACTACAACCTAGTATTTCCCTCAAAATCCCCCTCAAAATATCAAGGGGCAGGGAGGACCTAAACCAGACTTTTTTGCCTCTCCCACAAAAACCTATATAGACAACATGCACAAAAAAAAGGGATACTTGAAAAAAAAAAATGCAAATGATGAATTTTTCCCACGGGGTTTTTTTGCCACATAAAAGCGTTACTGCAGTAATTATGATTTTTTTATTGGAAAATCAAGTGGAGTGCTCGTTCCTATTATAATTAAGGGTCTTATCAAAGGGAAAAAAAAGGGGTTTTTTTTATACTCCGAGAAAAGGAAAATTTATCGTTGTGTCTATTATAACCAAAGGTATCCCCCCAAAAAACATCACAACGGTTTTCTAAAAAAAATCCTATTTAGCGATCCCGTTACGTGTTGTTGTTTTGGGGCATCTCCAGGCGAGCCTTTCCCGCTGTATCTCGCGTGCTGGGGAACGTTTTTGGACCCCATTTTGTCGCTGGCGCCCCCTGGGTAAGTATACGCTAAGTTGGCCCTTTTTTTCGATTTTGCGGTTTTTGTACCCCTAAAGTGTTGGGTCGCTAACAGCATGGCCCAACGACATCGCTAAATAGGTAGCCCCAGCGATATAAAACAATCCCCGCTAGCGATCTATTAGTATCGACGCAAGGATCGCGCGGGATTGTGTAGTGGGCGACCTTAAGCTGTTTAAAAAGGGTTTGATAAAATAAGGTTTTTCCCGTTTCATGGATTGAGAAAAATTTTTTTTGATCCGGGATCAACTTAACTCCATGAAGCCGTTGGCTCTGAAGGGTGAAAGGGAATTCTTGTATCTCTGCTCCACACCTTTCGACAGAGATTGAGGACGTTTATGTGTGACCAACACTTTTTGCCTCTAACAACTATATAACCCGTTCCGGAAAAAAAAAGCATAAAAAAAGCGGAACCCCAAAATCTTGCCTTTTTTACGAAAAGGGAACTGCGGTAAATGTTCAGGCTTTGTAAAAGTGAAAGTTTTTTTTAAAAAATTTTTAGACCAACTGCTTGCAAGGGGAAAGGAAAAGATTTTTGGCCACGGGGCACTCTGTAAAAATTTTTTTACTAGTGTTGGAAGCGATGCCGATATCTAAAAATATCGTATAAAGGTATCCCGATTCACTAAATATCTCGAATCCATTCGATCCAAAACAATGTAAGCATGGGGCAAAAAATGCAAAAAAAAAAACTTTTTCCCCTTTTAAAAACTAAATAAACAATGAATACAAAAAATATAATTTCAGTCATTTGACATTATTAACTATTGTTGTTTTACATTAACATAGTAAAAAAATCCTCTGATCAATTTCCGGGAAAGCCCTTCTGTAAAAAGAAGAAGCACCCCCTGAAAGCCTTGTGTAATGGGGGTTTAAACCGTCTTTTATGTCGTTTGCAATTGATTTGCACAAACAAATTTCATTAGTTATGTGTGCAAAATTTACACCCGTAGGGGTTAATTAAAGGTGAAAATTTTTGAAAAAAACGGACTTTTTTGCTACGAATTTACACCTTTAATTAAACCCCTACAGGTGTGAAATTTTGCACACATAACTGATGTAATTGTTTGGCAAACAATAGCAAAGGGAAAGAAAAAAAATGGTTAACCCCATGTACCCCAAGTTCATTTCTGTCGGGTTCTGCATTTTCACAAAAGCCGGGAATTTAATTAGCGGCTATTTTAAATATGTAGAAGGTATGAAAATAAATAAAATATATATTATGTGCCACAAATTCAATGACATGTATATATTATATATTAATGAGGGTAAAAATTGTTTTTAAAAAAAAGCGTGGGCTCCCGCCCCATTTTTTGCACCAGACAGACAAAGCCAGCGAATGGGGCAGATAAAATAGCCCCGAGAGGACTT
Source organism: Oophaga sylvatica (assembly GCA_033576555.1). NCBI lineage: Eukaryota > Metazoa > Chordata > Amphibia > Anura > Dendrobatidae > Oophaga > Oophaga sylvatica. The sequence goes on along the minus strand of JARQOD010000001.1, from coordinate 184,464,145 downwards.
TATTTTTTGGCCCCCCCCGGCACTAAATCTGCCCCCCAAAACCCCGAAAAGACCAATCTTAATTAAAACGCCCTTTTTGGCACTTGCCCGTCATTCCCCTTCCCTTAGCGGGGGCGAAAAGGGTTAATAAAGGGGGTTTAAAATCCCCCAATTTAAAGGGCACTTTAAGCCAGGTTTAAAAATTAA
>JARQOD010000001.1:184407385-184463859 GCA_033576555.1 Oophaga sylvatica | reverse complement strand
ATGCTAGGTCAGGCACTGCTACCTCATGAATGGCCGATGGCTGACTGCTGCTGTGCCATTTGCAAATTTCTACTGTGGGTCAAATTGATGCCACTTTTCATGGTGTCTTTCCCTAATTTTAGCTGTTTGAGAAGCTTTTTGTTACCCCTCAAGGTGTTGTGTATACGTTTGGTTTGGCAAAAAATGTTCTGTGAACGTTCTAACCGAATCTTGAAAGGTTCACTCATCTCTATTAAGAGAATTTTTCAGAATTATGGGGCTTACAGTGGATGTAAAAAGTCTACACAGCCAGGTCTCCTTACAGCATTACTACATATGGCCAACGATGACCTTATTGCAGACATAAGAAACCACCCCCTTATGGCAAACTATACAGACGTGGAGGAAATGCAGGAGACTTATGTCATTTGAGAAGCGATGTCTCTCCGTTTGTGCCCTTTCTGGGTAACCCGGGCTTTATGGGAGGTAAACACCCTTAACTTACATGAGCTAGCTGGGCAGGGTTGCATCTTGGCAGCTGACCTATTAGATGATAGATTCTCCATGCTTGCATTTGACATAGAAGCACAACGTTTCCCAACATTTGTAAACAAGCCCTTCGTTTTTCTTCAAGCACGGAGCTTAACTTTGAAAGGCATAGCTACTAGGGGTGGAGAAAGAGGGAGGAACGCTTTGGATGGCTTCCTTAGGACCGCCAGGGTGCAGATAGCCTCGACAAGCAATATCTACGCATTGTTGCGTAAGCAATGGTCATGGGAGGGCAAAAATACAGGCCCAGCACGATGGTTAATGATATAAGAACATCACAGTCGTGGAAATCTTTGATGCCACTTTGGATGCAACGGAAAGTGATCCCCTCCAGCAGTTATGCAGACATGTCTTTATACTCCTTCATAGAGCTTATATTACCCCCACACATTAGTCTAGGATGTCTCCAGGGGGCACATTCACATGTTCCAAATGCGGGACAGGAAACACAGACATATTTCATCACATGTGGGGATGCCCCAAAGTGCAAAAAATATGGCAGTCTATCCATGCCGAACTACAGAATCTGTGGGATATTCTTTCCTTTGACGCCGCAATGGGCAATATTTTAATATTCTAGACAGCTCTCAACACAAATTCCCCAAAACATCTTAAGGCCATGTTGATAATATGGGCCTCAGCTACCAGGAAAAGTATCTTGCAGCACTGGCTAAAATCCATTGCCACCACCCAAATCTCTCCTATACTACAAAATAATGTATATTTTTTGAATGGATGGCTAGACACCCTGACAAATAAAGAGAAATTGACTGGGAAATTTTTAAGTACATGGTCATTGTTCATCCCATCTCTGTCTCAGGACACCAGGGACAAACTAAGGCACATTTTAAAAACACCCAGTGGTATCTCCTTCAGAAAATTAGGGATATAATCCTATTCCTTGAAACTTGTTGATTGTTAATCAAATGCAGGGTCATGGGCGTACCCACCGTGAAGCATTGGCGCACGGTTGAAAAAAAACTGGCCCGTCGGCCCCGCCGACACTGAACTAAACAGTTCAGTGCCGGCGGGCCCTTTAATCGCAGGCGGAATGTTGTGAGGAAGGCCTTGTGACCTTCCATATGCAGCACAGGCGACGTATCGTCATCACGCCGCCTGCGCGCCCTGATGACGTCACGCCGCCTGTGCCAGGAGAAGACGGAGCTTCTTCAGAGCAGCGGGGTAGATAGGTGAGTACTGGCATTTTTTTTTTTTTTTTACGCCGGGCCCGGCCTATGGGGGATTATGCTGGCTATGGGGGGATTATGCTGGCTATGGGGGGATTATGCTGGCTATTGTGGGATTATGCTGCCTATGGGGGATTATGCTGCCTATGGGGGATTATGCTGGCTATGGGGGGATTATGTGCCTATGGGGGATTATGCTGCATATGGGGGATTATGCTGGCTATGGAGGGATTATGCTGGCTATAGGGGGATTATGCTGCCTATGGGGGATTATGCTGGCTATTGGGGGATTATGTTGGCTATGAGGGATTATGCTGGCTATTGGGGGATTTTTGCTGGCTATAGTGGGATTATGCTGGCTATTGGGGGATTATGCTGGCTATTGGGGGATTATTTGGCTATGAGGGGATTATGCTGGCTATGGGGGGATTATGCTGGCTATTGGGGGATTATGCTGGCTATTGGGGGATTATGCTGGCTATTGGGGGATTATGCTGGCTATGGGGGGATAATGCTGGCTATGGGGGGATTTTGCTGGCTATTGGGGGATTATGCTGGCTATTGGGGGATTATGCTGGCTATTGGGGACTATGCTGCTTATGGAGGATTATGCTGGCTATTGGGGACTATGCTGCCTATTGAGGACTATGCTGCCTATGGGGGATTATGCTTCCTATGGGGGATTATGCTGGCTATTGGGGGATTATGCTGGCTATGGGGGATTACGCTGGCTATTGGGGGATTATGCTGGCTATGGGGGATAATGCTGGCTATTGAGGGATTATGCTGGCTATTGGGGACTATGCTGCTTATGGGGATTATGCTGCCTACTGGGGACTACTATGCTGCCTATTGGGGACTATGCTGCCTATGGGGGATTATGCTGCCTATTGAGGACATATGCTGCGTATTGGGGACCTATGCTGCCTATTGGGACATTTACCTTCCAATTGGGGACCTATGCTGCCTATTGGGGACCTATGCTGCGTATTGGGGACCTTTGCTGCCTATTGGGGACCTATGCTGTCTATTGAGGACATATGCTGTCTATTGAGGACATATGCTGCCTATTGGGGACTACAGTCATGGCCAAAAGTTTTGGAATGACACAATATTAATTTTTACAAAGTCTACTGCTTCACTTTTTCTAATGGCAATTTGCATATACTCCAGAATGTTATAAAGAGTGATCAGCTTAACAGCAATTACTTGCAAAGTCAATATTTGGCTAGAAAATGAACTTTATCCCCAAAACACATTTCAACATCATTGCAGCCCTGCCTTAAAAGGACCAGCTAACCTCTTTTCAGTGATTGCTCCATTAACACAGGTGTGGGTGTTGATGAGGACATGGCTGGAGATCAATATGTCATGATTAAGTAAGAATGACACCACTGAACACTTTAAAAGGAGGCTGGTGCTTGGCATCATTGTTTCTCTTCTGTTAACCATGGTTATCTCTAAAGAAACATGTGCAGTCATCATTGCAATGCACAAAAATGGCCTAACGGGAAGAGTATCGCAGCTAGAAAGATTGCACCTCAGTCAACAATCTATCGCATCATCAAGAACTTCAAGGAGAGAGGTTCCATTGTTTCCAAAAAGGCTTCAGGGCCCCAAGAAAGACCAGCAAGCGCCAGGACCGCCCCTTAAAAGTGTTTCAGCTGCGGGATCGGGCTACCAGCAGTGCAGAGCTTGCTCAGGAATGGCAGCAGGCAGGTGTGAGTGCATCTGCACGCACTGTGAGGCGGAGACTCTTGGAGCAAGGCCTGGTCTCAAGGAGGGCAGCAAAGAGGGCCACTTCTCTCCAGAAAAAAATCATGGACAGACTGATATTCTGCAAAAGGTACAGGCAGTGGACTGCTGAGGACTGGGGTAAAGTTATTTTTCTCTGATGAATCCCCTTTTCGATTGTTTGGGACATTCAGGAAAACGCCTCATTCGGAGAAGACAAGGTGAGCGCTACCACCAGTCTTGTCTCATGCCAACTGTTAAGCATCCTGAAACCATTCATGTGTGGGGTTGCTTCTCAGCCAAGGGAATCGGCTCTCTCACAGTCTTGCCTAAAAACACAGCCATGAATAAAGAATGGTACCAGAATGTCCTCCAAGAGCAACTTCTCCCAACCCTCCAAGAGCAGTTTGGCGATCAACAATGCCTTTTCCAGCATGATGGAGCACCTTGCCATAAAGCAAAGGTGATAACTAAATGGCTCAGGGAACAAAACATAGAGATTTTGGGTCCATGGCCTGGAAACTCCCCAGATCTTAATCCCATTGAGAACTTGTGGTCAATCATCAAGAGACGGGTGGACAAACAAAAACCTAAAATTCTGACAAAATGAAAGCATTGATTGTGCAAGAATGGACTGCTATCAATCAGGATTTGGTCCAGAATTTGATTGAGAGCATGCCAGGGAGAATTGCAGAGGTCCTGAAGAAGAAGGGTCAACACTGCAAATATTGACTTGCTGCATTAACTCGTTCTAACTGTCAATATAAGCTTTTGATACTCATATGTTTGCAATTATTATATTTCTGTCTGTGATAAAAACATCTGTCAAACACACATAAAAACCAGAGGGCAGCAGATCATGTGAAAATAATATTTGTGTCATTCTCAAAACTTTTGGCCATGACTGTATGCTGCCTATTGAGGACATATGCTGTCTATTGAGGACATATGCTGCTTATTGGGGACTATGCTGCCTATTGGGACCTATGCTGCCTATTGGGGACATATGCTGCCTATTGGGGACCTATGCTGCCTATTGAGGACATATGCTGCCTATTGGGGATCAATGCTGCCTATTGGGGACATTTACCTGCCTATTGGGGACATTTACCTGCCTATTAGGGACTCTCGCATCACACCAGTCTGAGCCTGAGCTAAAAGCGGAGTTGCACCAATATGTGCACTGATGAGGATGAAATGATATGGATTGGCAAGGCTGCAGTGATGGGCAGTGCAGGCTGTATGTCTCTGTGTGGGCTGTTTTATTGCTGGTATATTGTTTTTGTAGCGCTGTATATATATTGATATTTTACTAATAGCAATTTGGAATCCCTAGGTAATAATGATATCAAGAAAGAGAAAAATTGCTTCACTTGTGACAAATATGGAACCGAACATTGACCATCTCATTAGCCAAAAGCAGGCCCATAGTTCCCATTGAAATACCAGTAAGTTTGTTGATTTTTAACTTTACTTGTTCTTTATTTTAAGTATTGTATTTGTTCCTGTTTATTTTTATTTTTTTTACTTCAAAATAAGAGTGTAGTACATGGTGTATACAGGGTCATACACATCGTGTGCGGTATATAGAGTGTATATACACTGCTGTATTATACTTTTCATATACAGGTTATAATGCCTCTTATTCTTTGTATAGAGGTGAGTGTGCCATGTATATATATATGGTATATACAGCGTAGTGTCGCATACACTGCTGTATTATAGAATATACAACAGTTCTAATGCTCCATACCTAATATGCAGGATAATGTACAGTGTATATGATGTGACCTGTATAAGATGTGACATTGGCTTGCCCCCCCTAGTTTTGATCCTGGGTACGCCCATGTGCAGGGTCGCTTTACGGGTTTATATGTTGGGGGATGGGAGGGTTGAGGGTGGTGGGGGGACATTATGAGTATTATACCTGTCAAATAAGCTTGATACCTTCAAACCTGTATGACTTACTTTTTGGTAATGCTCTTTAAATCAATATTTTGAGTTTTACGTCTGTCAAATAAGCTTTTTACTTCAAGACTTGTATGATTATCTTTTATTGTAATACTCTTTAAATCAATAAAACATGTTGGAAAAAAAATGCTACACAGCCCTGTTAAAATGCCAGGTTTTTCTAAAAAAAAAATCTTATGTAGAATACGTTCAAAACTTTTTCTAACTTTTAATGTAGCTATGTTTTTCGAGTGGAAAATGAAAAATAAAGAAGTAAAAGATATGGTTGCATAAATATGTACACCCTTAAACTAATACTTTGTTGAAGTACCCTTTGAGTTTACAATATTTGAGAGGATTTACTGCACAAATTTAAGGCTTGTCTCCATATCTAAATAAGTAAAAAGTCAGGAACTTCAGAAAGATTACTTGTTCAGCCATATATCATAGAATGGTAGAGTTGGAAGGGACCTCCTGGGTCATCTGGTCCAACCCCCTGCTCAAAGCATCTAAATCTAAATCATCCCAGACAGATGTCTGTCCAGCCTCTGTTTGAAGACTTCTATTGAAGGAGAAACTCACCACCTCTCGTGGCAGCCTGTTCCACTCATTGATCACTCAAAAGTTTTTTCTAATATCTAATCTGTGTCTCCTCCCATTCAGTTTCATCCCATTGCTTCTAGTCTTTCCTTGTACAAATGTGAATAAAGATAATCCTTCTACAATGTGACAGCCCTTGAGATATTTGTAGACAGCTATTAAGTCTCCTCTCAGTTTTCTTTGTTGCAAGGTAAACATTCCCAAATCCTGTAATCGTTCCTCATAGGACATGGTTTGCAGACCGGACACCATTCTGGTCGCTCTTCCCTGAACTTGCTCGTTTGTTAATGTCTTTTTAAAATGTGTTGCCCAAAACTGGACACAGTATTCCAGATGAGGTCTGACCAAAGAGGAGTAGAGGGCAATAATGACTTCACGTGATCTAGACTGTATGCTTCTGTTATTACATCCAGAATTGTGTTTGCCTTTTTTTCTGCTGCATCACACTGTTGACTCATGTTCAGTCTGTGATCTATTAGTATACCCAAGTCTTTTTCACATGTGCTGTTGCTTAGCCCTATTCCTCCCATTCTGTATATACTTTTTTCATTTTTATGAAAAAAATGCCCAGATGTAGTACTTTGCATTTTTCCCTGTTAAGAACCATTCTGTTAGTTGCTGCCCACTGCTCCAGTTTATTTATATCTTTTTGAATCCTCTCTCTCTTCTCTAGTATTAGCTATCCCTCCTAGCTTTGTGTTATCAGCAAATTTAATCAGTTTACCCTCAATTCCTTCATCTAAATCATTGATAAAGATGTTGAACAATATAGGGCCCAAGACGGAGCCCTGTGGTACCCCACTTGATACATTCTTCCAACTGGATGTGCAGCCATTTACTACCACTCTTTGGGTCCGATCACTAAGCCAGTTATGAATCTACCTAACAGTTTCCTTGTCCATTCCATACTTAGTCATTTTTACAATAAGGATTTTGTGGGATACTTTGTCAAATGCTTTGCTGAAGTCAAGATATACTATATCTACAGCATTTCCCTGATTCATCCAGTCAGTGATTCTGTCATAGAAGGAAATTTAATTAGTCTGACATGACTTATAGTTAAAAACCCATGCTGACTCTGGTTAAGCACTTCATTCTTGTCCAGGTACTTACATACATGTTGTTTAAATAATTTGTTATAAGATCTTTCCTGGTATAGATGTCAGACTCACCGGCCTATAGTTTCCTGGGTCCACCTTCTTCCCCTTTTTGAAGATAGGAATAACATTTGCTCTTCTCCAGTCTTCTGGGACTTCTCCTGTTCTCTAAGAATTTTCAAAGATTATAGAGAGTGGTTCAAAAATTTCTTCTGCTATCTCCTTCAGTACTCTGAAGTATAATTCATCTGGACCTGGAGACTTGAATTCATTTATGTTAGCTAAGTGATTCCTCACTATTTTTCTGTTTATAGATATCCTGGATTCTTCTATTCCCTTAATAGGACAGTGAAGATCAGTTGATGTTACATTTCCTTTCTGAGAGAAAACAGATGCAAAATAGGAATTTAAAAGTTCAGCCTTCTCAACATCCTTTCTTACCATTTCATAAATTTCATCCTGTAAAAATCCTATAGCATCTTTGACTTTTCTTTTACTTTTGACATATCCCCAAAAACCTTTTTTATTGCTTTTGACATCTCTTGCAAGCCTTAATTCATTGTCAGCTTTAGATAATCTGATTCTTGCCCTGCAGGTTCTGCAGACGGCATTATATTCTTCTTTAGATATGCCTCCTTCTTTCCATTTGATAAACACTTCTTTCTTCCTTTTTAGCATGTGTTTAAGTTCTTTGTTCATCCATCCTGGTTTCCTTAAATGCTTCCTATTCTTCCCTCTTTTCGGAATTGTTAATGATTGTGCTTTGAGAATCTAATTTTTTAAGATTTCCCATCCTTCCTGGACATTTTTGTCCTTAAGGATATCCACCCATTGGATCCCTCCGATTCTCTTTCTGAGTCCCTTAAAATCTGCCTTTCTGAAATCTAACCGTGAAGTCTGAGTCTTCACAGGTCTTCCTCCTTTAGTTATCCAAAATTCCAAAATAGCATGGTCGCTACCTCCTAGGGTCCCAGCCACTCTTACCTCCTCAACCATTTCCTCCCTGTTTATAAGGATTAGATACAAGGTAGCAGATCCCCTTGTTTTCTCCCCTACCTTTTGGAAGATAAAGATAAAATATATATGAGATCACACAACAGAAGAACATCATATAGATGAAATTAAGAGACCACTTTCAAATGTTCAATTTGTCTGATTTTTCTCTTTATAGGTATATTTTTGAGTAAAATGTAAATTGTGCTTTTAGTCTATAAACTTCTGACAACATGTCACCGAATTTCCAAGCAATAAATTTTGTATTTTTTTCTGACAAAGAAAAATGGTCAACATTAAAAAAAAGCCCGGTGCTTTCAGACTTCAAATAATGCAAAGAAAACAAATTCATAATCATTTAGAAACAACAATACTAATGTTTTAACTCAGGAAGAGTTCTGAAATCAATATTTTGTGGAATAACCATGATTTTTAAAAACATCTTTCTTGTGTCTTGGCATGCTTGCCACCAGACTTTCACACTGCTTCTGGCCCCAAAAATGTACCGTAAGCAGTTCTTCTTTGATTGATGGCTTGTGAATATCCATCATCCTCTTGATCACATTCCAGAGGTTTTCAATTGGGTTCAGGTCTGGGAATGGGCTGCTCATGACAGGGTTTTGATGTGGTGGTCTCTTAATTTTTGCCAGAGCTGTAAATATATTTGTTTGCCCCCTTCTTGATTTCCTATTCTTTTGCATGTTTGTCACACTCAAATGTTTCAGATCACCAAAACAAATTTAAATATTAGACAAAGATGACAGAAGTAAACACAAGATGCAGTTTTTAAATGATAGTCTTTATTAGTAAGAGAAAAAGAAATCCAAACCTACAGGGCCCTGTGTGAAAAAGTGATTGCTCCCTCCCCTTTAAAACATAAATTCTTTGGGAAGCGGAGTTCAAATTCCCTAGCCACATGCAGGCCTGATTACTGCTACACTTGTTCACTATCGAGAAATCCCTAAGAAAGGACCTGCCTGAAAAGGTGAAGTACATCAAAAAGCTAGATATCATGCCGCGAACCAAAGAAATTCTGGAACAAATGAGAAACAAAGTAATTTAGATCAGTCTGGTTATAAAGCCATTAGTCAAGCTTTGGGACTCCAGCGAACCACAGTGAGAGCCATTATTCACAAATGGTGAAAACATGTAACAGTAGTGAACATTCCCAGAAGTGGTCGGCTCACCAAAATTACCCCAAGAATGCAGCGATGACGCATCCAAGAGATCACAAAAGACACCACAACATCATCCAAAGAACTGCAGGCCTCACTTGCCTCAGTTAAGGTCAGTGTTCATGACTCCACCATAAGAAAGAGACTGGGCAAAAATGGCCTGCGTGGCCAAGACGAAAACCACTGCTGAGCAAAAAGAAAAAAAGTCTTGTCTCAGTTTTGCCAAAAAACATCTTGATGATTCCCAAGACTTTTGGAAGAATTCTCTGTTGACTGACAAAGACCATACAGAAGTTGAACTTTTTGGAAGGTGTATGTCCCATTACATCTGGCGAAGAAGTAACACAGCATTTCAGAAAAGGAACATCATACCAGCTGTAAAATATGGTGGTGGGGTAGTGTGATGGTCTGCGGCTGTTTTGCTTTTTCAGAACTTGGAAGATTTATTGCGGTACATGGAAACATGAATTCTGATGTCTACCAAAAAATCTGGCCATCTGTTTGTGACCTCAAGCTAAAGCGTACTTGGGTTATGCAGCTGGACATTGATCCAAAACACACCAGTAAGTACACGTCTGAATGGCTTAAGAAAAACAAAATTAAGACTTTGGAATGGCCTAGTCAAAATCCTGACCTTAATGCGATTGAGATGCTGTGGCATGAACTTAAAAAGTCGGTTCATTCTCGGAAACCCTCCAATGTGGCTGAATTACAACAATTCTGCAAAGATAAGTGGACCAAAAGTTCTCCAGAGCGTTGTAAAACACTCATTGCCGGTTATCGCAAACTTTTGATTGCAGTTGTTACGGCTAAGGGTGGCCCATCCAGTTATTAGGTTTAGGGGCAATCACTTTTTCCACACAGGGTCCTGTAGGCTTGGTTTTCTTTTTCCCTTAATAATAAAGACCTTCATTTAAAAACTGCATTTTGTGTTTACTTGTTTTATCTTTGCTCATCGTTATTGGGACCCATGAAGTGTACATAATGTGGAATAACTCCTGAAAAATATGAATCACGTGAAACTGTTTTTTTGCATACAGCATCCATGTTAAATACAAAAGAGCAAATGATAAGCAATAATTTAAAAACAATGGAAGGGAACAATAGAAAAACCTAAAACTTGGTGGGACACTGGTATTGGCACCCTTTACATTAAATTAATATGGAAATATATTTTGACTCGCCTGTGGTAAATCACAAATGAGAATCACCTGCGATTAATTGTTGGTGCCCATGTGACATGAATTAGCCAATGAATGATGACTTCAGTGTTTTAAAAAGCCACATGGTAGGCCCTGTTCCTTTGTCACAATTGTGAAGACAAAGGAACTGTCGGAGGACATCAGAACTGCTATTATTAGCAAGCACAAGACTTACAAAGGGTATAAGGCCATCTTCAAAGAATTTGGTATCCCAGTTTCAACAGTGCGAAATGTTATTAAGAAATTTACCAAGTATGGAATCGGCAAGAACCTCCTTGGATGTGGGGGAAAGAGAAAAATTGACAAGAGTTGTCTTCGAAGATTGGTGCGAATGATAGAAAAAACATCACATCAAACATCCAAAGAGGCCAAGCTGGAACACTATAGGGGTCATGGTTTCATCAAGTACCATTTGCCTGAGCTTCAGGGGTGAGAGCCAAGAAAGAAACCATTGCTGAAGAAAAGACATAGTTATATAGGTTGAAAAAACACCTACAGTAAGTCCATCAAGTTCAACATTTCTCCACCAATTGTACATTTTGTCATTAATTTAACTATACCCACAATGTTATGTGTATCAAGGAAATCATCCACCTCTGTTTTAAAAGTTGACATAGAGTCTGCCATTACTACCTCTTGATGTTGTTGATGTTGGGCATTCCACAGTCTGACTGCTCTGTGTACTGATGACCAGGGGGGCACTCCTTACAAGTGGAAGAAAGGCAATTCCAGCAGCTAAATAGGAAACCAACTACAACTCTAGTATTTCACCTCATTATGTCCTCAAAATATGCGAAGGCAGAGGAGGACCTAAACCAGACTATTTTGCCTCTCCCTACAGAAACCTATATAGACAACATGCACAAAAAGAAAGGATACTTGAAAAAAAAATGCAAATGATGAATTTGTCCCACAGGTTGTTTTGCTCACATAAAAGCAGCATTACTGCAGTGAATTATGATTGTTTTATTGGATAATCAAGCTGGAGTAGCTCAGTGGCCATATTACTAATTAGAGTGGTCTTATCAAATGGGAAAAAAGGTTTGCTTTTATACTCCGAGAAAAGGAGAAACTTGCTTATCAGTTGTGTCTATTATATCACCTAAAGGGTATGCCACACTAAACAACATCACTAACGGGATCGCTAAAAAACGTCACTATTTAGCGATCCCGTTAGCGATGTTGTTGTGTGCGGCATCTGCCAGCGACGAGCTTCCTGCTGTGATCTCGCTCGTCGCTGGAATCGTTCCGGACCCTATTTTCGTCGCTGGCGCCCCGCTGGGTAAGTATATCGCTAAGTGTGGCACCTTTTTTAGCGATTTAGCGGTACTTTTGTACCGCTAAAGTCGTTAAGGAGATCGCTAACAGCGATAGCGTCCTAACGACATCGCTAAAATAGGTAGCCACTAGCGATATAGAAACAATCCCGCTAGCGATCTCATTAGTATGCGACGCTAACGAGATCGCTAGCGGGATTGTGTAGTGTGGCAGTACCTTAAGCTGTATTCACTTAAAGGGTTTGATGAAACGTAAGAGGTTATCACCGTTTCATAGGATCTGAGATAATTTTTCTGATCCCAGGGAGTTCAACCTTTGAACCTCCACTGAAGCCAAGATTGGTCATCTGAATGGAGTGAAGGTAATGCATGTGTATCTCTGCTCCACCATCCTATTCGACAGAGATTGAGGACAGTTTATTGTGCTGTACTCAACACTTTGTTGCCTCTAACAACTATATAGACCTCAGCTTCCTGGAAAAAAAAAGCATGAAATGGAAATGCTGATGAACCCCCAAAATCTTGACCATTTACACAGATAGTGAACTGCGTGTCAAATGTTCAGGCTTTGTAAAAGTGTTATAGTATATTTTATATAGTCTTTTATGACCAACTGCTTGCAGAGGAGAAGGAAAAGATTGTTGGCCACAGGGGCACTCTGCTAGATAACTATTTACTAGTGTTGAGCGATACTGCTCGATATCTAAAAATATCGTATCGAAATGGTATCGCCGATATCACTAAATATCGTCGATATCCGATTCCGATACCGGAAGTCCAATGTAAGTCTATGGGAACAAAAAATCGCAACTAAAAAAAACCTTTATTTCCTTGTAAACACTAAATATACACACATAGAATACATATATATATATATACATGTCATTGTGACATATATATATACATATATGTATAGTTTATACACTTATACATAGTAAAATATCCTCTGATTCAATTGCCGGGTAAAGCCGGCTTCTGTGAAATGACAGAAGCACCCGACATGAAATGACACTTGGTGTACATAGGGTTAACCATGTCTTTTCATGTCGTTTGCAATCTGATTTGCACAAACAATTACATTAGTCTATGTGTGCAAAATTTCACACCTGTAGGGGTTAATTAAAGGTGTAAATTTGTTGTAAAAAAAACGGACTTTTTTGCTACGAATTTACACCTTTAATTAACCCCTACAGGTGTGAAATTTTGCACACATAGACTGATGTAATTGTTTGTGCAAATCAGATAGCAAAGGACATGAAAAGACATGGTTAACCCTATGTACACCAAGTGTCATTTCATGTCGGGTTCTGCATTTTCACAAAAGCCGGCAATTGAATTAGCGGCTATTATACTATGTAGAAGTGTATGAACTATAAATATAAATATATATATATGTGTCACAAATTCAATGACATGTATATATATATATATATATATGAGGTGTAAAGTTGTTTAAAAAAAATGCGTGGGCTCCCGCCCTATTTTCGCAACCAGACAGACAAAGCCAGCGAATGGGGGCAGATAATAATAGCCCAGAGAGGGACATTATTTTTGGCCCCCCTGGCTACTAACATCTGCCCCCAGACACCCCAGAAAAGACAAATCTATAATTAGATTCGCCCTTTCTGGCACTTTGCCCGTCTATTCCCATTGCCCTGTAGCGGTGGCGAATGGGTTAATAAGGGGTTAAAATGACCTTGCAATTGAAAGGTCACTTTAAGCCAGGTTAATAATTGAGAGCTGTCAATTAGACAACTATCAATTATTAATCCTATTGTATGAAAGAAAAATCAAACACACACACTTTAATGAAATAATCACACAGTTTTTGACCATATTTTATTTACCTGCTAAAACCATTTCCTGTAATAAAAATAAAATAATAAAGCAAAATTATTCTTACCTATCCCATGCACAGTCAGGTCCCACGGTGTAATCCTTCAGAAAGGGTTAATGTTTACTGCAGGGACCGCAGCTAATGCTGCAGCCTCACAGTAAACCCCCAAATGAATGAGCTCCTCTCCTGGCTGACAGGAGAGGAAGTGGAAAGCTTAATTGATTGCTTTCCACTTTCACTTCAGGTCAGCCAGGGACACCATCAGTGACGTCAGAGGGAACTGATTAACAAAAATAGGGGTTCCCTTCGAAAAAAAAATGGCTTGGGGTTCCCCCCTATTTTTGTTAACCAGCCAGATGAAGCAGACCGCTGAGGCCTGGATTTTCAGGCTGTTAAGGAGCCAAGATCCATGGACCTTGCCAGCCTGATAATACCAGGCCACAGCAGTCTGCATATCTTGGCTGATTAACAAAAATAGGGGATCCCCTCGAAAAAAAAAACGGCTAGGGGTCCCCCTATTTTTGTTAACCAGCCAAGTAAAATGCAGACTGCTGCGGCCTGGTATTAAAAGACTGTCAAGGCCCATGGATTTTGGCCCTCAACAGCCTGATAATACCAGGCTACAGCAGCCCCACATTTGGCGCATCAAAAGATGTGCCAATTGTGGCACTTTACCCGGCTCTTCCCACTGCCCTGTAGCGGTGGCAAGTGGGGTAATAAGGGGTTAATGTCACCGTTGATTGCACGGTGACAATAAGCCCGGTTAATAATGGAGAGGTGTCAATAAGACACCGATCCATTATTAATCCCAAAGTTATTAAATGTTTAAAAAAAAGACACAGCAAGAAAAAAGTCTTTTAATGAAATAAAAGAGACAACACAGTTTTCATTTCTTTTATTGTACTCTCATTCCTGCGACGCCATCGATCTCCTGTAAAAAAAGAAAAAAAAAAAACCAACAGTATACCACCTGTCCGACGCAGTCCATAGTAACGAGTGTCCCACGACGATCCAGCTCTGCTACATCGCAATGACAGGCAGAGCCTGTCATCGCGACGCAGCACAGCTGATTACCTGCTTCCCCGGCGGTGACATCATCGGACTGACTGCTTTACGGCCGCGATTACCCAGCAGTCACTGAAGTTATCGCGAGAAACTGCATGTGACCGCCGGGGAGAAGAGGATGGCGGCCATGAAGCAGTCCAGGCCGTGACCGCCGGAGATCTTCTGCCAGGTAAGTGCCGCTGACTCCTGACAGACCCGACCGACGGACACTGACAGTGACAGTGACAATCCCGATTCCGGTATTCGATATGACGAAAAATATCGGTATTCGGAATCGAAAGGCCGATACAGCTAATATCGGCCGATATCCGATATTTGCAGTATCGTATCGCTCAACACTACTATTTACTAGATAATTATTTAAAGGGGGTCAGAATATTAGTGTGTTTTTTTGTCTCCGAAGAAGTGTCTACTGAGAAACATGTTGGGGTTTACACATAATGAGAATCTAACTTGGAACATGGGTAAGATAGGCTATGTTGACACTTGACTCAAAATTTTGATGGATCATTGGTTGGGCAATATTTTCTTGTGATTTACATTATATGACTACATAACAGATGTTGGCATATGATTTGATACAAGTATTTTCAAACAGGTGGGAACTAAAAAATGAAACTAACCATAAACCGAAATCTTTGTAAAATTCAATGACAATCTATATCCTATGCGTGTGAATACATCCACAGAAAGAAATTACTTTTTTTGCAGAGGATCTTGTAATGAACTACAGTATGTGTCAATTTTGCAATATGAAGATCAATCATGTGTGAAATTACTCTATGTCTGGTAGAATAAGTATTTTAGCTGATTTTATGTGGCTACAATTTAATTTAAATTCAAATAATTTGTAAAATCATTGTGAATTTCTGTTTATGATTATTCTAGAACTCAAAAAGGATGAATTTCTTTGAATTTGTGTGGATTGGGACATGAGTTACTTTACTTTATATTTCCAGCTGAAAATTCTTTGTAGAAAGGAAAGAACAGGACAGCCGCTAAAACCCTGCAGGATGTAATGTGAACAATGCAAAAAGAGGAAATGAACTGATATAAATGGGACACCTGGTATCCTTAGGCATAGGCAGGCTCAGCATCATTTGGGCATTTGTGGCCTAATTTGTCCTGATTTACTATCATGGAATGTCAAGTGGTATGCAGACATACAGCTGTGTTCATTTTGTGTTCAGCAAAGAAAAAAATCACAAAATATGTCCAGTGGCAAGATCTTTAAAAACATTATTGCAAGGTTGGACACTGACAGCTTGAGGTTCAAGAAAGCCCTAAAATACAAATACGGTATGTACCACTGCGATCATAAACAATTAGCCTTGCATCAATCAACATATAAATTCATAAGCCAGTAATGTGCCCGCTATTAGTTATGATTAGCCACTTTTCCACCACCCAATAAATAAACATTAATTACGGTAGCTACTGTGACTCTGCTCGGAAATTCATTACAAATCCCTGTCCTATGTCTTCTCTCCCACCTTCAAATTAATTGTAAGTCTGTTTATAGTTTTCACTCTCCCCCTCTCCAATTCATTTTAAGTCCTTGTATATTATCCTCTCTCACAACCCCCAATTCATTGCAAGTCTCTGTCCTATGTCCCAGGGGGATAAATAAAAATTAATGGAATCCCACAGCAAAAGTTATAATTGCCCCCCCGCAAAAAAATAAATCAACAGCGTTTTATACACGGAGAGATAAACATGTATTTTGGTACATGCATGTAATTATGCCCCTATTGAAGCCCTTAGTGTTCTCACCCACATGATACCCCTTTCATGATTATTATAGGTATAAAGCTCTCAAAAATGACTCAGGACACACATAGAGTATGATATCCCCATAGTGAATTACCCCTCACAATTTCAGCCTACAGTCCCTCCGCATGTACAGTATGAAGACTCCATAGTGACCTCAGCAATTTATAATGCATTTTCACCCGACAGCATGATGCCCTTAATTGCACCTCCCCCAATATATAGAGGGTCGGCTTTAGTGGCAGGCAGACCAGGCAGCTGCCTAGGGCCTCCGCTCCCCTGGGGCTCCCAGCTATTGGCACATCATGTAGCCACTATGGGGCCCGTGAGGCAGGGGGGCCTGTTGTGAATGTGCTAGAAATGAATTCTGAGCAGAAGCTCCCTCTGGTGGTTACAAACAGTACTGAACTATTCAATGAAGATTGTGAAGATTGGCGATCAGGTGTTACTGACTGGTCTTATATAAGGGAGGTTCCCTCCCATCAGGGTTGCCGGTGATCAATTGTTTTGGTCTCAACTTTTGTTCCTGGTTCACTTTGAAGCTTGCTGTTTCGTGCCTGCATCTTCTGCTATCAGATAAGACATTTTCTTCTTTTAGTTTTTTGTGCTTGCTTTTTGCATTTTGTCCTGCACTTCTGTGGGGGTCTGCCAGGTCCCCTCCGGGGGCTTGTGCTCCTCTCAGTTTAGTTCAGCCAGTTGTTTGTTCATTTGCCTTTTCCAGTTTTTTCTGTGGCTGCGGCTTAGTTTTGTTACACCAGAGAACTAATTTAGGTGGTAGAGGTCGTGTGATCTCAGGTGTTTTTGCAATTAGTGTGTTGGTATTTTTTTAGGGTTTTTTTGGATTGCAGTAAGTGACCTTCCTATCCTTTTCTGTCTAGGAAGATTGGGCCCCAACGTTTGCTCATACTATTTTCTGTCTGTATCTGTATTTCCTCTTGTTTAACCGCCATTACATGTTTGGGGGCTTCCTATGTTCTTTGGGGATCTGCTCCGGGGCAGATAGTTTTCCTCTTTCTATCTTTAGGTGAAGTTAGCTTCACAGGCTGTGAAGAGGCGTCTAGGACCAATGTAGGTACGCTCCACGGCTGCCTTTAGTTGTGGTGGTTAGTCAGGGTACTGCAATCCAGTAGATCCCAACCTCTCTGGTGTATTGCCTTTTTTGCCTGCTCTCCTTAGCTACCAAATCATAACAGTATCACCGGCCTAAAACTGATAATTATATGGTACTCACAGAAGGGAAAAATAGTGTGAAAGAAAGAAGATTGTCAGAGATTTTTTTTTTTTTTTTTTCCTCTGTATCTCTGGGTGCTGAGGAGGATTTTTTTTCTCTCAATGGAGTTTGCACAGTTGTCTGGCCGTGTGGATCAGCTTGCCACTGAAGTTCAGAGTATTGCTACCTATCTTGCAGGGTTGCCTGTTGTGGAACCTAGGATTCCCATGCCAGATTTGTTTTTAGGGGATCGAGCTAAATTTCTGAATTTCAAAAATAACTGTAAGTTGTTGTTTGCCTTAAAATCTAAGTCCTCAGGGAACGCAGCACAGCAGGTTCAAATTGTCATCTCTCTCCTGCGCGGCGATCCTCAGGATTGGGCTTTTTCCCTGACACCTGGGGATCCTGTTTTGAGTAATGTTGATGCATTTTTTCAGGCTCTGGGGTTATTGTACGATGAGCCTAATGTCACTGATCAAGCTGAAAAAGCCTTGTTGGCATTAAATCAGGGGCTTGAGGACGCTGAGTTATACTGCCAGAGATTCCGAAGGTGGGCAGTCCTGACCAAATGGAATGACGATGCTTTGGCAGCCCTTTTTCGGAAGGGTCTGTCAGAGAATGTAAAGGATGTTATGGTGGGATTCCCTGTCCCCTCTGGTCTCAGTGATTCTATGTCATTAGCAATTCAAATTGACAGACGTTTGCGTGAGCGTAGAGGTATGCGTGGAATAGTGTTGCCTTGTGAACCAGCTTCTGAACCCATGCAGTGTGATAGAGTGGCTTCTGGGGCACAGCGTCATGAGTTTCGAAAACGCAATGGGTTATGTTTCTACTGTGGTGATGCCTCTCATGCTATTTCAGTCTGCCCTAAGCGGGGAAGACATTTTGCACATTCAATTGTCTTGGGTAGTGTTCAGACTAAATTTTTGTTGACTGTTACCCTGATTTGCTCCCTGTCCACATTTTCTGCTCAGGCTTTTGTTGATTCGGGAGCAGCTATTAACCTGATGGATTTTGATTTTGCTAAACATTGTGGGTTTCCCTTGATACCCCTACGGAAGTCTATTCCCCTACTGGGGATCAATTCTACCCCTTTAGCTGAGAATAAATCCCAGTTCTCTACTCAGGTGATAATGAGGGTTGAACCTGATCATCAGGAGAGTTGCAAATTTTTGGTGCTGTATAATCTGCATGACATTATTGTACTGGGTTTCCCTTGGTTACAGTCTCATAATCCTGTTTTGGATTGGAAATCTGTGTCTGTAACCAGTTGGGGCTGCCAATGTGTTAATGCCAACACTCCTGTTCTTTCTGCCTCCCCCCAGGCTCAGGATGTTCCTGACTTTTTGACTGATTTTTCGGTTGTGTTTAGCGAAAGTAAATCTGCATCCTTGCCCCCCCATAGGAGCTATGACTGCGCTATTGAATTAGTGCCTGGTAGTAAATTCCCTAAAGGTCGCCTTTTTAACTTGTCTGTACCTGAACATGACGCTATGCGGTCTTATATCAAGGAGTCATTGGAGAAGGGTCATATCAGACCATCCTCCTCACCCTTGGGTGCCGGTTTTTTCTTTGTGGCCAAAAAGGATGGTTCATTAAGGCTGTGTATTGATTATCGTCTCTTGAACAATATCACTGTGAAATATCAATATCCGTTACCCTTGATTTCTGACCTGTTTTCCAGGGTGAAAAGTGCTACTTGGTTTACCAAGCTTGACCTCAGGGGGGCATATAACCTTATTCGCATTAAGCACGGGGATGAATGGAAGACGGCATTTAATACCCCAGAGGGGCATTTTGAGTACCTAGTGATGCCCTTTGGGCTCACTAATGCTCCTTCCGTCTTCCAGTCCTTCATGAATGACATTTTCAGGGATTTTGTGGATAAATTTCTGATTGTTTATTTGGATGATATCTTGATTTTTTCCAATGATTGGGACTCTCATGTGAAACATGTTCGGACTGTGTTCCAGATTTTGAGAGAGAATGCTCTGTATGTGAAGGGATCAAAGTGTCTTTTTGGCGTACAGAGGATCTCATTTCTGGGATTCATTTTGTCCCCATCTGTTATTGAAATGGACCCGGTCAAGGTTCAGGCCATCTGTGATTGGGTCCAACCTACTTCATTAAAGGCTCTTCAGAGATTCTTGGGTTTTGCCAATTTTTATCGTAAATTTATTGGTAATTTCTCTGTTATTGTTAAACCATTGACTGATTTGACCAAGAAGGGTTCTGATGTGGTGAATTGGCCTCCTGAGGCAGTTTCTGCGTTTCAGGAACTTAAGCAGAGATTCACTTCTGCTCCTGTTCTATGGCAGCCTGATGTTTCTCTGCCATTTCAGATGGAGGTTGATGCCTCTGAAATTGGGGCAGGTGCCGTTTTGTCCCAAAGAGATCCAGAGACCTCTAAAAGTAACCCTTGTGCCTTTTTCTCTCGAAAATTTTCTCCAACTGAACGTAATTATGACGTGGGTAATCGGGAGTTATTGGCCATGAAGTGGGCTTTTGAAGAGTGGAGACATTGGCTGGAGGGAGCCAAACATCAGGTGGTGGTCCTCACGGACCATAAGAATCTGGTTTATCTGGAATCAGCCAAGCGACTTAATCCTAGACAGGCCAGGTGGGCCTTGTTTTTCACACGTTTTAATTTTGTGGTTTCCTTTCTTCCTGGCACTAAGAATGTTAAAGCAGATGCCCTCTCGAGGAGTTTCCTTGCTGACTCTCCCGAGTTATCTGATCCTACTGTTATTTTGAAAGAGGGTGTAGTTCTTTCCGCCATCTCGCCCAATTTGAGACTGGCTCTGGAGGGGTGTCAGGAGGATAAACCCGAACTCTGCCCTATTGGGAAATTGTTTGTCCCAGACCAGTGGAAAAAGAGTGTGATGTCTGAGATTCATTGCTCCCATTGGCCGGTCATCCCGGAATTTTTTGTACCAGGGACTTGGTTAGTCGGTCCTTTTGGTGGCCTACTTTGTCTCGTGACGTTAGGGAATTTGTGCAGTCCTGCGGGACTTGCTCTCGCTTCAAGCCTTGCTCTCGCCCTAGTGGTTTGTTGATGACATTGCCTGTGTCCAAGAGACCATGGACCCATATCTCTATGGATTTCATTTCCGACCTCCTGTTTCTCAGAGAATGACCGTTATCTGGGTGATTTGTGATAGGTTTTCCAAAATGATACATCTTGTGCCATTACCTAAGTTGCCTTCCTCCTCCGAATTGGTGCCTTTGTTCCTTCAGCACGTGGTTCGGTTACACGGTATTCCTGAGAACATTGTGTCTGACAGAGGAGTCCAGTTTGTTTCCAGATTTTGGAGGACTTTTTGTTCTAAACTTGGTGTTCAATTGTCTTTCTCCTCAGCTTTTCATCCTCAGACCAATGGACAAACTGAGAGAACAAACCAGACATTGGAGACTTATCTGAGATGCTTTGTGTCTGCTGATCAGGATGACTGGGTCTCTTTTTTGCCTTTGGCTGAGTTTGCCCTTAACCCCTTCACCCCCAAGGGTGGTTTGCACGTTAATGACCGGGCCAATTTTTACAATTCTGACCACTGTCTCTTTATGAGGTTATAACTCTGGAACGCTTCAACGGATCTTCGCGATTCTGAAATGGTTTTCTCGTGACATATTGTACTTCACGTTATTGGTAAAATTTCTTCGATATACCTTGCGTTTATTTTTGAAAAAACCGCAAATATGGCGAAAATTTTGAAAATTTTGCAATTTTTTAGGGACCACCTCACGTTTGAAGTCACTTTGACGGGTCTATATAGCAGAAAATACCCAAAAGTGACACCATTCTAAAAACTGCACCCCTCAAGGTACTCAAAACCACATTCAAGAATTTTATTAACCCTTCAGGTGCTTCACAGGAGCTGAAGCAACGTGGAAGGAAAAAATGAATATTTAACTTTTTAGCCACAAAAATGATCTTTTACAAACTTTTTTTTATTTTCACAAGGGTAAAAGGAGAAAATGGACAGATAAAGTTGTTGTGCAATTTCTCCTGAGTACGCCAATACCCCATATGTGGGGGAAAACCACTGTTTGGGCACACGGCAGAGCTCGTAAGGGAAGGAGCGCCGTTTGACTTTTTTCAAACTAAAATTGGCTGGAGTTGAGATTGGACGCCATGTCGTGTTTGGAGAGCCCCTGATGCGCCTAAACAGTGGAAACCCCCCATAAGTGACACCATTTGGAAACTAGACCCCCTAAGGAACTTATCTAGATCTGTTGTGAGCACTTTGAACCCCAAAGTGTTTCACAAAAGTTTATAATGCCTGGGTGTGAAAAAAAAAAAACAATTTTCCACAAAAATGATTTTTTAGTCCCAAATTTTTGATTTTTCCCAAGGAAATTGGACCCCAAAAGTTGTTGTCCAATTTGTCCTGAGTACGCTGATACCCCATATGTGGGGGGGGAAAACTGTTTGGGCGCATGGCAGGGCTTGGAAAGGAAGCAGTAACGTTTTGGAATGCAAACATTGATGGGGGTCATGTTCCACTTGTAGTGCCCCAGATGAGCCTAAACAGTGGAAACCCCCACAAGTGACCCCATTTTGGAAGCTAGACCCCCTAAGGAACTTATCTAGATCTTTGGTGAGCACTTTGAACCCCCAAGTGCTTCACACAAGTTTATAATGCCCGGGCATGAAAATAAAAAATCCTATTTTTTTCCCACAAAAATTATCTCTTAGTCACTAATTTTTTATTTTCCCATAGGTAACAGGAGAAATTGGACCTTAAAAGTTGTTGTCCAATTTGTCCTGAGTACGCTGATACCCCATATGTGGGGGGGAATCACTGTTTGGGCGCACGGCAGAGCTCGGAAGGGAAGGAGCACCATTTGACTTTTTCCAACCAAAATTGGCTGGAATTGAGATTAGACGCCATGTTACATTTGGAGAGTCCCTGATGTGCCTAAACAGTGGAAACCCCCCACAAGTGACCCCATTTGGGAAACTAGACCCCCTAAGGAACTTATCTAGATCTTTGGTGAGCAATTTGAACCCCAAGTGCTTCACACAAGTTTATAACGTAGAGCCGTAAAATTTAAAAATCATATTTTTTCCACAAAATTGATCTTTTCACCTCAATTTTTATTTTCCCAAGGGTAACAAGACTCCAAAAGTTATTGTGCAATTTGTCCTGAGTACGCTGATACCCCATATGTGGGGGTAAACCACTGTTTGGGTGCATGGCAGAGTTTGGAAGGGAAGGAGCGCCGTTTGACTTTTTCAACGCAGAATTGGCTGGATGCCATGTCGTGTTTGGAGAGCTCCTGATCTGCCTAAACAGTGGAAATCCCCCACAAATGACACCATTTTGGAAACTAGACCCCTCAAGGAACTTATCTAGATGTGTGGTGAGCACTTTTAACCCCCAAGTGCTTCACAGAAGTTTATAACGTACAGCCGTAAAATAAAAAATCCTTTTTTTTTTTTACAAAAATGTTTTTTTTGCCCCCAATATTTTATTTTCACAAGGGTAACAGGAGAAATTGGACCCCAAAAGTTGTTGTCCAATTTGTCCTGAGTACGCTGATACCCAATATGTGGGAGTAAACTACTGTATGGGCGCACGTCGGGGCTCGGAAGGGAAGTAGTGACGTTTTGGATTGCAGACTTTGATGAATTGGTCTGGGGGCGTCATGTTGCATTTGGAGAGCCCCTGATGTGCCTAAACAGTGGAAACCCCCCACAAGTGACCCCATTTTGGAAAATAGACCCCACAAGGAACTTAGGAACTTATCTAGATGTGTGGTGAGCACTTTGAACCCGAAAGTGCTTCACAGAAGTTTATAACGTACAGCCGTAAAATAAAAAATCTTTTTTTTTTTTTTTTACAAAAATTATTTTTTTGCCCCCAATATTTTATTTTCACAAGGGTAACAGAAGAAATTGGACCCAAAAAGTTGTTTTCCAATTTGTCCTGAGTACGCTGATACCCAATATGTGGGAGTAAACTACTGTATGGGCGCACGTCGGGGCTCGGAAGGGAAGTAGTGACTTTTTGGATTGCAAACTTTGATGGATTGGTCTGGGGGCGTCATGTCGCATTTGGAGAGCCCCTGATGCGCCTAAACAGTGGAAACCCCCACAAGTGACCCCATTTTGGAAAATAGACCCCACAAGGAACTTATCTAGATGTGTGGTGAGCGCTATGAAGCCCCAAGTGCTTCACAGAAGTTTATAACATACAGCCGTAAAAACAAAAAAATCATTTTTTTTTTACAAAAATGATATTTTCGCCCCCAGTTTTTTATTTTCCCAAGGGTAACAGAAGAAATAGGACAAATTGCACAATAACTCTTGGGGTACAGAGTACACTGATACCCCATATGTGGGGGTAAACTACTGTTTGGGCGCATGGCAGAGCTCAGAAGTGAAGGAGCACCGTTTGACTTTTTCAACGCAGAATTGGCTGGAATTGAAATCAGACGCCATGTCACATTTGGAGAGCCCTTGATGTGCCTAAACAGCAGAAACCCCCCAATTCTAACTCCAACCCTAACCCCAACACACCCTAACCCTAGTCCCAACCCTAACCACAAACCTAACCCTAACACACCCCTAACCCTAATCCCAACCCTAACCCTAATCCTAACGTTAGCGCCAACCCTAACCCTAACTTTAGCCGCAACCCTAACCCTAATGGGAAAATGGAAATAAATAAATTTTTTTAATTTTATTATTTTTCCCTAACTAAGGGGTGATAAAGGGGGGTTTGATTTACTATTTATAGCGGGTTTTTGTGATTGGCAGCTGTCACGCTAAATGACGCTTTTTATTGCAAAAAGTAGTTTTTTGCATCACCACATTTTGAGAGCTATAATTTTTGCATATTTTGGCCCACAGAGTCATGTGAGGTCTTATTTTTTGCGGGACGAGGTGACGTTTTTATTGGTACCATTTTTGAGCATGTGACGTTTTTTGATCGCTTTTTATTTCGATTTTTGGGAGGTTAGAATGAACAAAAATCAGCAATTCATGAATTTCTTTTGGGGGAGGCGTTTATACCGTTTCGCGTGTGGTAAAATTGATAAAGCAGTTTTATTATTCGGGTCAGTACGATTACAGTGATACCTCATTTATATCATTTTTTTATGTTTTGGGGCTTTTATAGAATAAAAGCAATTTTATCTAAAAAATTATTATTTTTGCATCGCTTTATTCTGCGAGCTATAACTTTTTTATTTTTTCGCTGATGATGCTGTATGATGGTTCATTTTTTGCGGGACAAGATGACGTTTTCAGCGGTACCATGTTTATTTATATCGGTCTTTTTGATCACGTGTTATTCCACTTTATGTTCGGCGGTATGATGATAAAGCATTGATTTTTTGCTTAGTTTTTTTTTTAAGTGGTTCACTAAAGGGGTTAACTAGTGGGATAGTTTTATAGGGGGGGTCGTTACGGACGCGGCGATACCAAATATGTGTACTTTTATTGTTTTGTTTTTTTTATTTACAGGAAGAAATTAATTTATTGGGGAATATTTTTTTTTTTTTTTTATGATTTTTTTTACCACTTTTTATTTTCATTTTTTTTAACTTTTTTACTTTGTCCCAGGGTGGGACATCACAGTATTTTAGCAGATCACTGGTGTGACAGTGTGCACAGCACTCTGTCACACCAGCGATCGCTCTGGCAGTGCTGCAGGCTTCTCAGTGCCTGCCCTCAGCAGGCACTGACGAAGCCGCCTCCCTGCAGGACCCCGGCGCCATCTTGGATCCGGGGACCTGGAGGGAGGACGGACCCTCGGAACAGCGCGACACATCGCGCTGCTCTGAGGATATCAGGGGAGCGCGCAGGGAACCCCCTGCCTGCGCGATCCTCCCCTGTGCCCCCTGGTACAGCGCGATCATGTTTGATCGCGGTGTGCCAGGGGTTAATGTGCCGGGAGCGGTCCGTGACCGCTCCTGACACATAGTGCTGGGTGTCAGCTGTGATAATCAGCTGACACCCGGCCGCGATCGGCTGCGCTCTCCCCGGGAGCGCGTCTGATCGCACGGGACGTACTATCCCGTCCATGGTCATACGGGCCCAGGTACCATGGACGGGATAGTACGTCTGATGGCAGTAAGGGGTTAATAATAGGGCTAGCTCTGCAACCTTGATGTCTCCATTTTTCTGCAATTTTGGGTTTCACCCTCGATTTTCTTCAGGACAGACGGAGGTTTCTGTCTGTCCAGGTGTTGACTCTGTTGTGGAGCGTATGCATCAGATTTGGGACCAGGTAGTGGAGAGGTTGTCCCTCTCTCAGGAGAGGGCCCAGCGGTTTGCCAACCGGCATAGGACTGATGGTCCTCGGTTTGAAGTGGGGGACTTGGTCTGGTTGTCCTCAAGAAATATCCCTATGAGAGTTGCATCTCCTAAGTTTAAGCCTAGGTTCATTGGACCTTATAAGATCATGGAGATTCTTAATCCTGTTTCCTTTCGTTTACTTCTTCCAGGGACATTTAAGATCCATAACGTGTTCCACAAGTCCTTATTGAAGAGGTTTGTCGAGCCAGTGGTTCCTATGGCTGTGCCTCCTGACCCTGTTTTGTTGAGGGCAATCTGGAGTATGTGGTTGAGAAAATATTGGATTCTCGTTTTTCTAGACGGAAACTCCAGTATTTGGTTAAGTGGAGAGGTTATGGTCAGTAGGACAATTCTTGGGTGTTTGCTTCGGACATCCATGCTAGAAGACTCATCCGTGCGTATCACAGAGCTCATCCTGACTGACCTGGTTACCCAAATGAGGGTTCGGTGACCCCTCCTCAAGGGGGGGGTACTGTTGTGAATGTGCTAGAAATGAATTCTGAGCAGAAGCTCCCTCTGGTGG
This sequence comes from Oophaga sylvatica, assembly GCA_033576555.1. Lineage (NCBI taxonomy): Eukaryota > Metazoa > Chordata > Amphibia > Anura > Dendrobatidae > Oophaga > Oophaga sylvatica. The sequence continues at coordinate 184,437,406 of JARQOD010000001.1, read as the reverse complement.
TTACAAACAGTACTGAACTATTCAATGAAGATTGTGAAGATTGGCGATCAGGTGTTACTAACTGGTCTTATATAAGGGAGGTTCCCTCCCATCAGGGTTGCCGGTGATCAATTGTTCTGGTCTCAACTTTTGTTCCTGGTTCACTTTGAAGCTTGCTGTTTCGTGCCTGCATCTTCTGCTATCAGATAAGACATTTTCTTCTTTTAGTTTTTTGTGCTTGCTTTTTGCATTTTGTCCTGCACTTCTGTGGGGGTCTGCCAGGTCCCCTCCGGGGGCTTGTGCTCCTCTCAGTTTAGTTCAGCCAGTTGTTTGTTCATTTGCCTTTTCCAGTTTTTTCTGTGGCTGCGGCTTAGTTTTGTTACACCAGAGAACTAATTTAGGTGGTAGAGGTCGTGTGATCTCAGGGGGTTTTTGCAATTAATGTGTTGGTATTTTTTTTAGGGTTTTTTTGGATTGCAGTAAGTGACCTTCCTATCCTTTTCTGTCTATGAAGATTGGGCCCCAACGTTTGCTCATACTATTTTCTGTCTGTATCTGTATTTCCTCTTGTTTAACCGCCATTACATGTTTGGGGGCTTCCTACGTTCTTTGGGGATCTGCTCCGGGGCAGATAGTTTTCCTCTTTCTATCTTTAGGTGAAGTTAGCTTCACAGGCTGTGAAGAGGCGTCTAGGACCAATGTAGGTACGCTCCACGGCTGCCTTTAGTTGTGGTGGTTAGTCAGGGTACTGCAATCCAGTAGATCCCAACCTCTCTGGTGTATTGCCTTTTTTGCCTGCTCTCCTTAGCTACCAAATCATAACAGGGGCCTGCCTGCTGCCAGCACCGATTCCCCCCGCCGCTGACGCACTGAACTATACCTGCCTCATGCCGGTAATATTCCTTTGTGGGTGCTGTCTCGGGTGTAGAAACATGACAACCGCTGTAGAATTCACGCGCTGGGAGTAGTAACATGGCCGCTGACCGGAAGTACTCAGTGCAGCTGTCAGCTGTGTTCGGCCGGGACGTTGAGAACAGTCATATGGTGAAGATGGATCATTCCGAGGCAGATCTGCATGAAGACCCCAGAGCCGCTCAGTATGGAAACTTCCCCAATTATTACATCTTTCATCTGCCTGAGACCTGCACAAGCTTGTTGCCCCCGGGGCTGCTGCTGGAGCTCCTGCGGAGGCATGGTGGGCTGCGGGAGACTCTGCTGTAACACTAGGGTGAGTGTGGAGGAGCTGCTGGCTAACGTGGGTTGTTGTAGAGGTAGTCCTGCAGTTATAGAACTTCTGATCATTCTTATTTTGCCTTTTATTTTGTTTAGTTATTTATTTCTATCCTTTTTTTCCTCCAGAGCGCTATAAGGTCTGAGCACTGCACACAGGGGCGTCACTCTGCGGTATCACAGGGACGTCACTCTGCGGTATCACGGGGGCGTCACTCTGCGGTATCACAGGGAGCATCACTTTGAGGTATCACAGGGGCGTTACTCTGCGGTATCACATAGGGTCACTCTACGGTATCACAGGGGCAGTGATCTGCGGTATCACAGGGGCGACGCTCTGCAGTATCACAGGGACAGCGCTCTGCGGTATCACAGAGGCGGCACTCTGAAGTATCACAGGGGCGGCACTCTGCAGTATCACAGGGGCGGCACTCTGTGGTACACACGTGTGGCGCTTTGTGGTGTCACAGGGGCAGCACTCTGCGGTGTCACAGGGGCGGCGCTCTGCGGTATCACAGGGGCGGCGATCTGCGGTATCACAGGAGTCTGCTCACGATCCTATGGCAAATCTGCTAGTTGTCAGGTTACTGAGGATTACACCCAAATAATGAAGTTGACTGTAAACCCAAGTCATATGTGCAGTGGATCGACCGATATAAAGATGGCCTTGAGAGAAACTTGTTTTCATACAGACGCCGGCACAGTTCAAAGCAATGATGAAGGAGAGAGCGTCAGATGAGGCTCCCTCTCCCATCATTCCACTCTGCCTCTGATACTGCGGGTGCACGATGACTTCATATCATCGCGCACCCACTGTGTTCCGGGCCCGGGCAGTACAGCCACTGAGACCGGAGCAGGAGCAGCACAGGGCACAAGGAGAGGTGAGTATTGTGTTTTTTTTAATATATATCCATGTGTACTGGACTGTGGGGCCATTTGTGGGGGAGGGGGATGTGCTATGGAGGAGGCAGTGTTATATACTATGGGGGGCACTACATTATATTCTATGGAGGAGGCAGTGTTATATAATATGAGGGGGCTACATTATATTTTATGGAGGAGGCAGTGTTGTATACTATGGGGGGCGCTACATTATATTCTATGGAGGAGGCTGCGTTGTATACTATGGGGACGCTACATTATATTCTATGGAGGAGGCTGTGTTATATACTATGGGGGTACATTATATTCTGTGGGGGAGGCTGTATTATATACTATGGGGGGTACATTATATTATATGGGGAGGCTGTTATGATTTGGTAGCTGAGGAGAGCAGGCAAAAACGGCAATACACCAGAGAGGTTGGAATCTACTGGATTGCAGTACCCTGACTAACCACCACAACTAAAGGCAGCCGTGTGAGCGTTCCTACGTTGGTCCTAGACGCCTCGTCACAGCCTGAGAGGTTAACTACACCTAAAGATAGAAAGAGGAAAGCTATCTGCCCCGGAGCAGATCCCCAAAGAACATAGGAAGCCCCCAAACATGTAATGGCGGTTAGACAAGAGGAAATACAGACACAGACAGAAAATAGTAAAAGCAAACGTTGGGGCCCAATCTGCCTAGAAAAAAAAAGGATAGGAAGGACACTTACTGCAATCCAAAAAACCCTAAAAAATACCAACTCTCCTAATTGCAAAAACACCTGAGATCACACGACCTCTACCACCTAAATTAGTTCTCTGGTGTAACAAAACTAAGCCGCAGCCACTGAAAAAACTGGAAAAGGCAAAAGAACAAATAACAGTGGCTCAGATAAACTGAGAGGAGCACAAGCCCCCGGAGGGGACCTGGCTGACCTCCACAGAAGCGCAGGGAACAATGCAAAAAGCAAGCACAAAAATAAAAACAGAAAATATCTTATCTGAGAGCAGGAGAAGAGGCAAGACACAGCAAGCTTCCAAGTGGACCAGGAACCACAGTTGAGACAAGAACAATTGATCACCGGCAACCATGATGGGAGGGAACCTCCCTTATATAAGACCAGTCTGTAACTCCTGATTGCCAATCTTCATTGAATGGTTCAGTACTGTTTGTAACCACCAGAGGGAGCTTCTGCTCAGAATTCATTTCTAACACATTCACAACAGTACCCCCCCTTGAGGAGGGGTCACCGAACCCTCATTTGGGAAACCAGGTCGGTCAGGATGAGCTCTGTGATACGCACGGATCAGTCTCCTAGCATGGATGTCCGAAGCAAACACCCAAGAATTGTCCTCCTGACCATAACCGCTCCACTTAACCAAATACTGGAGTTTCCGTCTAGAAAAACGAGAATCCAATATTTTCTCAACCACATACTCCAGATTGCCCTCAACCAAAACAGGGTCAGGAGGCGCAGCCATAGGAACCACTGGCTCGACAAACCTCTTCAATAAGGACTTGTGGAACACGTTATGGATCTTAAATGTCCCTGGAAGAAGTAAACGAAAGGAAACAGGATTAAGAATCTCCATGATCTTATAAGGTCCAATGAACCTAGGCTTAAACTTGGGAGATGCAACTCTCATAGGGCTATTTCTTGAGGACAACCAGACCAAGTCCCCCACTTCAAAACGAGGACCATCAGTCCTACGCCGGTTGGCAAACCGCTGGGCCCTCTCCTGAGGAGGGACAACCTCTCCACTACCTGGTCCCAAATCTGCTGCATACGCTCCACAACAGAGTCAACACCTGGACAGACAGAAGCCTCCGTCTGTCCCGAAGAAAATCGAGGGTGAAACCCAAAATTGCAGAAAAATGGAGACATCAAAGTGGCAGAGCTAGCCCTATTATTAAGAGCAAACTCAGCCAAAGGCAAAAAAGAGACCCAGTCATCTTGATCAGCAGACACAAAGCATCTCAGATAAGTCTCCAATGTCTGGTTTGTTCTCTCAGTTTGTCCATTGGTCTGAGGATGAAAAGCCGAGGAGAAAGACAATTGAACACCAAGTTTAGAACAAAAAGTCCTCCAAAATCTGGAAACAAACTGGACTCCTCTGTCAGACACAATGTTCTCAGGAATGCCGTGTAACCGAACCACGTGCTGAAGGAACAAAGGCACCAATTCGGAGGAGGAAGGCAACTTAGGTAATGGCACAAGATGTATCATTTTGGAAAACCTATCACAAATCACCCAGATAACGGTCATTCTCTGAGAAACAGGGAGGTCGGAAATGAAATCCATAGAGATATGGGTCCATGGTCTCTTGGGCACAGGCAATGTCATCAACAAACCACTAGGGCGAGAGCAAGGCTTGAAGCGAGAGCAAGTCCCGCAGGACTGCACAAATTCCCTGACGTCACGAGACAAAGTAGGCCACCAAAAGGACCGACTAACCAAGTCTCTGGTACCAAAAATTCCGGGATGACCGGCCAACGCGGAAAAATGAATCTCAGACATCACACTCTTTTTCCACGGTCTGGGACAAACAATTTCCCAATAGGGCAGCGCTCGGGTCTATCCTCCTGACACCCCTCCAGAGCCAGTCTCAAATTGGGCGAGATGGCGGAAAGAACTACACCCTCTTTCAAAATAACAGCAGGATCAGATAACTCAGGAGAGTCTGCAAGGAATCTCCTCGAGAGGGCATCCGCCTTAACATTCTTAGTGCCAGGAAGAAAGGAAACCACAAAATTAAAACGTGTGAAAAACAAGGCCCACCTGGCCTGTCTAGGATTAAGTCGCTTGGCTGATTCCAGATAAACCAGATTCTTATGGTCCGTGAGGACCACCACCTGATGTTTGGCTCCCTCCAGCCAATGTCTCCACTCTTCAAAAGCCCACTTCATGGCCAATAACTCCCGATTACCCACGTCATAATTACGTTCAGTTGCAGAAAATTTTAGAGAGAAAAAGGCACAAGGGTTACTTTTAGAGGTCTCTGGATCTCTTTGGGACAAAATGGCACCTGCCCCAATTTCAGAGGCATCAACCTCCACCTGAAATGGCAGAGAAACATCAGGCTGCCGTAGAACAAGAGCAGAAGTGAATCTCTGCTTAAGTTCCTGAAACGCAGAGACTGCCTCAGGAGGCCAATTCACCACATCAGAACCTTTTTGGTCAAATCAGTCAATGGTTTAAGAATAACAGAGAAATTACCAATAAATTTACGATAAAAATTGGCAAAACCCAAGAATCTCTGAAGAGCCTTTAATGAAGTAGGTTGGACCCAATCACAGATGGCCTGAACCTTGACCGGGTCCATTTCAATAACAGATGGGGACAAAATGAATCCCAGAAATGAGATCCTCTGTATGCCAAAAAGACACTTTGATCCCTTCACATACAGAGCATTCTCTCTCAAAATCTGGAACACAGTCCGAACATGTTTCACATGAGAGTCCCAGTCATTGGAAAAAATCAAGATATCATCCAAATAAACAATCAGAAATTTATCCACAAAATCCCTGAAAATGTCATTCATGAAGGACTGGAAGACGGAAGGAGCATTAGTGAGCCCAAAGGGCATCACTAGGTACTCAAAATGCCCCTCTGGGGTATTAAACGCCGTCTTCCATTCATCCCCGTGCTTAATGCGAATAAGGTTATACGCCCCCCTGAGGTCAAGCTTGGTAAACCAAGTAGCACTTTTCACCCTGGAAAACAGGTCAGAAATCAAGGGTAACGGATATTGATATTTCACAGTGATATTGTTCAAGAGACGATAATCAATACACGGCCTTAATGAACCATCCTTTTTGGCCACAAAGAAAAAACCGGACCCCAAGGGTGAAGAGGATGGTCTGATATGACCCTTCTCCAATGACTCCTTGATATAAGACCGCATAGCATCATGTTCAGGTACAGACAAGTTAAAAAGGCGACCTTTAGGGAATTTACTACCAGGCACTAATTCAATAGCGCAGTCATAGCTCCTATGGGGGGGCAAGGATGCAGATTTACTTTCGCTAAACACATCAGAAAAATCAGTCAAAAAGTCAGGAACATCCTGAGCCTTGGGAGAGGCAGAAAAAACAGGAGTGTTGGCATTAACACATTGGCAGCCCCAACTGGTTACAGAGACAGATTTCCAACCCAAAACAGGATTATGAGACTGTAACCAAGGGAAACCTAGTACAATAATGTCATGCAGATTATACAGCACCAAAAATTTGCAACTCTCCTGATGATCAGGTTCAACCCTCATTATCACCTGAGTAGAGAACTGGGGTTTATTCTCAGCCAAAGGGGTAGAATCAATCCCCTGTAGGGGAATAGACTTCCGTAGGGGTATCAAGGGAAACCCACAACGTTTAGCAAAATCAAAATCTATCAGGTTAATAGCTGCTCCCGAATCAACAAAAGCCTGGGCAGAAAATGTGGACAGGGAGAAAATCAGGGTAACAGTCAACAGAAATTTAGTCTGAACACTACCCAAGACAACTGAGCGTGCAAAACGTCTTCCCCGCTTAGGGCAGACTGAAATAGCATGAGAGGCGTCACCACAGTAGAAACATAACCCATTGCGTTTTCGAAAATCATGACGCTGTGCCCCAGAAGCCACTCTATCACACTGCATGGGTTCAGAAGCTGGTTCACAAGGCAACACTATTCCACGCATACCTCTACGCTCACACAAACGTCTGTCAATTTGAATCGCTAATGACATAGAATCATTGAGACCAGAGGGAGCAGGGAAACCCACCATAACATCTTTTACATTCTCTGACAGACCCTTCCGAAAAAGGGCTGCCGAAGCATCGTCATTCCATTTGGTCAGGAGTGCCCACTTTCAGAATTTCTGACAGTACAACTCAGCGTCCTCAAGCCCCTGATTTAATGCCAACAAGGTTTTTTCAGCTTGATCAGTGACATTAGGTTCATCGTACAATAACCCCAGAGCCAGAAAAAATGCATCAACATTACTCAAAACAGGGTCCCCAGGTGTCAGGGAAAAAGCCCAATCCTGAGGATCGCCGCGCAGGAGAGAGATGACAATTTGAACTTGCTGTGCTGCGTTCCCTGAGGACTTAGGTTTTAAGGCAAAAAACAACTTACAGTTATTTTTGAAATTCAGAAATTTAGCTCGATCCCCCAAAAATAAATCTGGCATGGGGATCCTAGGTTCCACAACCGGCAACCCTGCAAGATAGGTAGCAATACTCCGAACTTCAGTGGCAAGCTGATCCACACAGCCAGACAACTGTGCAAACTCCATTGAGAGAAAAAAAAATTTCCTCCTCAGCACCCAGAGAAAAAGAGGGAAAAAAATGCAAACAGAGAGAATAAAAAAAAAAAATTCTGACAACTTCCCTTTTTCTTTTTCCTTTTACTATTTTTCCCTTCTGTTGAGTACCATATAATTTTCAGTTTGGGCCGGTGATACTGTTATGATTTGGTAGCTGAGGAGAGCAGGCAAAAACGACAATACACCAGAGAGGTTGGAATCTACTGGATTGCAGTACCCTGACTAACCACCACAACTAAAGGCAGCTGTGGAGCGTTCCTACGTTGGTCCTAGACGCCTCGTCACAGCCTGAGAGGTTAACTACACCTAAAGATAGAAAGAGGAAAGCTATCTGCCCCGGAGCAGATCACCAAAGAACATATGAAGCCCCCAAACATGTAATGGCGGTTAGACAAGAGAAAATACAGACACAGACAGAAAATAGTAAGAGCAAACGTTGGGGCCCAATCTGCCAAGAAAGAAAAAGGATAGGAAGGACACTTACTGCAATCCAAAAAACCCTAAAAAATACCAACTCTACTAATTGCAAAAACACCTGAGATCACACGACCTCTACCACCTAAATTAGTTCTCTGGTGTAACAAAACTAAGCCGCAGCCACTGAAAAAACTGGAAAAGGCAAAAGAACAAATAACAGTGGCTCAGATAAACTGAGAGGAGCACAAGCCCCCGGAGGGGACCTGGCTGACCTCCACAGAAGTGCAGGGAACAATGCAAAAAGCAAGCACAAAAATAAAAACAGAAAATATCTTATCTGAGAGCAGGAGAAGAGGCAAGACTCAGCAAGCTTCCAAGTGAACCAGGAACCACAGTTGAGACAAGAACAATTCATTTCTAACACATTCACAACAGGAGGCTGTATTATATTCTATGGGAGGGCTATATTATATTCCATGGGGGAGACTGTGTTATATGCTATGGGGGCTGTATTATATTCTATGGGGGGTACATTATGTACTATGGGGGGCTATATTGTATTCTGTGGAGGGGCTACATTATATTCTATAGGGAGGTGGGCTGTATTATTATTCTATGGGGGCTGTATTATATTCTATGAGGGAGGATTGTTGTGAATGGGTTTGAGATGAGTTCTGAGCAGAGACTCCCTCTGGTGGTTACAAGCGGTACTGGTCTGTTCAGTGAAGATTGTGAGGACTGGGAATCAGGTGTTACTGACTGGTCTTATATAAGGGAGTCACCTTCCCATCAGGGTTGCCGGTGATCAATTGTTCTGGTCTGAATCCTTCATTCCTGTTTCCCTTGTAGCCTGCTGTGTCGTGTCTGCATCTCCTGCTAACAGATAAGACATTTTCTTCTTTTTGTTTTTGTTGCTATATTTTTGCTTTTTGTCCTGCACTTCTGTGGGGGCCTTCTGGGTCCCCTCAGGGGGCTTTTGCCCTCTCAGTTTAGTTCAGCCACTGATGTTTGTGCTTTTGCTTTTTCCAGTTTTTTCAGTGGCTGCTGTTTTGATTTTGTTACACCAGAGAACTAATTTAGGTGGTAGAGGTCGTGTGATCTCAGGTGTTTTTGAAATTAGTAGAGTTGGTGCTTTTCAGGGTTTTCTGGGATTGCAGTAAGTACCCTTCCTATCCTTTTCTATTTAGTTAGTTTGGGCCCCAGCGTTTGCTCATACTATTTTCTTTCTGTGTCAGTATTTCTTCTTCTCTAACCGCCATTACTTGTTTGGGGGCTTTCTATTATCTTTGGGGTTCTGCTCCGGGGCAGATAGCTTTCCTATTTCTATCTTTAGGTGTAGTTAGTTTCTCAGGCTGTGACGAGGCGTCTAGGACCAACGTAGGAACGCTCCACGGCTGCCTCTAGTTGTGGTGGTTAGTCAGGGTACTGCAATCTCATAGATTCCAACTGCTTTGGTGTATTGCCTTTTTTTACCTGCACTCCTCAGCTACCGAAACATAACAGAGGATTGCATCATACTCTTTGATGGGGCTACATTATATTCTGTGGGGAGGTGTGCTGTATTATATTCTCTATCTGTTACTGCTTCCTCTGAGAGACCTGTGGCCGGCTCCACCCCTTGGCAGTCACATGCTTCAGGTCCTGGTTGTCTGAAGCACACGTCTTCCCTGCTGCTGCTCCGCTCCACACGTATCTTTGGGCACAGTTGGTTTACTCAGGACACACGCACTGGCTAGTGAGCAAGTATAGTGTGGTGTCCCTGACATTATAAGCAACCTTACATAATTTTGTGTTGGGGAGTTGTGTCTTTCCCAAACCAAATGGATCCCATGCAAGCTTTGGTTGATCAGGTCAAGCACCTGACCCAAATGTTCCAGAAACTCAATGTGGAACAGTGCACGATGGGCCATACCCAGCAACAGTTGGTGGATACTGTGCAGGGGGCTTTCGCTGCAGGGGCTCCTAGTTCTGGGGGTAGAGATGTGTCATTAGCAGCCCCCGAATCTCCAGTCAAATTTCCAGACCCTTTCTCAGGGAATGAAAGGGAGTTCAGGTCCTTCAGAGAATGATGCAAACTTTTTTTTTCTCTAAGGCCCCACTCCTCTGGGGATGAGTTCCAGAGAGTGGGGGGTCATCATTTCCCTACTTTGGGGTGCTCCACAAGCATGGGCCTTTTCTCTATCTCCTTCTGCCCCGGAGAGAATGACTGTGGATGCCTTTTTTGAAGCCGTGGGTTGCATATATGATGAACCTGACAGGGTTCGTATGGCTGAAGATATGGTGATGAATGTGCAACAGGCTGAGTGGTTTTGTGCAGAGTTCTGACCCTGGGCTGCAGAGATCTCGTGGGATGATGCTGCCATTCGGGCCTATTCTGCAGAGGCCTGTCTGAATGCCTCCAGGATGCATTGGCCCTTCACCCTCCACCAGACACTTTGGAGGATGCCATTATGCAAGCAGTGCGTTGGACTGCAGGCTTGGGGCTAGGGGCATCATGCAGTTCGAGACATCTCTATTCTCTGTCAGCAAAGAGACTGGTATCACGCCTGCTGCTCCTGAACCTATGGAAGTGGGAGTCACCTCTGTCAGAGGAAAAAGAGAGAAATGTCGCCGGGAGAAACAGCTCTGTTTTTACTGTGGGGAGTCCAGTCACTGGAAAAAGGAGTGTCCCTTGTTTTCGTCATCCTCCAGGGCAATGGGAAACGACTGGGTCTGGGTAGTGATCGAGGAGGCCGCCCAGACCTTCAGGTACTTTCTTCCTCATGTGCCAAGGATTTTCTAAAGGTTGAACTGTTAGTAGACAATTATTGTTTTTTTTCTCTACAGCACTGGTGGACTGTGGTTCATCACTCAACCTGGTCAGCTCTGATATAATTTCCCAACACCAGATAGGGACAGTCAGGCTTCATATCCCACTTAAAGTCGTAGCCATCGACTCGTCTCCTCTAACCCGAACAGGGATTCTTTCTGTTTCTGAGAAATTTGTATTGAAAATTGGTTCTTCCCACATGGAGTAAATTGAAAGTTTTGTTATGGACAAATTGCCCGCAGGGCTGGTTTTGGGCATGCCATGGCTTCAACGCCACAATCCAATGATTGATTGGGAATTGGGGGAGATTGTCAAGTGGGGGTCCAAATGTGTCAACTGTGAGCCTAAATCTGTTTTTTGTGTGAAAATTGCAAAACCTGTCTCTGTGTCTTCGGTCAGTGTAGAGGGTATTCCGGAGTACAAAAGGGGACTCTGCTCAATTGTTGCGATGTGGAGATAAGATTTGGCTCTCCACACGGAATATAAGCCTTCGAGTGCCCTCCGCCACACTTGGACCTAAATTTATTGGCCCTTATGAAGTAATTGAGGTGGTGAACCCGATAGCTTATCGCCTTCGTCTGCCCCCTCTTTAAAACTCCATAATGTGTTTCATAGGTCCTTACTTAAACCTTTTGGCTCAGTGAGGGAGGATTCAGATGCCGGCCCTTCTCCAGTCTTGGTTGATGGGCATATTGTCACGTTTGGGGACTGCAACCGCCCACCATGGCGTGGCGCGGGCATCCCTCGGGTACGAAATCTGGACCCTCCCTACCACAGAGGGGGACCCGGTCCTACCCATACTTAGAGACTGGCAGAGACCGGGGTTCTGTGGCAGCTGAGCATGAGGACAAGATAGAAAGACGTAGGACTTGATCACACCGCACAACTTCAGATATAGTGAAGTAAAGTTTACTAAAGTAAATAAGGGATGACACAGTACATAACATCAGGGTAGACGAGGTCATCAGAATCACAAACTCAGGAACACGAACTGAACTTCAGGAACACGGAAACAGGAACACGGACACAGGAACTCGGACTGGACATCAGGAACACGGACACCGGAACACGGACTGGACATCAGGAACACGGAGAACACTGGCATCGGACTCCGGACATCTGGCAACGATCGGCAGGTTCCGGACATCTGGCAACGATCGGCAGGCTCCGGACATCAGGCAGGAAAGGATCGGAACCGGACATCTGGAAGTGATCTGAAAAGGAATCCAAGCGGTCTGGTGCAAGTCCCACCAGGCTCAACTGGAGCCGGGCGGGGATTGCACCAAAAGCAAACTGAGCACAGAACTCAGCACACCCACACCGGACTCCTCCTTCCAAGATGAACCCAGGATATATCACAGAAAGTCAGTTAGCAAAGTATCACAGTCACTGGGCACAGGGTTCAGTACACAGAAGGATTCAGGAACATAGCACAGCAGACACAGTTCAGACTGTCAGGTACAGGACAGGTACAGGATCAGAGATACGAGCCTAGAATTACCGCCTCTAGGAAAGGCACAGGAATACGAGCCTAGAATTACCGCCTCTAGGAAAGGCACAGGAACGAGTTCAGGATCAGGGATACGAGCCTAGAATTACCGCCTCTAGGAAAGGCACAGGAACGAGTTCAGCAACACCAAACAGGACAAGGGAATCAGCTCTCCAGAGCTGATCAGACTCCGAGCAGGAGCTGAACACACCCACACACAAGGCTAGGTTCAGAAGCTATGTGAGTAGCAAAAGCCCCGCCCATAGGGCAGGGAGCCTTTATATATGAGCTGCCCCTCAGCAATTGGCTGGGGACAGCATTTCAAGTACACACACTAACCCTGATAAAAGCAGGGCAGGTGTGGCATGCGCACCCTATGAGAGCCAGACATAAGCACAGCAAGGGCACCTGGAAATGGCTGCAGCCCAAACCCACGTAGCAAGCCATGCACCAGTGCAGAGGAACTTGCAACCTAAGGGTAGCTTTCACAGCAGTAGCCAGGGACCGAACATGCGGGTGGTCATGCAACGCAGCGGAAACACCCACGCATGCACGGTTACGCAGCGGAGCTGGAAACTGAGCATCATCCATACAGGTAACGGATATCAGTATCCGAGCTATATTAGGGGGAAAAGGAGCAAAGGGTTAAAGCACAAACATGCATGTCACAACGTGACACATATTGAGTACGAAGTGCAACATATTGTGGACTCCAGGTGGGTTCATTGGTCTTTGCAATATCTGGTGCATTGGAAGGGGTACGGTCCAGAGGATTGGTCTTGGGTATCAGCTAGATTGGTACACACTGACCGCCTGGTTCGTGCATTCCATGCCCGGCACCCTTAGAAACCTGGGGGTACAGAGGCCCCCATTAAAAGGGGGGCACTGTCATGGTCTGCTGAGTTTCTGGGATAAGGTGGTTTTCGGGTTAATCGGGATAGCCTCACTCTGGGATTCTGGGAGGCTTTTTATAGCCTCATTGTGGGGCTGGCCATCCTCTGTCGCTTATACCCTGACCCTTGGCCAAGTGTGTTTGACTCTGTTGTGCTTCTGCCAGTGCTTTGTGCCTGTGCTACGTTTTATCTGTCTGGTTCTGATTTGGCTGTGTCCCTGTTTCGAGTTTTGCCTGTCCCTTTTGTACTCTGCTGCCCTCTACGTGTATGACCCCTTAGCTACGTTCTGACTATGCTCTGCCTGCTCCTCTCGTACTTCGCCACTCTCTCTGTGTCCAACCCCTTGGCTATTTTCTGATTACGCTCTGCCTGCTCCTCTTGTACTTCGTCGCCCTTTATGTGTATGACCCCTTGGCTACGTCCTGATTATCCGTTCTGTCTATGCCCCTTGGTAACTTTGTCCAGTAGTTACCCTTCTAGGAGTTTTCCTTCACCTCTTAACTCTCCGGAGCTTAGGCTATGCCCCCAGCAGTCACATGCTTCAGGTCCTCTGGCCTGAAGCATTCTCTATCTGTTACTGCTTCCTCTGAGAGACCTGTGGCCGGCTCTACCCCTTGGCAGTCACATGCTTCAGGTCCTGGTTGTCTGAAGCACACGTCTTCCCTGCTGCTGCTCTGCTCCACAGGTATCTTTGGGCACAGTTGGTTTACTCAGGACACACACACTGGCTCAATGAGCAAGTATAGTGCGGTGTCCCTGACACTTCTTTACCAGACCTCTCTCTCCATGACTGCCTCCAACGGTTGGTGCAGCCGTGAGACTCACTTACAATCGAGATTACTGTCTGGTGTGAATCTGACCAATCTAGTATGCTACAGGGTCTCCCACCTAGGTCAAATAGCACTGAGCTAACAGAGGAGTCACTACTTCTAATTTCTCCATTCTTTAGAGAATCTTTTCGTTTCTCCAAACCTCAGGTTCAAAGTGGTCGCCATCTTCTTTCCATTTCCTGCAGGTGTTCATAAATCTGCAGTCTGTCACATCTTAGCTGCTCTATCTCCCTTAGATATGCCACATGATACTCCAGCAGAGTCCGTATATCTCTAAGACTCTGCACCGCACCCACAACAAAGAATGGAACCATACCCTTTTCCCTTGGTATCTGGTCTTCATAGTCACCTGGAATTCCTAATCTCACCACTCCAGACTTATTCACCATGTCTTGCATGGCTCGACCATTTCTTCTTCCAATGACTTTATTCACCATATGAGCAGGCACTTGAACTATGTCTTCCACAAGACTCTGAGCTTCCCTGCTCCAGTCCCCTAGCAGCTTCTTCAATCCACAATCGGATCATCCACTTCGTACACACACACATCTCAAGTGCATGTCACTCAGGGTAGCTACTCTCCTCGTTGTGACATCATTTGTGGACAGTACCACTAACTGCTTAGTTTCCGGGGTCCAGCACACCTTACAAGCCCCCACCACCTTCTTGAATTCTTCATGCACAGACTCCCTGGCACACGCCTCTCTGAGGTCTTCAGGAACGTCTAGCAAGCATTTAAACAGAGAAGTCTCTATCACTCCTGCTGTCATTAGACAACCATCTGGTTCAGCTTTTAGAGCCAACTTCCTCTGAATGTCACCAGCTTTAACATATATGGCCACGATAGACACCTGTTGATCCATCTTCTCCCAGGCTGCCTTATTCATTGACTGGCTTACTGCCAGGTGACCTCTGAGCTCAGAGACTTCCTTCTCCAGCTCATCCACTCTGCGCTCCGCTGCTTGTCTCAGGACGTTTTCTCATTCGACATGCTCTTTTACTGTGTCTTTAAGCCTCTCTATTCCGTGATCCTGTTCCCTTTTTTCTGGCACGTTTCACACCATAACTTCTTTAATTATATTTTCAGATAGGGCAGATTGCACACCCACACTCTGCCTCTTCAGAGTTCTACCTACTCCTTCATCGGCAGGTTCAGCTCAGCTTGCATCTTCTGAAGGGTCATCTGGTACCAAGGTCACCTCTTCTGCGGCTTCCACGACCTTTGGGCCTTTGGCTTTCTCTTGGGACTCTAGTGGCGACTTTGACCGTCTCTTGAGGTCCTGCCCTGTCATCCTTAGCTAACTCTCGATTCTCTGGAAATTCAGTTTTCCACACACCCCAGCTTCTAAGCATCTGGTTCTCTGGAGCCTTCACCATACTCAGCCATCTCACCCTTCTCTGTCACCGCAGATGTGGGTCTATTACAGGTCTGTTCTCCGTGACCTTCATGGATTTTTGCTCCACCAGCTCTCGTCAGGATTCCTTCTCCTTTAGCGCCCTCTACCGACCACTCATCTGATTCCAAACTAGCGGTTGCTATGGGTAACAAATTCATCCACCTTCTTTGTACAATCTGGAAGAGAATCCACATTTTGAACAAAAGCACAGGACACAAGTGCACCTTGCTTAACCTCTTAGTGCCCTTTACGTCTCCGGTGACGGGAGGACTTGCCCTCCTTACTCAGATCCTCATCGCTGCACTCTCTCCACTCTCAGAGAGAGACAGCCCATAATGGAGTCACCATCACTCAAGCTAGTGTCATATCCCTTCTCTTGAGCTACCCCACTTCTAGTAGTCATACTTTCTTGAATTGTTTTTACTGTCATGTCGCTAAGTTGTGTCCGTCCACCATTTTGCTTGGTCACACCTAACTTAGGACTGTCAACTCTAAGGGGCACACTCTCCTCATTATTACATTTCATGCACACTAATTCCACAGACACTTCTCCCTTTATTCACCAGTCCTACAGTGCTTCCAAGTCCCGACCTATTACCATAGGAAATAACAAGTCCAGGACTACACACATCTCGTGGTATGTGAAAATGTAGAGGCAGGCTATCAGACGTCCTTTAATGTCCTCACCCACGCCACGTACATTCATCCCAGGCAACCTAGAGTGTTCCGGAGGGGCTATTAGTATGGCGGCCTGCACTGGAAGAAGAAAAGCGAAGATGAAGGACTTCAGCTAGAGATGTCACTTGTGAGTCAGTGTGTTACCTGTATACTGACACTATAAACTACGTATAGAGCTCCTGTGTTTAATGTCACTGGTGATCACTGAATTACTTGTACACTTACACTACACACTATATACAGAGCTTCTGTGTATAATGTCACCAGTGATCACTGTATTACCTGAACACTGAGACTATATACAGATCTCCTGTGTATAATGTTACTGGTGATCACTTTATTATATATACACTATATACAGAGGTCCTGTCTATAATGTCACTAGTGATCCCTGTATTACCTGTACACTATTCACTATATACAGAGCTCCTGTGTATAATGTCACTGGTTTCACTGCATTACCTGTACACTGACACTATACACTGCATACTATGTATAGAGCTCCTGTGTATAATGACACTTATGGTAATATTAGTATTTTTTATATAAATTATCAATATTGTAGTATTGTGTCACTATATAGTGGTGATATTAGATCTGGTCTTGGTGTGACAGTATTTGTTCCTTGCATATGGTATTATTCAGTCACGATGTGGTGGTGATACTTGGTCCCTCCATGGTGTGTTGGTATTTGTCTCTTGTATTGTCACTATGTGGTGGTAATATGTGATCTGGTCACGGTGTGGTGGTATTTGTTCCTTGTATGTGGTATTATTTGGTCACGATGTGGTGGTGATACTTTGACCATCCATGGTGTGATGGTATTTGTCTCTTGATGTGGTATTATTGGTCATTTTAAAAAATGTATGTGACACATTTCCTTAAAGAAAAATAAATAAAATATACCTTAAAAAAGTGTTGGATAGGTTAAGCAATGTTTAATAGGCCAAAGTAGAGTAGAGCCCGGCCAAAAGAGTCTACCTTGCCATAGTAGCGGCTTAAAAATTCTTTTGGCTAAAATAAAAGCTGCTGGCTATGTATGTGATATGGTGTCTGATGGCAACTGATAATGTGTGATTGGTGAGGACGTGGTGCAGAAGAGGAGTTTTTCCAAGAGTGGGCGGTGGGATTGTGTAAGGTTCGAGGGTGGTGGAGGCGGAGCTGGGATGGAGCCTGGGCAGAGTTTCGAGGGACCCAAAAATTTTGCCAGTATGGGGCCCTGAAATTCCTAGTGGCAGCCCTGTAATATAAGTATTGTGACGAGGTGATCACTAAGCCGGTTGGGGTATACTCGCTTGGCAGTAATAGTCAACTACACAGGAGCAGACTCTTCCTTTAAACAAGTCCAACTCGGATTTATTACAAAATCATAAACCACTCCATAACCCATGACAGGGCATGTGAACCATACGGAACCCACAAACAGACCGTTCCAGTCCGGTTCCTTTCGCACAATTCAAATGCCTGACGTCCATCAGGGCACAACTCCCCAGACTCGGGGTTACCTGGTTAACAGCACCTCAGGTTTTCCCCAGCCTGGCTTTATCTGGCTCCTGTTAGTCATCCAGACCCCTGGTGCTTCCTGGACCTTCAGAAGCCCCAGCCAGCACCCATCTCACACATGGACATCTCCCATGTGGTGTACACAGGAAATATGTAGGACCTTCTTGTGTTCACAAGAGCACACCCTCTGGGAGGTGTGTGATTAACCAGTCCCACCCATCACTTCTGTTTAACCCTTAAATCCATCCCTTTGCTAAAATACAGGTTTGTGGGACTACAAGACCCAGCAACCTGTCCTGGACTCAGATCGCAGCAGACCTCTGTCTGCGCGATACACACCTGTCTCTCCATAAACCATTAGTTGGTGCACCATAGTATATAAATATAAGGTTAAGGTTTTATAATTGTTTCAATAGTGAAATTTATGAACTACAGGTGCTTCTCACAAAATTAGAATATCATCAAAAAGTTAATTTATTTCAGTTCTTCAATACAAAAGCTGAAACTCATATTATATAAAGTCATTACAAACAGAGGGATCTATTTCAAATGTTTATTTCTGATAATGTTGATGACTATGGCTTATAGCCAATAAAACCCAAAAGTCATTATCTCAGTAAATTAGAATACTTTATAACACCAGCTTGAAAAATGATTTTAAAATCCAAAATGTTGGCCTTTTGAAATGTATGTTCAGTAAATGCACTCCTTTTGCATCAATTACTGCATCAATGCGTCAATGCATGGAGGCGATCAGTCTGTGGCACTGCTGAGGATTTATGGAAGCCCAGGTTGCTTTGATAGCAGCCTTCAGCTCATCTGCATTGTTGGGGCTGGTGTCTCTCATCTTCCTCTTGACAACACCACATAGATTATTTATGGGTTAAGGTCAGGCGAGTTTGCTGGCCAATCAAGCACAGTAATAATGTTGTTTTTAAACCAGGTATTAATATTTTTGGTGTTTCAAAACCAGGTATTAGTACTTTTAGCAGTGTGGACAGGTGCCAAGTCCTGCTAGAGAATGAAATTTCCATCTCCAAAAAGCTTGTCGGCAGATGGAAGCATGAAGTGCTCTAAAATTTCCTGGCAGACGGTTGTGCTGACTTTGGTCTTGATAAAACACAGTGGACCTACACCAGCAGATGACATGACTCCCCAAACCATCACTGACTGTGGAAACCTCACACTAGACCTCAAGTCAAGTCAGCAGTCTTCCCCATGATTGTGGAACCTTGTGAAAGAAGCTAAGGGACCGCTTAGGAAGCCTTTGCAGGTGTTTTTTCTTAATTATTCTAATTTACTGAGATAATGACTTTTGGGTTTTCATTGGCTATAAGCCATAATCATCAACATTATTTTAAAAACTCAAAATAACAATTTTTTAACAAAATACACACAATTTATTCTGTGCACACTTGTTTGACTATTCTAGTTTGGCAAACATACACCCTACAACTATACTGTTAATGCATTTTGAATCTTTGCTTCTGTTGTTGTTATGTGTTCCAGTTTGGGCACGAATAATTAATTTGCTTTAACATAACATTTGAATACAATTTATTAGAGAAACTTGACACGATTAACAGTGCTGGTCTATTTTCGCACACCTGCTTAATCGGACATTAGCCTTTTTGGCTGTCACATGAACCCCGCCTTTCATTTGTGGTTGATGCCTTAAATTTTCAGGGTTGGTAGATGTAGCTTGTGACAATTTTTTTTTCATAAATGACTTTATAAAGGACTTATACTGTATGTTATACTTGTGTCCAAAATGTATGTTACTCCAAAACGTGGCACTTGCAACGATACCTTGAGAGAAAAAATTACTTACAGTATGGCCAAAAATGTGTAAGCCACTATCAACAGCACCACAGCTCTTCTAGCAGCAACTATACCAGCAGTACTAGTACAAAATGCAGGTATCTTTTGTCTCTGGGAAGGGTTTTAGTGGGGAGGAAGTGGTGGATGTAATGGAATATCTGCCACACCACTCATCTCAATCATAGCAAGATGTAGCCTCTAACAGTGACCTCATCATTTGTTAATAGTATTCGGTTCAGTCCATCTCCTCAGCTGCCATAACACTTAATGTTGTACAGAGTGGAATTTCAATTTTGTCAATGAAATATATTTCTGCTCTGACCCATAATCCCTAACCCACAGCACCCCAGTGCTAAGGAAGATAATACACAAGAACTACTTCTTCCTATTGATTTATTGGCAGAGAAGAACAGTTAGTCTTTGTGTTTGGAAGATATGGGATTGGAGGAGATGGAGGTAGAGGAACCGAGGTGGTAGAGGCACTGGCAGTGGTGATAGCACTCTGAGACAAGGCAAAACTTAAGGTGGAAATCAAGCGGGAAGTTGGCTCAAAAGCCGCTGAAATGTCTGCTAGCAGTATTGGTGAGTTGTACATGTGGGCATCCAGTGTCTGGGAGCTTTTTTTGCACATTGCCACTTGACAATTCTTTGGCAGTCTGTAGGCTCTGCAAAAAGAAAATAAGCTGCACACATTCTGGCTTGCATAAACTAGGAATGAAAGCTCTCCATGAGTACATGAGGTGACATCACCTGCTTATTTTAGAATCACAAGGTTGCCAGCAATCAGTGCAAGACTTAAGTTGTCCTACCATTTCTCAACACATTAGCCTTTCTATCAGCCAGAACGTGTAGTATCCAATCATTGTCATAATCATCATCCACCACTGCTTGTCTTACTCCAAGTACATCTCCTCTTCCTTTTAAATCGTGCCTGCAAATATCCATCCCTGATTTGTGTGTTGAGAAAATAGCCAAAAGCTTTATGTCATCCAATTCACTGCCAACTAAACTTTCACTAGGCCAAGATGCTAGTGGTGCAGTCGCTGCTGTATTACATTGTGGAGTTGTCAGCCTTTTGTGAAATGATGACGTGCGCTCAGTGTTGTTGGAAGATTCCCAGCCACTATTATTTCTTGCAGAAGGAGGCACCTGATTTCTCATCTCACATGTAAGAGAATGTATGCCTGTTGGAATATGTTTGGTGCAACAACTCCATTCCTGTCTGAGTGTTTCGTTGCTAGATTTGTTTGCTGTTCATAAAGTTAGATAAAAAAAACTCCCAGAGGCTCACACAGGGATAGCATGTGACTGTATTTCCTGTTTTTCCTGTGTCTGTGTATGAGAGAAGCAGCCTGCTGTAGATGCTGCACAGATAGAGACACACAAATGATTTATTCCTGATCTATTAATCTTATCATATATTGTTCCTGATTGTTCCTGAATAGAGAAGCTGTTGTCACATGCTTGGAGAGTATCCTGAATAATCCACTGCCAACAATGCCACGCTCTGGATTTGTCTTCAATCTCCAAAGTGGACTGCAATGTAGACACTTGGAGCAGCAACTATGGTCTGGGACAATAAATAAGTTTTATGCTCCACTTTGTGAATGTTTTTAGTGGCAGCCAGGGGCGGAACTATCGTGGAAGCAGGGGAAGCAGCTGCCATAGGGCCCGGGCTAGCAGGGGGCCCGTCCCTGCTGCAGCTGTCTCCCCTGCGGCTGTGTTCCGCCGCCCATGGCCTGAGAGTCGGCGGTTCCCTGTGCTGGCTGTCATGCTGACAGCCGGCGCAGAGAAGCTGCTGCGTGCCGTCTCCCAGGAATCAATTGCACTGGTGTCTATACAGACGCCAGTACAATTGAAGCTCTGACCGCTGGGTCAGAGCGACGTCTGCAGCGTGATCATGTCATGTGATCACGCTGCTGACGTCACTCGTCGGCGGCGCCCAGAAGGGTGAACACTGGTGGTGAGTGTGCTCCACTGTGGAGCTGAAGATACCACCGAAGATTAACGGGGGCACATACTGTGTGAGTGATAACTCTGCATTCTTGGCTGCATTACTACTTGAGGGGCACATTACTACTGATGGGAGAATAAGAGGGCTTATTACTAGTTATGGGGGCATAATGTGCCTGCATTAATAGTTATGCGGGACATGGTTACTAGTAATGGTAGCATAAGGGGGCTGCATTGCTACCAGTCCATTATATTATATTGTGTTTCCATAATGTCTGCTTTAAATACAGCTCTGATTTGGGCAAAAAGCTGGCCGTTATGAGACTGAAGAGTATTTTTTGGGCCTAGAGAATTGCTGTGATTTGCTCCGCCCACTGCTATTGGCTCCGCCCACTATCAGAACCCCGCCCCCCGCCGCCCGTTTGGGAGAGGGGGCCCTGTTCAAAATTTTGCTGTGGGGCCCCGCCATTTCTAGTTACGCCACTGGTGGCAGCAATGCAACACCCCAACCGTAACAGGTAGTGAAGCCTCTGGGAACTATGTCTGGTTCCACTGCCAGATGACAATTATCTGTCTCTACCTACACCTCCTCTGGATGTTACTCAACAGACATCTTGAAAACCTTGGGGACAAATTGTACATTTAAATGTGTTGCTGCATCAAAAAGCAACTTGCATGTTGACTGGCTCCCTGTGAAATGCAGCAGGGTATTGTGGTAACATACAATGCCATGAACATTCCGACTGCATTACGGTGGGACAAAGTAACTCACGTCACGCCCCTTCCATAATCCATGTCCTGAATAATGCAACATTACTTTCACAAATACAATACTGACTTGAGGAGTGTGGTGGCCATAGATAGGAAACTGTCATCTTGTTTCAACATTTCTTACATGCAAAGCATGCCCTCATGGCTTTGTATAAACAGAATGGTTTGACAGAGCATCTCCTAATTTGTGATATCAGAATTTGATCATGCATATATTAGCGCATCCATATGAGCAGTGTAAAGTGGTGAGTAGTGTTGAGCGATATTGCTCGATATCTAAAAATATCGTATCGAAATTGTATCGCCGATAGCACTAAATATCGTCGATATCCGATTTCGATACCGGAAGTCCCATGTAAGTCTATGGGAACAAAATATCGAAATTAAAAAAAAACATTCTTGCCTTGTTGGTTAATTGTACATGAAGGAAAACAACAAAGACTAATGTAGAATGTATTGGGGGAGGTTGAGGAGACAATAAAGGCATACATGTTTAACCCAATGCATTGGAATAGCATTCATATATTTTTTTTGGAAATACGTTTGGATTGACTAACAAATTGACAATGTTGTTAACCTTTTTTATATTTTGGCAAATATGTATGTTTCACAACTTCCATGCTCTTCACCTTTTTAACTTTTGCCAGTGCCACACTTTCTCCTTCATAATCTTCAGCAGCAGCATCATCTTTCTCATCAAATTATTCTTGATCTTCACCTTCTTAATTTTCTTCTTAAACTTCTTGCTATTCATGTTTTTGTTTACATTACTCATATTGTTATTATTAAACTAATTAATCTTCTTCATATTCAAATTCTTCATCTTCTTCCTCTTCATCTTCTTCATCATATTCTTATTTGTGACAGAGATTCCTGTACTTGTAATCTGTAAAAGTATGAATTGTTCATCCTTCCGTTCTTGCTGTCACAAAAGATTTAAATTACAACAGTATTTGTCCGTGTTCAGTTTAGCCTGCAGCAGCAGGCATTTTCCAGGGGCACCACGAGGAGGAACGGACTCACCCCCATACACTGCTTAGTCTTCTTCTGCTTAGAATTTATAGCATATATTTTGCTCTTCATTTTGGTCTTATACTTCATGTTCTTCTGGTTTTTGATCTTTTGCTTATTGTTCTTCTGTCTCTTGTTCTGTATCTTGTAGTTTGTCTTAACCTTCTTTGTCCTGTTGGTGATCTTCTTCTTGGTAATCTTTTATTTTTTCTTTGTGATGGTGTTCAGGCTGGTTGGCTTCATGCTCGTCGTCCTTGTTGTCGTCATCTTTTTCTGGGTGGTCTTTAATGTCGTCTAATTTCCGAGAAACAGCTGACGTTACTGGAACCCTGACGGGTATCAGATGGAGCAAGAGACAATGGAAGTAACGAGGACCAGCTGACTGTGCTGGACCCCGGACGGGTAGCAGAAGGAAAAGAGGCAATGTCACAACCGAGTACCAGCTGACGTTACTGTGACACGGTTACTAAGCAGGAGGTACCTGTGCTCCAAAGCACTACCAAGGACCAGCAGACGTTGCTGGAACTCGGATACGGAGATGGAGGCACCTAGGCCAAAGGCACTGGGGAGAACCACTTGACGGTACTGGACCCCGGACGGGTAGCAGAAGGAAAAGAGGCAATGTCACAGCCGAGTACCAGCTGACGTTACTGTGACACGGTTACTAAGCAGGAGGTACCTGTGCTCCAAAGCACTACCAAGGACCAGCAGACGTTGCTGGAACTCGGATACGGAGATGGAGGCACCTAGGCCAAAGGCACTGGGGAGAACCACTTGACGGTACTGGACCCCGGACGGGTAGCAGAAGGAAAAGAGGCAATGTCACAACCGAGTACCAGCTGACGTTACTGTGACACGGTTACTAAGCAGGAGGTACCTGTGCTCCAAAGCACTACCAAGGACCAGCAGACGTTGCTGGAACTCGGATACGGAGATGGAGGCACCTAGGCCAAAGGCACTGGAGAGAACCACTTGACGGTACTGGACCCCGGACGGGTAGAAGAACGCACCCATGAAAATGTAAGTTGACAGGACACAAGCCGTCCGCAGTTACAGAATCACACAGTCCTACAGTGGGTGCTTATCCTATTGTCACAATGGAAACCGCCTTTATTTACATATCCCACAGCACACATAGGAATCACCTAAACTGCAGGCACCATAGAGTCGGCTAACCCGAATGCAACACGACAGCACAACTTATTGGAGGATAATTGACGTTCACACTGCCAGGAAACAGCTGTCGTGCTGTAACCAGGCTGGCCAGGAGTCAGTACCCCTGCCAATTACTTACGAGCAACAAATGGCGGTGTTGTAGCCCAGGGAGTAGAGTTCAGGTGGTAGAAAGATGAACATAACCGGAGACATGGAAAACGTTGCCAAACAGTTATTTAATCTGAAAATGGACAGGCAAATTCAGGTGAGATCCATGCCTTGTTCATTTTCAGAAAAGTAAGCCGGTCTACATTCTCTGAGGATAGTCGCATGCGACGGTCTGTTACTACACCACCTGCAGCACTAAAGACACGCTCAGATAATACACTGGCAGCAGGGCAAGCCAGCACCTCCAATGCATACTGGCTAAGCTCTGGCCATGTATCCAACTTAGAGACCCAAAATTTGAAAGGGGAAGAGGCATCTGGGAGTACACTTAGAGGGAAAGCCAAGTAGTCTGTCACCATCTTACGGAAACGTTTCTTCCTGGTGACTGGAGCCGTCTCGGATGGTGTAGACCTTGCTGGCGCTGTCACAAAACTTTGCCACATTTGTAACATACAGTTCTTGCCCTGTGCAGAGGCGCTGCTTCTGCTCCCTCTTGTTGTAGAGGTGTCTACACTGCCTCGACGCACAGAGCTGCTTTGTAAAGCAGTAGCAGCAGCAGCAGCAGCATCTCTCTCGGCTGGAATGTACAATAGTATGGATTGCACCAGTGTGTCTTGGTACTCCTGCATTTTACGGTCCCGGTTCACCGGTGTGATGAGGGTTTGTAAGTTGTCCCGGTAGCGAGGGTCTAGGAGGGTGTACACCCAATAATCTGACGTGCTGAGAATGTGGGCGATGCGGCGGTCGTTTCTTAGGCACTGAAGCATGAAATAAACCATGTGCTGCAGACTTCCAACTGGCCAACAAAGGCTGTCCTCTGGAAGAGGCGTCATCTCTGTCTCCTCTGCATCACCCCACCCTCGCTCTACATACTGACTACAGCGTTGTGTACCTTCCTCTGTAGGGATTTCTTCCTCCTCCATTGACTCCTCCTCCTCCTCATCCTCCTCACAAAGTGAGCCCTGCCCAGCCCTTTGTGAGGAACCACGTTGCGCTGACTGTCCTGAAGGTAATTGAATTTGTGACTCCTCATCCTCCACCTGTTTCAAAACCTCTTCCTTTAGTGCTTTCAGTGATTTCTGAAGCAGGCAGATAAGGGGGACAGTCATGCTGACTAGTGCATCATCTGCACTCGCCATCCGCGTTGAGACATCAAACGCACGCAAAACGTCGCAGATGTCCTTCATAGAGGCCCATTCAGTAGTGGTGAAGTGTGAACGGCGCAAATTGCGAGTTGATTGCGCCTGTTGCAGCTGATACTCCATTACTGCTGGCTGCTGCTCACACAACCGCTCCAACATATGTAACGTGGAATTCCACCTGGTGGGTACGTCACATATGATGCGATGTTCAGGAAGGCAAAATCTGACTTGCAGAGCTGCAATGCGCGATCTGGCCATGCTGGAACGTCGCAAGTGAGCGCACTCTAGGCGGACCTTGTGCAGCAGTACATCAAGATCCGGATAGTCCCTCAAAAAACTCTGCACGACCAAGTTGAGCACATGTGCCAGACATGGTATGTGAGTGAGGTTGCCAAGGCCCAGAGCTGCCACCAGATTTCGGCCATTGTCACACACTACCAAGCCTGGCTGGAGATTAGCTGACAAAAACCACACGTCGCTCTCCTGCTTGATGGCATCCCAGAGCTCCTGCGCTGTGTGGCTTCGATTCCCCATGGGAATTAATTTCAGGACGGCCTGTTGACGTTTGGCCACGGCTGTGCTCATATCGGTCGCAACAGGTAAGCGTTCATGGGTCCATGTGGAGGTATACCGTGACGGCTCGTGCAGCGATGATTCTGAGGAACTGGAGTAGGAGGAGGAATCAATGTGCACAGACTGGATTCCTGCAATCCTTGGAGTTGGCAGAACACGTACAGCGCCACTGGCAAGATCTGTACCCGGCTCCACAACATTGACCCAATGGGCAGTGAGGGAAAGGTATCGTCCCTGGCCATGGGTACTGGTCCACGCATCGGTGGTCAGGTGGACCCTGCTACTGACGGCGTTTAGTAGCGCATGTTTAATGTTTCCCTCGACATGTTTTTGCAGAGCAGGGACAGCTTGCCTGCTGAAATAAAATCGGCTTGGCACATTATATTGTGGGACTGCCAATGCCATAAAGTTCCTGAAACTGTCAGTCTCCACCAGCCTGAATGACAGCATTTCAAGGGACAGGAGTTTTGCAAGGCCAGCATTCAGAGCCTGTGCTCGTGGATGGTTTGCCGAGTATGGCCGTCTTTTATCCCATGCCTGTGTTACCGATGTCTGTTTTTTGTACTGGGAGTGTGACGATGACTGTGAACTTGCTGTAGTGGGTGGAATAACAGTTTGTCTATGGACAACAGTGACCGAGGTTCTTCCATGGAGATCCTGTGAGGAAGCCAAAACAGGTGTGTGAGAGCTGGAGGTAGAGGCTCGAACATGACGTAAAGATGTAGGTGCTGCTGTAGGTTGGCCTACATCTCCAGTGTGTCTTTGGAACTCAGCTACGTGCTTTGTCCGTAGATGTGTCCACATATTTGTGGTATTCAGGTTCCTGATATTTTTACCTCTTTTAACTTTTTGCTTACACAGCTTGCATTGAACATAGCAAATATTATCTACAAGTCTGTCAAAAAAGGACCACGCAGTGCAAGTCATGGGAGCGCCAATTTTGACATTTCTAAGAGAACTGCTCCCAACAGGTGCCAAACTGGAGGCTACAGGCAAGCGAGTCTGCAGCCTACCTCTCCCTCCTCTTTGTACCGTTGGGACAATCTCTTCCTCAGAGCTGCTCCCACCACCTTGCTGTTGCTCACGCCATGTTGGGTCTCGGACTTCATCATCTCCACTACCCTCTTCCAACACCTGCTGCTGTTGGATGGTCTGGGCAGCACCATGCTCCACAAAACCTGGCACCTGAGTCTCATCATCATCATAAGATGCGTTCTGCGGTGTGCTGTCCATCGGCACTGGCTCACCCGCCTCTTCAGATTCAGAGAGACACAGCTGTTGCGCATCACTGCATACTCCCTCTTCTTCAAATTGCAGAATGCTGCTTGCCTGTGCCTGTGTTTGCGAGCCAACAGATTCTGAGAACAGAAGCAGAGACTCAGCTGGCTCCTGTACAGAACTCTCTGACTGCCTTGGCAATTTGACAGGCGGTGAACAGACAGATGGTTGCTCAACAGTGTTGTGTTCCTGAGAGGAGGTGGAAGGAATTGAAGTTGATGCATTGGCTGCCATCCAACCAACAACGGCTTCAATTTGTTCTTCCCGCAGCAGGGGGGCACGCCGAGCTCCTACCAAAGTGCGCATAAAGGAACGCTCACGGGGATAAATGGTGGATGCTGTGTCACTGAGGGCGGCAGCAGACACAGAATCCCCACGTCCTCTCCCTGCTGAAACTCCACGGCCACGACCACGTGCCTTACTCACTGACTTCTTCATCTTGGTAGATTGATAAAGAAAGTCAGAAAAGTTATAACTTAAGGCCTAAGTGTGGTTATTACGCAGAGACTGAAGTGAACACTGAAACACAACTGTTCACAAATCACAATCTGTGAAAGGCTACTCCTTTGTCTACTTCTATAGTGTTTGCAACCAATGTATTGGATACGGATGGAAGCGCGTCACACTAATAGTTAAATTGCATGGAGCAGCAAGAATTACACTGAAGGAAAAAAAAAAGAGTCTGTGAGTGACAGGTGCAGATGCCTACAGACAGCGTTGCATGCAGAGCAAACTGCAGCGTCACCTGCACTCACACACACCTTGCAGAGCTGTTAAAACACTGCAGGCAAAAGGAAGCTTTACACAGCGGTTGGTGCTAGCCTGCCTACAGCACAGTACAGTAAATCGCAATCTCTAACTGTCCCTCAGAGCCAGCACAGCAGCGTTCTGTCCCTTACTGAATTCACAGCACAGTGACGCTAAAATGGCGGCGGCGCCTTTTATACACTGAAGAAAAAAAAAAAAGAGTCTGTGAGTGACACGTGCAGATGCCTACAGACAGCGTTGCATGCAGAGCAAACTGCAGCGTCACCTGCACTCACACACACCTTGCAGAGCTGTTAAAACAACACTGCAGGCAAAAGGAAGCTTTACACAGCGGTTGGTGCTAGCCTGCCTACAGCACAGTACACTAAATCGCAATCTCTAACTGTCCCTCAGAGTCAGCACAGCAGCGTTCTGTCCCTTACTGAATTCACAGCACAGTGACGCTAAAATGGCGGCGGCGCCTTTTATAGTGCATTCTGACATCATTTCAGCATCCAATCACAGCCATGCCATTAGTTAACATGACCGCAGCATTACAGGATGTGCCCACACTTCTTAGGATTCCTTATTGGCTGAATAAAATCACATTGCCTCTCAAAGAATTATGGGAACTTCCGATTCCGGTATTCGATAAGACGAAAATATCGAAACGAATTATCGAAAGGCCGATAGAGCTAATATCGGCCGATAGCCGATATTTGCATTATCGTATCGCTCAACACTAGTGGTGAGGTGTCATGCAGTACAGTAGCTAAACTGTAGCTTGAGTTACTTTGTGATCTACTATTGGCAGCTGATGAGGGACACGTGTCGACTATTGAAGCCAAAATTTGTCAGTAGGGACAGTTGTGGAATCAAATGTGTCATACCCCTCATATTTAGTCTATGCTACCATGCAGCATCTTTGCTGCATTTTTTGTCTGAAATAAGAAGGTATGTTTTACTGTACCAGCGAAAGTTATGAGATTTCATAAATCTTGTACACAGTTTTTTTTCCTGACTGAATTTGAGCACTGCAGTGTTTTTGAAATATACAGCATGTGAATTATTTCAGTTTTTGCAGCATTTATTCACCCATAGAAAACAAGAAGAAAATGCAGAAAAGCTGCAAAAAAAAAAACAAAGCAAACTTCTAATCCACCGCAAAAAAAACACTGCAAATAGCTATGTTTTACACACAATGTTTTTACTGCCAAGAGAGAAGATTTTGGCTGCAGAAAAAAACGCTGCAAAAACGCTGATTGTGAATATAGCTTTTAAAAACAATCACATGATTGCAAAAGGGGAAGGAGTAGTAACAACAACTTGCACGTTTTCATAGACACAGAGTATCTATTGAGGACCCTCAAGGTCCATATTATATGCTGAAGGATACGAGAAGGAGAAATAGGAGAAGGCAAAGGATGAGTAGTAGCAGGTGGTTGTGGGTACATAAAGTTTGCATAGGCAGGGGACAAGGCTGACAGAGTCAGATGGACAATAATGACAACCCTGGCCAAGATTGCCAACATCAGTCATGCAGTATGCTGAAATGCATCTTTGGATTATACACATATTGTTTTCATCGAGTAAAGAGATGACTATTGGACAGTTATGTATAGCAAAAACCTGGCACACAACTTAATGCTGTGAGAAGTAGAGCTTTATTTGTAGTATTATCAATCAAAACGTTTCGGTCACCTGGACCTTCGTCAGTTACTACAAAAGTGAAAATTACATAACAGGAAGAATTCATACAAAATAATAAAACAAAAATAAGTATATACAGAGGTACACATATGTATCTCCATAGAGTAAATAGAGATCTCATATGTAGAATCCCCCACAAGATAATCTAAAGTGCACAGGTGAAAAGTGATTAAGGATGATATGAAGTAGTAATGAATATGTCATGCTGTATTTAGCAGACAGATGGTATTACTACAAAGAGAGCATAATATCTATACGTTGGCATCTTTAAATGAAGAAAATTATTCCTATTTGGTG
>JARQOD010000001.1:184380368-184407285 GCA_033576555.1 Oophaga sylvatica | reverse complement strand
TAGGAAACTGTCATCTTGTTTCAACATTTCTTACATGCAAAGCATGCCCTCATGGCTTTGTAAAAAACAGAATGGTTTGACAGAGCATCTCCTAATTTGTGATATCAGAATTTGATCATGCATATATTAGCGCATCCATATGAGCAGTGTAAAGTGGTGAGTAGTGTTGAGCGATATTGCTCGATATCTAAAAATATCGTATCGAAATTGTATCGCGATAGCACTAAATATCGTCGATATCCGATTTCGATACCGGAAGTCCCATGTAAGTCTATGGGAACAAAATATCGAAATTAAAAAAAAACATTCTTGCCTTGTTGGTTAATTGTACATGAAGGAAAACAACAAAGACTAATGTAGAATGTATTGGGGGAGGTTGAGGAGACAATAAAGGCATACATGTTTAACCCAATGCATTGGAATAGCATTCATATATTTTTTTTTGGAAATACGTTTGGATTGACTAACAAATTGACAATGTTGTTAACCTTTTTTATATTTTGGCAAATATGTATGTTTCACAACTTCCATGCTCTTCACCTTTTTAACTTTTGCCAGTGCCACACTTTCTCCTTCATAATCTTCAGCAGCAGCATCATCTTTCTCATCAAATTATTCTTGATCTTCACCTTCTTAATTTTCTTCTTAAACTTCTTGCTATTCATGTTTTTGTTTACATTTACTCATATTGTTATTATTAAACTAATTAATCTTCTTCATATTCAAATTCTTCATCTTCTTCCTCTTCATCTTCTTCATCATATTCTTATTTGTGACAGAGATTCCTGTACTTGTAATCTGTAAAAGTATGAATTGTTCATCCTTCCGTTCTTGCTGTCACAAAAGATTTAAATTACAACAGTATTTGTCCGTGTTCAGTTTAGCCTGCAGCAGCAGGCATTTCCAGGGGCACCACGAGGAGGAACGGACTCACCCCCATACACTGCTTAGTCTTCTTCTGCTTAGAATTTATAGCATATATTTTGCTCTTCATTTTGGTCTTATACTTCATGTTCTTCTGGTTTTTGATCTTTTGCTTATTGTTCTTCTGTCTCTTGTTCTGTATCTTGTAGTTTGTCTTAACCTTCTTTGTCCTGTTTGGTGATCTTCTTCTTGGTAATCTTTTATTTTTTCTTTGTGATGGTGTTCAGGCTGGTTGGCTTCATGCTCGTCGTCCTTGTTGTCGTCATCTTTTTCTGGGTGGTCTTTAATGTCGTCTAATTTCCGAGAAACAGCTGACGTTACTGGAACCCTGACGGGTATCAGATGGACAAGAGACAATGGAAGTAACGAGGACCAGTGACTGTGCTGGACCCCGGACGGGTAGCAGAAGGAAAAGAGGCAATGTCACAAACCGAGTACCAGCTGACGTTACTGTGACACGGTTACTAAGCAGGAGGTACTGTGCTCCAAAGCATACCAAGGACCAGCAGCGTTGTGGAACTCGGATACGGAGATGGAGGCACCTAGGCCAAAGGCACTGGGGAGAACCACTTGACGGTACTGGACCCCGGACGGGTAGCAGAAGGAAAAGAGGCAATGTCACAGCCGAGTACCAGCTGACGTTACTGTGACACGGTTACTAAGCAGGAGGTACCTGTGCTCCAAAGCACTACCAAGGACCAGCAGACGTTGCTGGAACTCGGATACGGAGATGGAGGCACCTAGGCCAAAGGCACTGGGGAGAACCACTTGACGGTACTGGACCCCGGACGGGTAGCAGAAGGAAAAGAGGCAATGTCACAACCGAGTACCAGCTGACGTTACTGTGACACGGTTACTAAGCAGGAGGTACCTGTGCTCCAAAGCACTACCAAGGACCAGCAGACGTTGCTGGAACTCGGATACGGAGATGGAGGCACCTAGGCCAAAGGCACTGGAGAGAACCACTTGACGGTACTGGACCCCGGACGGGTAGAAGAACGCACCCATGAAAATGTAAGTTGACAGGACACAAGCCGTCCGCAGTTACAGAATCACACAGTCCTACAGTGGGTGCTTATCCTATTGTCACAATGGAAACCGCCTTTATTTACATATCCCACAGCACACATAGGAATCACCTAAACTGCAGGCACCATAGAGTCGGCTAACCCGAATGCAACACGACAGCACAACTTATTGGAGGATAATTGACGTTCACACTGCCAGGAAACAGCTGTCGTGCTGTAACCAGGCTGGCCAGGAGTCAGTACCCCTGCCAATTACTTACGAGCAACAAATGGCGGTGTTGTAGCCCAGGGAGTAGAGTTCAGGTGGTAGAAAGATGAACATAACCGGAGACATGGAAAACGTTGCCAAACAGTTATTTAATCTGAAAATGGACAGGCAAATTCAGGTGAGATCCATGCCTTGTTCATTTTCAGAAAAGTAAGCCGGTCTACATTCTCTGAGGATAGTCGCATGCGACGGTCTGTTACTACACCACCTGCAGCACTAAAGACACGCTCAGATAATACACTGGCAGCAGGGCAAGCCAGCACCTCCAATGCATACTGGCTAAGCTCTGGCCATGTATCCAACTTAGAGACCCAAAATTTGAAAGGGGAAGAGGCATCTGGGAGTACACTTAGAGGGAAAGCCAAGTAGTCTGTCACCATCTTACGGAAACGTTTCTTCCTGGTGACTGGAGCCGTCTCGGATGGTGTAGACCTTGCTGGCGCTGTCACAAAACTTTGCCACATTTGTAACATACAGTTCTTGCCCTGTGCAGAGGCGCTGCTTCTGCTCCCTCTTGTTGTAGAGGTGTCTACACTGCCTCGACGCACAGAGCTGCTTTGTAAAGCAGTAGCAGCAGCAGCAGCAGCATCTCTCTCGGCTGGAATGTACAATAGTATGGATTGCACCAGTGTGTCTTGGTACTCCTGCATTTTACGGTCCCGGTTCACCGGTGTGATGAGGGTTTGTAAGTTGTCCCGGTAGCGAGGGTCTAGGAGGGTGTACACCCAATAATCTGACGTGCTGAGAATGTGGGCGATGCGGCGGTCGTTTCTTAGGCACTGAAGCATGAAATAAACCATGTGCTGCAGACTTCCAACTGGCCAACAAAGGCTGTCCTCTGGAAGAGGCGTCATCTCTGTCTCCTCTGCATCACCCCACCCTCGCTCTACATACTGACTACAGCGTTGTGTACCTTCCTCTGTAGGGATTTCTTCCTCCTCCATTGACTCCTCCTCATCCTCCTCACAAAGTGAGCCCTGCCCAGCCCTTTGTGAGGAACCACGTTGCGCTGACTGTCCTGAAGGTAATTGAATTTGTGACTCCTCATCCTCCACCTGTTTCAAAACCTCTTCCTTTAGTGCTTTCAGTGATTTCTGAAGCAGGCAGATAAGGGGGACAGTCATGCTGACTAGTGCATCATCTGCACTCGCCATCCGCGTTGAGACATCAAACGCACGCAAAACGTCGCAGATGTCCTTCATAGAGGCCCATTCAGTAGTGGTGAAGTGTGAACGGCGCAAATTGCGAGTTGATTGCGCCTGTTGCAGCTGATACTCCATTACTGCTGGCTGCTGCTCACACAACCGCTCCAACATATGTAACGTGGAATTCCACCTGGTGGGTACGTCACATATGATGCGATGTTCAGGAAGGCAAAATCTGACTTGCAGAGCTGCAATGCGCGATCTGGCCATGCTGGAACGTCGCAAGTGAGCGCACTCTAGGCGGACCTTGTGCAGCAGTACATCAAGATCCGGATAGTCCCTCAAAAAACTCTGCACGACCAAGTTGAGCACATGTGCCAGACATGGTATGTGAGTGAGGTTGCCAAGGCCCAGAGCTGCCACCAGATTTCGGCCATTGTCACACACTACCAAGCCTGGCTGGAGATTAGCTGACAAAAACCACACGTCGCTCTCCTGCTTGATGGCATCCCAGAGCTCCTGCGCTGTGTGGCTTCGATTCCCCATGGGAATTAATTTCAGGACGGCCTGTTGACGTTTGGCCACGGCTGTGCTCATATCGGTCGCAACAGGTAAGCGTTCATGGGTCCATGTGGAGGTATACCGTGACGGCTCGTGCAGCGATGATTCTGAGGAACTGGAGTAGGAGGAGGAATCAATGTGCACAGACTGGATTCCTGCAATCCTTGGAGTTGGCAGAACACGTACAGCGCCACTGGCAAGATCTGTACCCGGCTCCACAACATTGACCCAATGGGCAGTGAGGGAAAGGTATCGTCCCTGGCCATGGGTACTGGTCCACGCATCGGTGGTCAGGTGGACCCTGCTACTGACGGCGTTTAGTAGCGCATGTTTAATGTTTCCCTCGACATGTTTTTGCAGAGCAGGGACAGCTTGCCTGCTGAAATAAAATCGGCTTGGCACATTATATTGTGGGACTGCCAATGCCATAAAGTTCCTGAAACTGTCAGTCTCCACCAGCCTGAATGACAGCATTTCAAGGGACAGGAGTTTTGCAAGGCCAGCATTCAGAGCCTGTGCTCGTGGATGGTTTGCCGAGTATGGCCGTCTTTTATCCCATGCCTGTGTTACCGATGTCTGTTTTTTGTACTGGGAGTGTGACGATGACTGTGAACTTGCTGTAGTGGGTGGAATAACAGTTTGTCTATGGACAACAGTGACCGAGGTTCTTCCATGGAGATCCTGTGAGGAAGCCAAAACAGGTGTGTGAGAGCTGGAGGTAGAGGCTCGAACATGACGTAAAGATGTAGGTGCTGCTGTAGGTTGGCCTACATCTCCAGTGTGTCTTTGGAACTCAGCTACGTGCTTTGTCCGTAGATGTGTCCACATATTTGTGGTATTCAGGTTCCTGATATTTTTACCTCTTTTAACTTTTTGCTTACACAGCTTGCATTGAACATAGCAAATATTATCTACAAGTCTGTCAAAAAAGGACCACGCAGTGCAAGTCATGGGAGCGCCAATTTTGACATTTCTAAGAGAACTGCTCCCAACAGGTGCCAAACTGGAGGCTACAGGCAAGCGAGTCTGCAGCCTACCTCTCCCTCCTCTTTGTACCGTTGGGACAATCTCTTCCTCAGAGCTGCTCCCACCACCTTGCTGTTGCTCACGCCATGTTGGGTCTCGGACTTCATCATCTCCACTACCCTCTTCCAACACCTGCTGCTGTTGGATGGTCTGGGCAGCACCATGCTCCACAAAACCTGGCACCTGAGTCTCATCATCATCATAAGATGCGTTCTGCGGTGTGCTGTCCATCGGCACTGGCTCACCCGCCTCTTCAGATTCAGAGAGACACAGCTGTTGCGCATCACTGCATACTCCCTCTTCTTCAAATTGCAGAATGCTGCTTGCCTGTGCCTGTGTTTGCGAGCCAACAGATTCTGAGAACAGAAGCAGAGACTCAGCTGGCTCCTGTACAGAACTCTCTGACTGCCTTGGCAATTTGACAGGCGGTGAACAGACAGATGGTTGCTCAACAGTGTTGTGTTCCTGAGAGGAGGTGGAAGGAATTGAAGTTGATGCATTGGCTGCCATCCAACCAACAACGGCTTCAATTTGTTCTTCCCGCAGCAGGGGGGCACGCCGAGCTCCTACCAAAGTGCGCATAAAGGAACGCTCACGGGGATAAATGGTGGATGCTGTGTCACTGAGGGCGGCAGCAGACACAGAATCCCCACGTCCTCTCCCTGCTGAAACTCCACGGCCACGACCACGTGCCTTACTCACTGACTTCTTCATCTTGGTAGATTGATAAAGAAAGTCAGAAAAGTTATAACTTAAGGCCTAAGTGTGGTTATTACGCAGAGACTGAAGTGAACACTGAAACACAACTGTTCACAAATCACAATCTGTGAAAGGCTACTCCTTTGTCTACTTCTATAGTGTTTGCAACCAATGTATTGGATACGGATGGAAGCGCGTCACACTAATAGTTAAATTGCATGGAGCAGCAAGAATTACACTGAAGGAAAAAAAAAAGAGTCTGTGAGTGACAGGTGCAGATGCCTACAGACAGCGTTGCATGCAGAGCAAACTGCAGCGTCACCTGCACTCACACACACCTTGCAGAGCTGTTAAAACACTGCAGGCAAAAGGAAGCTTTACACAGCGGTTGGTGCTAGCCTGCCTACAGCACAGTACAGTAAATCGCAATCTCTAACTGTCCCTCAGAGCCAGCACAGCAGCGTTCTGTCCCTTACTGAATTCACAGCACAGTGACGCTAAAATGGCGGCGGCGCCTTTTATACACTGAAGAAAAAAAAAAAGAGTCTGTGAGTGACACGTGCAGATGCCTACAGACAGCGTTGCATGCAGAGCAAACTGCAGCGTCACCTGCACTCACACACACCTTGCAGAGCTGTTAAAACAACACTGCAGGCAAAAGGAAGCTTTACACAGCGGTTGGTGCTAGCCTGCCTACAGCACAGTACACTAAATCGCAATCTCTAACTGTCCCTCAGAGTCAGCACAGCAGCGTTCTGTCCCTTACTGAATTCACAGCACAGTGACGCTAAAATGGCGGCGGCGCCTTTTATAGTGCATTCTGACATCATTTCAGCATCCAATCACAGCCATGCCATTAGTTAACATGACCGCAGCATTACAGGATGTGCCCACACTTCTTAGGATTCCTTATTGGCTGAATAAAATCACATTGCCTCTCAAAGAATTATGGGAACTTCCGATTCCGGTATTCGATAAGACGAAAATATCGAAACGAATTATCGAAAGGCCGATAGAGCTAATATCGGCCGATAGCCGATATTTGCATTATCGTATCGCTCAACACTAGTGGTGAGGTGTCATGCAGTACAGTAGCTAAACTGTAGCTTGAGTTACTTTGTGATCTACTATTGGCAGCTGATGAGGGACACGTGTCGACTATTGAAGCCAAAATTTGTCAGTAGGGACAGTTGTGGAATCAAATGTGTCATACCCCTCATATTTAGTCTATGCTACCATGCAGCATCTTTGCTGCATTTTTTGTCTGAAATAAGAAGGTATGTTTTACTGTACCAGCGAAAGTTATGAGATTTCATAAATCTTGTACACAGTTTTTTTTCCTGACTGAATTTGAGCACTGCAGTGTTTTTGAAATATACAGCATGTGAATTATTTCAGTTTTTGCAGCATTTATTCACCCATAGAAAACAAGAAGAAAATGCAGAAAAGCTGCAAAAAAAAAACAAAGCAAACTTCTAATCCACCGCAAAAAAAAACACTGCAAATAGCTATGTTTTACACACAATGTTTTTACTGCCAAGAGAGAAGATTTTGGCTGCAGAAAAAAACGCTGCAAAAACGCTGATTGTGAATATAGCTTTTAAAAACAATCACATGATTGCAAAAGGGGAAGGAGTAGTAACAACAACTTGCACGTTTTCATAGACACAGAGTATCTATTGAGGACCCTCAAGGTCCATATTATATGCTGAAGGATACGAGAAGGAGAAATAGGAGAAGGCAAAGGATGAGTAGTAGCAGGTGGTTGTGGGTACATAAAGTTTGCATAGGCAGGGGACAAGGCTGACAGAGTCAGATGGACAATAATGACAACCCTGGCCAAGATTGCCAACATCAGTCATGCAGTATGCTGAAATGCATCTTTGGATTATACACATATTGTTTTCATCGAGTAAAGAGATGACTATTGGACAGTTATGTATAGCAAAAACCTGGCACACAACTTAATGCTGTGAGAAGTAGAGCTTTATTTGTAGTATTATCAATCAAAACGTTTCGGTCACCTGGACCTTCGTCAGTTACTACAAAAGTGAAAATTACATAACAGGAAGAATTCATACAAAATAATAAAACAAAAATAAGTATATACAGAGGTACACATATGTATCTCCATAGAGTAAATAGAGATCTCATATGTAGAATCCCCCACAAGATAATCTAAAGTGCACAGGTGAAAAGTGATTAAGGATGATATGAAGTAGTAATGAATATGTCATGCTGTATTTAGCAGACAGATGGTATTACTACAAAGAGAGCATAATATCTATACGTTGGCATCTTTAAATGAAGAAAATTATTCCTATTTGGTGAATCTCCTTCTGCCTGTTCCACATCACTTTATTACATATGGCCATAGTATTAGCCAACTTAAATTCCAGGTGACAGAGCATGTACCATCTCCTAGACGCGGAGGTAATAGAATTCTTATGCTTAAATGCCGTGAAGCCTACTGGATTCATACGTTGAAAACCCTAGACCCAAAAGGGATAAATAGGGAATATGATTTGTTGTCCTTTATTAAATCTGTTCCCTATCGCTGCATCCCAGGGTATAACTCCTATATGTGTATTTAACTGATGTATATTTTAGTCCTGTAGAATACAACTTCTCATGTTTATACATTAAGCTGTTATCATATTTGACTAATATATTTTTGTTTTCTTTATAGAGCCATTTATATTGATCCTCTCTGCACTTATGATTCTCTGGATCACAACTGGCTGTACTGTCTGGACCTGTCTCATCAAGTTCCTACCTACTTTATACCAGCTCTACTCGTATTGGCCCTCTATATGTTATAATAGTTAAGCGCATTTATCAATAGCTTTCTGCTATTCATCTCCTACACAAATCCCGCAGTGGAACGCATTCCACATAGTGGGTGACATGCACCGCCATCTTACTTCCGCCCGAGTGACTTCCGGTTTGACCGACCTCTCTCTCATTGGTCACATGGATGTGTCAGTTACCGCCCCCTTCTAACTTCAGGAGCGCGTGAGCTCCCTGTCTCAGACAAACGGTGGATACCGCGTCTGGACACACACATCTACGCTATTTAAGGTAATCCCCTGTTGCCATTCTTCTTACCTCAGGTGAATGTCTTATTTCTATGTGCTATTTATTTAATAGCATTGACAAATATAGTACTAATGCACTACCGTTTCCTATTACAGTCCGCTCTACAGACTTTTACCATTTGGGGCTTATACAGTTCCTAGGTATGTAACTACCATCCTGACACAATAACGAACTCCTATTGTTATTCACCTAATCGGAATAATTTTCTTCATTTATAGATGCCAACATATAGATCTAATACTCTCCGGCTGTAAACTGATTAACCCTCCGAGATGGATTTACGCCGTGGGACTTGACTGTATGGCGGACAGGTATGGAATATTGTTGCTTTTTTATTTTATATTTTTTCCAGGAGATCGAGGGCTTCGATAATGGAATGGGAGTTTAATAAAGATATGAAAACTGTGTAGTGTATTCTTTCATTAAAAGACTTTATTCTTGTTGTGTGTGTGCTTATTTAACCCTTTATTTACTATAGGATTAGCAATGAATAGGTGTTTTATTGACACCTCTTCATTATTAAGCCTGGCTTAATGTCACCTTATAATAGAAAAGTGACATTAACCCTTTATTAACCCCACTTGCCACTGCTACAGGGCAAGTGGGAAGAACCAGAATTTGTCGGGCAGCTGCGGGCTGCTGTTTTTAGGCTGGGGGGCCATATTATTGGCCCCTTACCAGCCTGAGAATAGCCGCCCGCAGCCA
Organism: Oophaga sylvatica; assembly: GCA_033576555.1. Classification (NCBI taxonomy): domain Eukaryota; kingdom Metazoa; phylum Chordata; class Amphibia; order Anura; family Dendrobatidae; genus Oophaga; species Oophaga sylvatica. The sequence goes on along the minus strand of JARQOD010000001.1, from coordinate 184,397,830 downwards.
TATAGTTTTGCCGGGTTGGTTCAAAACCTAAGGGGGACCCCACGTCGGGTTTTTCATTTATTCTCCCTGCTCGTTGTTGCCGGCAGAGCAGGGAGAATAATGACAGGGAGCTTCAGCACCATAGGCAGGGGACAGCGCTTACTGTAGCCGTCCATGCCATCCATGTGGTCCTGATGCGGCACACGTGTGCCGCACGAATATACCATGTATTTACACGGACACATCGACACGGATATCTCCAGTACTGTGTTTACTGGTACCGGAAATATCTGGACGTGTGAAACTGGCCTAAGTCTGTAAAAAAGCAAAGCATAAAAAAATATAAATCTGGTATCGCTGTAATCGTATCAACCGGATGAACAAATCGGTCTTATCACTTTTACTGCATGGTGAATGCCACAAAACATAAAAAAGAAAAACAATAACTGAATTGCTGTTTTTTGTTAAATTTGTGTCTGAAGAATCTGAATAAAAAGTGATAAAAAAATATATTATATACCCCAAAATGGAACAAAAAAATCTGCAACGCGTCACAAAAAAATATGCCCATATACAGGTACGTTCGCCAATAAAAAAAGTTACAGCTCTCAGAATATGCGAACAAAAAAACTACTTTTTATAAGAAAGCATTTTTACTGTGTGATAGCAGCAAAACCTAAAAAAAAATATAAATCTGGTATCAACAAAATCTTCAGAACAGATACCATATTCTTAGTCTATTAAGCCCTATACCAAATGGTGAGGGGGGCTATAATAGCTCGGGACACTCCCATAGTACATAAACACACGGAAAGAAAAAAGAGCACAAAAAGTCCCAAAGTAAAATTATATCATAATTTATTCAAAGACATATGAAACAAAACCAATAATAAAAGAGAGTAGTGATAGTCAAATTTGAGACAAAGTTGGATAGTTGATTACACAGGTGTAAGGCCTCTTTCACACGTTGGTGTGTCTGGTACTTGTGAAAAAAACACGGGACTAGGGAGCACTACTAGAAGACAAAACACATCACTAAGGTCCCATAATGTTACAACATATCCTAATATAACACCACATAAAGGAAGATATATGCATATAAAAGTCAAATCCCTGAGAAAATACAACATATTCAAATAATCATTAAATATGCATAAATACAATGCCAACCTGGGCGTCCCCAGGGGATTCCCCTGACGAAGCTGCGGTCAGCAGAGATATGCTTGGGGTTTCCCACATCACTTCTGTGTTTTGTCTTTTAAATGGTTTTATTGTGTGTTTTTTATTTACAAATAAATTTCATATATTTATACACATATATGTATATATTTCTACATAGATGTGTGCCCTTTATGCATGGATCTTTTTCTCCTTATTCTTTGTCTGGTACGTGTGGTGACAGTTTCCACATGTACCGGAGACACTGACACACGTAGACCCATTCAAATGAATGGTTCTGTTCACGTCTGTGTGTTTGCACGGACCGTGTGTCCGTGGCCAAAACACGCTGACATGTCTGGTTTTTACCGGCAGCACGGTCCGCAAACCGTCCCGCACAAGTGCACATAGAGAAAACACATTGTTGTTCTCCATTTGACACGCATCGGCGTCGGGGAAGAAGCACTACAGTAAGTGCTGTTCCCTGGAGGCAGGTTCTGAAGATGCTCTCATCATTCTCCCCTGCTCTGCCAGCGATCAGCATGAGCAGGGGAGAATGATGAGAGTTATATTAAAGTCAGAAAGATGAGAATAGGTGGGGACATTTGGGACTATTACTTCCATCATCTGACACCAGCTGCCATCTTTCTGACTTTAATATAACTCTCATCATTCTCCCCTGCTCACCGGCTGAGCAGGGGAGAATGAGAGACATCTTCAGCACCTGCCACCAGGGAACAGCGCCTACTGTAGTGCTTCTTCCCTGGCGGCCATCCGTGTGGTACTGATGCGGCATGCGGGTGGCACATGGTTGCCACACGTGTGCCACAAATATCACATTCATGAGACACGGACACTGATATCTTCGGTACTGTTTTTTCCGGTACTGGAAATATCAGGATGTGTGAAACCAGCCTAACACACAGAGTCCACCTTTATTTTAGTGGAAAGAAAGAGCAAAGTATAGCAGCAGATTAATTAAACTTTATAAACCAGACCAATAATCACCAAAGAGGTGTATGAAGATATAAAGCAGAGTATAAAGTGCAGAATATGTGGAAATCAAAAAAGGAAAATGCACTACTCATAATATAATGAAAAAAATACAAATTTTATTGAATAAATAATCAAATATTAAAAATACCAAGGATGACAGTGATAAACCGACAGGCAGAGCAAGCAGACAACCATCAAGCAAAAACAGTAGTAAGGGTACCAAACATAGTAATAATGATATTAGGACAAAATGCACAGTGCATATAGTAAATGACCACAGTCCATAACCATATCAAGGGAATGATATCCACACACGTAAGCATGGACTAAGGTTAACAATATCAATAAGAAAGTCCAAAATAACAGAGTAAAACGATATATAAATGGCCCAACTTAGATACCTGATGGGAGCCGCGTCTCTGCTCTGATGGGTCATTTATATATCGTTTTACTCTGTTATTTTGGACTTTCTTATTGATATTGTTAACCTTAGTCCATGCTTACGTGTGTGGATATCATTCCCTTGATATGGTTATGGACTGTGGTCATTTACTATATGCACTTTGCATTTTGTCCTAATATCATTATTACTATATATGGTACCCTTACTACTGTTTTTGCTTGATGATTGTCTGTTTGCACTGCCTGTCGGTTTATCACTGTCATCCTTGGTATTTTTAATATTTGATTATTTATTCAATAAAATTTGTATTTTTTTCATTATATTATGAGTAGTGCATTTTCCTTTTTTGATTTCCAGATTAATTAAACTGCAAGTACATAGATCAATGTTCCCATATGGATACGAGACTCAATGAAGATAAAGACACTCACTGTCACTCACTCTCACAAACCAAAAGGTTAAGGTAATATAAAGATATAATAATAGTAAATAATGTAAAACATTGGAGACAGCAAGTGAAAAATCCACATTAGGGAATCGTATACCATAAGTAAAAAAAATGGGTGTATATCACTTTAAGGGAACATTATTAGCCAATTTTGTGCTAGAAGCTGCTCTTACCCATAGTCTCCACTTTACGACAAAGTGCATGCAGCCCCAACACTGGTTTCGCGTGGGCATCCTCGGGGGGCTGGTATCGCTGTAATTGCACTGACCCGAAGAATAAATTCTCCTTATCACTTATACTGCATTGTGAACCATGCAAAAATAAAAATAAGAACTATTCTTGTACTGCTGTCTATTTGTTCATTCTATCTACCAAAAATCAGAATAAGGCTCGGCATACATTTATCCTGCACTCTCCGTTGAGCACTTACGTTAGGGCTTCCGTGTAAATTCCCTAAAACCGCAATTCAGACAAAATTCCGGACGGAACCACTCACTTATGAGTCAGATGGAGTCACGTTCGACTGGTCTGCATTCCAGCGGTGTCCCATCATTTTCAGCATCTTTTTAGCACACAAGTGTGGGCAACCACAAATCTGTGCACACCTAAAAAGATGGATACCACCGGAACACCATCTGCCTCATGGCGGGTTGTTCAGTTGGGGATTTCTTCTGAATTGCATTTTTGTGGGATTTACATGGAAGCCCTGACATACGTGCTCTGTGTAGAATACAAGAATGTGATCCAGCCTTATTCTGAAAGAGATTGAAAAATACAATATACCCCAAAATGTTACTAATAAAAACTCTAATTTATGCTGCACAAAACCAGCCCCGACTCAGGTCCTTCATCTGTCACTGACACTATATGGGGTTCCCACGTTACTGGTAGAACAAAGTCTCTGGAAAAGAGACATGGCTCCCGCCCCCTCAAATAAAATCCAGTGAAATCTGTGCTTCCAAATCCAAATTCCCCATCCTTCTGAGCCCCATTCTGCCTAAACCACAGTAAGCGGCCACATGTTTGTCATTATTGTAATGGAGAGAAGGCACTTAATTTACAGGTGTGTATCACCAGAAGCACAAGGTGGGCACAATGTATAGGGGCGCTACAATATATATGGGCTCTACACTGTATGGAGGCACAATGTATGGGTACTAGACTGGCAAATTTGTAATTTTCCAGAAATAAGCCTGGCTTGGATGAAATAAAATAGTTACTGCAGCCATAGAGGAATTCATTGAAAGGTGCAGCTCCTTTCTGCTGTCTTCTGTTCTGGCACCTCTGGGACTCCACAAATGTCGCCCGCCAACTATTCTAGCAAAATCTGTGCTCTAAAAATCAAATAGCGCTCCTTCCTTCTCAGCCCTGATGTGTGGCCTAAGGCCGGTGTCACACTTGCGAGTGTGAGTTTCTTGCATCAACACCCGGCACTGCTGCTGGCACTTGGACTGGAGCATGTGGCTGCATAGAAATACATGCAGGCGCACACTCCGGTCTGAGTGCCGGTGACAGTGCCGGGTGTTGATGTGAGAAACTTGTGCGAGTTTCTTGCATCACACTCGCAAGTGTGACATCGGCCTAACAGTAATTTTTACAACATATGGGGCAACCCCACGTTCGGGAGAAATTGTGCAAGAAGTTGTGGTGTCTAGTTTCACCTATTAACCTTTGTGTACCTAACAAATTTGCAGCAAAAACAAAAATTACATTTTTACCTGTAAAATGTCAAATTTCCACGTCTCAATGTTACAAAATTCTGTGAAGCACCTATGGGTTCAAAATACTTACTACACCCCTTGATGAATTCCTTTAGGAGTCTAGTTTTTAGGAGTCTAGTTTCCAAAATGGGGCCACTTATGAGGGGTTTTTACTGTTTTCACATATCAGGGGATCTTCAAATGCTACATAGCATTCACAATTTATACCATGCAAATAGCGCTATTTCCTTTCCTAGCCGGCCATGTGCCCAAGCAGAAATTTTTGACCACATATGGGATATAGTTGCATTCGGGACAAATTGTTCAACAAACTATGGGGTCCGTTTTCTCCTATCATCCATTGTGAAAATTACAAATTAGTGGTGAAAACACCATTTTCTTGTAAAAAATTAATATTTTCAATATGATGACCTAATGTTATCAAATTCTGTGTAGTACCTTTAGGTTAAAAATGCTCACTATACCCCTGGATAAAATCCTTGAGGGGTCTAGCTTCCAAAATGGGGTAAATGTTTTTTTTTTAGCTGTTTAGGTACATCAGGGACTTGCCAAACGCAACATGACGCCCACAGACCATGCCATCAAAATCTGCATTCCAAAACATCACTCCTTCCTAGTAGAAAAAGTAGATTTTGGTGGGTTAAATGTGATTTTTTTATTTTCACAGTTGTACGCCATAAAGTTCTGAGAAGCACCTGGGGGTTCAAGGTTCTCACCACTAGAGTTGAGCGATACTTTCCGATATCCTAAAGTATCGGAATCGGAATGGTATCGCCGATATCACTAAAATATCGGCGATACCCGATACCGATACCGGAAGTCCCATGTAAGTCTATGGGAACAAAATATCGCAACTAAAAAAAACCCATTCTTTCCTTGTAAACACTAAATATACACACATAGAATACATATATATATATATATACATGTCATTGTGACATATATATATACATATATGTATAGTTTATACACTTCTACATAGTAAAATATCCTCTCATTCAATTGCCGGGTAAAGCCGGCTTCAGTGAAAAGACAGAAGCACCCGACATGAAATGACACTTGGTGTACATAGGGTTAACCATGTCTTTTCATGTCGTTTGCTATCTGATTTGCACAAACAATTAAATCAGACTATGTGTGCAAAATTTCACACCTGTAGGGGTTAATTAAAGGTGTAAATTCGTTGTAAAAAAAACGGACTTTTTTGCTACGAATTTACACCTTTAATTAACCCCTACAGGTGTGAAATTTTGCACACATAGTCTGATTTAATTGTTTGTGCAAATTAGGCTGGAGTCACACACAACCACAAAAAATCGGTCCGTTTTAGACGGTCGACAATCGGATCAAAATAAAAACATCACACATCCTTCTGGCATCCGATTTTCCTTCAAAGATGCGATTTAATCGCATGTGTGTGTACCTTGTAACATCCGATTTTCATCCGACTTGCGAGATTTTCTCGCAGGCTTGCAAAACTGACATATAATGGATCCAAAAGAATAGTATTTAAATGCCAAAAGAAAGAATAGATATATACACATAGAGCACATATATTATATATATATATGTCATTGTGACATATATATATACATATATTTATAATTCTTACACTTCTACATACTGTTATAGCCGCTAATTCAATTGCCGGCTTCAGTGAAATCACAGAAGCCGACATGAAATGATACATTGTTTCCACACATTTAACCATGTAATTTCATGTATTTTATATATGTTTGAAACATACAATTACATGAGTATATGTGTGCTAAATTTCAGACATGTAGGGGTTAATTAAAGGTGTAAATTCGTTGAAAAAAAATGCGTGGGCTCCCGCTGTATTTTCTCTACCAGACAGACAAAGCAAGCGAGTGGGGGCAGATAATAATAGCCTAGGGAGGGTACATTTTTTTTGTGCCCCCCCTGGCTACTAACATCTGCCCCCAGACACCCCAGAAAGGGCAAATCTATAATTAGATTCGCCCTTTCTGGCACTTTGCCCGTCTATTCCCATTGCCCTGTAGCGGTGGCGAATGGGTTAATAAGGGGTTAAAATGACCTTGCAATTGAAAGGTCACTTTAAGCCAGGTTAATAATTGATAGCTGTCAATTAGACAACTATCAATTATTAATCCTATTGTATGAAAGAAAAATCAAACACACACAGTTTAATAAAAAATAAGTTTAATTAAATAATCACACAGTTTTTGACCATATTTTATTTTCCTGCTAAAACCATTTCCTGTAATAAAAATAAAATAAAAAAGCAAAATTATACTTACCAATCCGATGTACAGTCAGGTCCCACGGTGTAATCCATCAGAAAGGGTTAACAGGTTACAGGTCGCAGAGAGCTAATAATGCTGTCTCAGACCTGTATTCCCCTGAATGAATAACTTCCTCTCCCAGCGAAAGTAGAGGAATAGATTCATGAATGGAGCTTAATTGATTTATTGGCAATTTAACTGTAGTGACCTGACCTAAAGGGAAAGTGGACACAATCAATTAAGCTTCATTCATGAAACACATCCTCTCCTGTCGCCAGGAGAGGAACTTATTCATTCATGAGCTTTGAGCTGAGCATGCAGGATTACTTGCACTGCTTGGCTCAAAGCTAGTTAACCCTTTGTGAAGGATTACAGCGTGGGACATGACAGATCGGCGGAATAGGTAAGAATAATGTTGTTTTATTTCTTTTTCTTTATTTTAGGAGATCAATGGCTTCGCACGGATTAAGTGTAAAATAAAATATGGTCAAAAAAATGTGTTTTTATTTCATTAAAATTATTTATTCTTAAAGTGTGTGTGTTTTTTTATTTACTTCAATAGGATTAATAATTGATAGTTGTCTAATTGACAGCTATCAATTATTAACCTGCCTTAAGGTCACCTTTCAATAGCAAGGTGACAGTAAGGTGAGATTAACCCATTCGCCACCGCTACAGGGCAATGGGAATAGACGGGCAAAGTGCCAGAAAGGGCGAATCTAATTATAGATTTGCCCTTTCTGGGGTGTCTGGGGGCAGATGTTAGTAGCCAGGGGGGGCACAAAAAAAATGCACCCTCCCTGGGCTATTATTATCTGCCCCCACTCGCTTTGCTTTGTCTGTCTGGTGGAGAAAATACAGCGGGAGCCCACGCATTTTTTTTCAACGAATTTACACCTTTAATTAACCCCTACATGTCTGAAATTTTGCACAAATACACTCATGTAATTGTAAGTTTCAAACATATATAAAAATACATGAAATTACATGGTTAAATGTGTGGAAACAATGTATCATTTCATGTCGGCTTCTGTGATTTCACAAAACCCGGCAATTGAATTAGCGGCTATTACAGTATGTAGAAGTCTAGGAACTATAAATATATGTATATATACATGTCACAATGACATGTATTATATATATATATATATATATATATATATATGTGTTCTATGTGTATATATCTATTCTTTCTAGTCTTTATTAAAGCTGTCAGTGTGATTTTACAGTATAGCCGGGGATGAATTGCCGGCTTTTCTAAAGGACACCGATGCGATTTCATCGCAAGTCACACAGTGTGGTCCGTTTGTAATCAGATTTTTCATCGCTCCCATAGACTTGCATTGGCGATAGTCGACCCACAATCGGTGACAATCGCAGCATGCTGCGATTGTACACGGACGTTTAAAACGGACCACAAAAAATCTGATACTGGGAGCTGCTCCATAGATTAACATAGGGCAGACTGCAATGCGATATTTCATCGCATTGCAGTCGTCCGATTTTGTCGCCAGTGTGACTCCGGCCTTAGATAGCAAAGGACATGAAAAGACATGGTTAACCCTATGTACACCAAGTGTCATTTCATGTCGGGTCACCCGACATGAAATGACACTTGGTGTACATAGGGTTAACCATGTCTTTTCATGTCCTTTGCTATCTAATTTGCACAAACAATAAAATCAGACTATGTGTGCAAAATTTCACACCTGTAGGGGTTAATTAAAGGTGTAAATTCGTTGTAAAAAAAACGGACTTTTTTGCTACGAATTTACACCTTTAATTAACCCCTACAGGTGTGAAATTTTGCACACATAGTCTGATTTAATTGTTTGTGCAAATTAGATAGCAAAGGACATGAAAAGACATGGTTAACCCTATGTACACCAAGTGTCATTTCATGTCGGGTTCTGCATTTTCACAAAAGCCGGCAATTGAATTAGCGGCTATTATACTATGTAGAAGTGTATGAACTACAAATATAAATATATATATATATGTGTCACAAATTCAATGACATGTATATATATATATGAGGTGTAAAATTGCTGAAAAAAAATGCGTGGGCTCCCGCCCTATTTTCGCAACCAGACAGACAAAGCCAGTGAGTGGGGGCAGATAATAATAGCCCAGAGAGGGACCATTATTTTTGCCCCCCCCCCCCGGCTACTAACATCTGCCCCCAGACACCCCAGGAAAGACAAATCTATAATTAGATTCGCCCTTTCTGGCACTTTGCCCGTCTATTCCCATTGCCCTGTAGCGGTGGCGAATGGGTTAATATGGGGTTAAAGCCACCTTGCTATTGAAAGGTGACCTTAAGCCAGGTTAATAATTGAGAGCTGTCAATTAGACAACTATCAATTATTAATCCTATTGCATGAAATAAAAATAAAACACACACACTTTAATTAAAAATCATTTTAATGAAATAAAGACACATGTTTTTGACCATCTTTTATTTTACTGCAAAAACCATTTCCTGTAATAAAAATAAAATAAAAAAGCAAAATTATTCTTACCTATCCCATGCACAGTCAGGTCCCACGGTGTAATCCTTCAGAAAGGGTTAATGTTTACTGCAGGGACCGCAGCTAATGCTGCAGCCTCACAGTAAACCCCAAATGAATGAGTTCCTCTCCTGCCTGACAGGAGAGTAAAGGCTGGGTGTCACATAACGATACACCAGCGATCCCGACAACGATTTGCACTTGTCAGGATCGCTGGTGTATCGCTACATGATCGCTGCTGAGCTGCCAAACAGGCAGCTCAGGCAGCGATCTGGGACAGCGACACTGCGGGTAACATCGCTTAAGGGCCCGTCTCACATAGCGATATCGCTACCGAGATCGCTGCTGAGTCACTAGTTTTGTGACGCAGCAGCGAGCTCACCAGCGATATCGCTGTGTGTGACATTCAGCGACGATCAGCCCCCTGCCGGGTATCGCTGATCGTCGCAGAAATGTCAGGACCTTTTTTTGATCGCTGGTTTCCCTCTGACAGGCACGCATCGCTGCGTGTGACAGGCGGGAGACCAGCGATCCGCTGGTAACCAAGGTACACAGCGGGTTTCTAGGCACAGCCCCGCGCCTGGAAACCCGCTGTGTACCTTGGTTACCAGCGGATCGCTGGTCTCCCGCCTGTCACACGCAGCGATGTGTGCCTGTCAGCGGGAAACCAGCGATCAAAGGTCCTGACATTTCAGCGACGATCAGCGATACCCGGCAGGTGGGCTGATCGTCGCTGAATGTCACACACAGCGATATCGCTGGTGAGCTCGCTGCTGCGTCACAAAACTAGTGACTCAGCAGCGATCTCGGTAGCGATATCGCTATGTGAGACGGGCCCTTAAGTGGAAAGCTTAATTGATTGCTTTCCACTTTCACTTCAGGTCAGCCAGGGACACAATCAGTGACGTCAGAGGGAACTGATTAACAAAAATAGGGGTTCCCTTCGAAAAAAAAATGGCGTGGGGTCCCCCCTATTTTTGTTAACCAGCCAGATGAAGCAGACCGCTGAGGCCTGGATTTTCAGGCTGTTAAGGAGCCAAGATCCATGGACCTTGCCAGCCTGATAATACCAGGCCACAGCAGTCTGCATATCTTGGCTGATTAACAAAAATAGGGGATCCCCTCGAAAAAAATTGGCGTGGGGTCCCCCCTATTTTTGTTAACCAGCCAGATGAAGCAGACCGCTGAGGCCTGGATTTTCAGGCTGTTAAGGAGCCAAGATCCATGGACCTTGCCAGCCTGATAATACCAGGCCACAGCAGTCTGCATATCTTGGCTGATTAACAAAAATAGGGGATCCCCTCGAAAAAAATTGGCGTGGGGTCCCCCCTATTTTTGTTAACCAGCCAGATGAAGCAGACCGCTGAGGCCTGGATTTTCAGGCTGTTAAGGAGCCAAGATCCATGGACCTTGCCAGCCTGATAATACCAGGCCACAGCAGTCTGCATATCTTGGCTGATTAACAAAAATAGGGGATCCCCTCGAAAAAAATTGGCGTGGGGTCCCCCCTATTTTTGTTAACCAGCCAGATGAAGCAGACCGCTGAGGCCTGGTTTTTCAGGCTGGTAAGGATCCAATATCCATGGACCTTGCAAGCCTGATAATACCAGGCCACAGCAGTCTGCTTAGCTTGGCTGGTTAACAAAAATAGGGGATCCCCTCGAAAAAAAAAACGGCGTGGGGATCCCCCCTATTTTTGTTAACCAGCCAAGTAAAATGCAGACTGCTGCGGCCTGGTATTAAAAGACTGTCAAGGCCCATGGATTTTGGCCCTCAACAGCCTGATAATACCAGGCTACAGCAGCCCCACATTTGGCGCATCAAAAGATGTGCCAATTGTGGCACTTTACCCGGCTCTTCCCACTTGCCCTGTAGCGGTGGCAAGCGGGGTAATAAGGGGTTATTGTCACCGTTGATTGCACGGTGACAATAAGCCCGGTTAATAATGGAGAGGCGTCAATAAGACACCGATCCATTATTAATCCCAAAGTTATTAAATGTATAAAAAAAAGACACAGCAAGAAAAAAGTATTTTAATGAAATAAAAGAGACAACACAGTTTTCATTTCTTTTATTATACACTCATTCCTGCGACGCCATCGATCTCCTGTAAAAAAAGAAAAAAAACAAACCAACAGTATACCACCTGTCCGACGCAGTCCATAACGATAGTCCCACGACGATCCAGCTCTGCTACATCGCAATGACAGGCAGAGCCTGTCATTGCAACGCAGCACAGCTGATTACCTGCTTCCCCGGCGGTGACGTCATCGGACTGACTGCTTTACGGCCGGGATTACCCAGCAGTCACTGCAGTTATCGCGAGAAACTGCATGTGACCGCCGGGGAAAGATGATGGCGGCCATGAAGCAGTGCAGGACGTGACCGCCGGAGATCTTCTGCCAGGTAAGTGCCGCTGACTCCTGACAGACCCGACCGACGGACACTGACAGTGACAGTGACAATCCCGATTCCGGTATCCGATAAGACGAAAATATCGGAACTCGGAATCGGAATTCCGATACAGCTAATATCGGCCGATACCCGATATTTGCAGTATCGGAATGCTCAACACTACTCACCACACATCTAGATACATTCCACTCTTTAGGCACATCAGGGATTCTCCAAACTCGACATAGCGTCTGCTCTAGATTCCAGCCTTTTTTGCGTTCAAAAAGTCAAACGGTGCTCCTTCTCTTCTGACACCATGTACCCAAATAGATATAGGAAAGATGTGTATCTTCGTACCGTGTTAGCCAGTATCAGGCATGTTGTATTAGTCTATGCCTGATGAAGAGACCTGAGTAGTCTCGAAAGCTTGCAATTTGTTACCATCTTTTCAGTTAGCCATTAAAAGGTATCAACCACTGAGGACTCTCAAGTCTAAATATTTTTGTACCCAAATAGTAGTATTCCCCTACATATGGGGTATTGGTGTGTCCAGGAGAAATTGCGCAACAAATTTTGGGGTCCATTTTCTCCTGTAAAAATTTGGAAGTAAAAATGCGATTTTTTAATTTTCACAGTTCTACGTTACAAACTTCTGTGAAGCATCTGTGGGTTCAAGGTGCTCACCACATATCTAGAGACATTCCTTGAGGGGTCTAGATTCCTAAATGAGTGGTCTCTACTACCAGGCCCAAGTTAACAAACAGGAATAGCAGGAATTGTGCACTCAGAAAATCACTGGTGGCAGTAATGACCAGAAAGTAGAGACTAGTGAGGACTCGGTAAGATGCAGGAGATTGTTGAGGGTGTGCATTGCTTATTTTTATCTTTTTTTTTTTTTTTTTAACACCAGACTCCAATACTGCAAAGCATAAGTGTTTGTCAACTACTCAGACACTAGACATATAAATGGGGACAAGTAGCATGCATGAAGTAGCAATGGAAAACATACTTCCCAATAAAACCCGACATATGCCATGTGTAATAGTAACATTTCTTATCAGGTAATGCTACCAGTTTAACCCCTTAATAACAGCCATTATGCATTAAAATGGAGGGCCACTAAGGGGCCTTATTCTCTCATTGCCGTTTTAAAACAACGATTGGGAATAAGTCCATAGGGCCCCCCAAGAGTAAAAAAATCTGGAGAACACAATCAGGTCTGTTTTTTTCTGGCAATCACTGCATGTTTTGCTTGGGTATCTAACAGGCACAAAACATGTGGTTTGTGGACTCGAGCATGTCACTCGAGCACCTGCGATACATGGTGCATACCCGAGCACCCAATGCAAATTAGAGTAGAGAGCACTTGCGCTCAACACTAATGACGACATTGTTATGAATGTGCTAGAGATAGTTTCTGAGCAGAGGCTCCCTCTGGTGGTTACAGACAGTACTGAACCTTTCAGCGAGGAATGGCAATCTGGGATCACGGACTGGTCTGATATAAGGGAGGTTCCCTCCCATGATGGTTGCCGGTGATCAATTGTTCTTGTCTCAATTGTGGTTCCTGGTTCATTTGGAAGTTTGCTGAGTCTTGCCTGCATCTTCTGCTATCAGATAAGATATTTTCTGCTTTTATTTTTGTGCTTGCTATTTGCATTGTTTTCTGCACATTTGTAGAGGACAGCCGGGTCCCCTCCTGGGGCCTGAGCTCCTCACAGTTTGTCTGTAGCCTCTGTTGTTTTTTCGTTTGCTTTTTCCTGCTTTTTCAGCAGCTGCAGCTTGGTTTTGTTCACACTGAGATCTGATTTAGTGGGTGGCGAGATCGTGTAATCTCAGTATTTTTGTAATCAGAATTGTTGGATTTTTGTAGGGTTTTCTGGGTTGCAGAAAGTAATCTCTCCTGTCCTTTCCTATTTAGGCAGCTTGTGGCCCCAGCGTTTGCTCAATCTGTTTTCTGCCTGCGTTTGTGTTTTCATCTTGTCTAACCGCCATTATATGTTTGAGGGCTGCCTATTCCTTTGAGGCTCTACTCCGGGGCAGTTAGCTTTCCTGTTTCTATCTTTAGGTATAGCTAGCTCTCAGGCTGTGAGGAGGATCAATGTAGGAACGCTCCACGGCTACCTCTAGTTGTGTGGTTAGTTCAGGTTTCTGCAACCCATTAGTTACCAACATCTCAGGTGTTCGGCTGCCCTGCTGTTGTTCCTGTCCTCCTTAGCTACCGTACATAACACGTCATATTCAAGATGATGACCTAATGTTATCAAATTCTGTGTCATACCTTTGGGTTCAAAATCTTCACTATACCCTGGATAAAATCCTTAAGATGTGTAGTTTCCAAAATAGGGTAATTTGTGAGGGGTTTCTGCTGTTTAGACACTGCAGGGGCAATCTATTTCAGCCAATTTGTGTTCCAAAATTCAAATGGTGCTCCTTCCCTTCCAAACCCTGCCGTTTGTACAAACAGAAATTTTTGACTACATGTGGGGCATCGCTGTGCTCAGAAGAAAATGGGTACCAAACTGTGGGGTACACTTTTTGGTGTTACCTCTTGCAAAAATGAAAAAAATGGGGCTAAACAACATTTTAGAGGTAATATTTAAATAATTTTTTTTCTTTCCACTTTGCATTAATTACTGTGTAGCACATGCAGGGTTTAAAAAAAATTCCTGGCAACAGTTTTGAAGGTTTTGTGGGGTGTAGTTTTTAAAATGGTATCAGTATTGGGGAGTTTCCAATATACAGGCCACTCACGGTCCATTGAAATCTGAATAGGTCCTTAAAGAAGCAGGTTTTGTAAATGATGTGTTGAAAAATGAGAAATAAAATGAAAAACTATGCTGATGTAGAGTAGATATATGTGAAATGTTATTTATTAATCGTTTTGTACAGCACGACTAACTGGTTTAATGATATAAAGATTAGTGATGAGCTAACATGCTCGCCACTACTCGTTACTCGCCCTAGTATCTCGGTACTCGGTGTACTCGGCAAGCACCGAGCATTTCCGGGATTACTTGGCAGAAACTCGGGTCTCCATGCAGCTTTTTTGGCGGACTTTACAGACCCAATCATGATGCAGGGATTGTCTGCCAGGCAATGAAATGCCGCAGCCATCTTTTTTGTTGTCGTGCAGTGATTGGCTGGCCGCACAGCATCATCAGGGGTATAAGAGACCGGACGCCGCACTGCTCAGCGCATTCAGCTCCGGATTGAGATAGTGTAGGGAGAGCTGCTGCCGATATATTGGGGATTTATTAGTTAGTGTGGGGTCTGCTATCCTAAACTACTCAAATACAGCTAAACCAATAGTCCTTGTAAGAAATAATTCCGGAGTATATAGGTTTCAGTGTTAGGTAGGCAGGGTAGTGTACGTCACTCTATACACATCAGTGCAAGGCCTGCAGGCACTGCATGTGTGTATATAGATCATTGCATACATCAAGAGGGTACATTCCCTTCCTGTGCTCTTGTGCTGCTGCTGCTACCTGTAGGATATATTGGCCGTATATAGCTGGCCCAGGTGTAATTGGAATACAGGCCACACATTTTTTGGTGTGGTATCTCCGTGCCAGCTCATATCTGTGCGTGCTCAAAGTTTGGCCAGTTTACGGCGGTTTCGTTTTTTGTCTTGAGTTTCACTGTACTTATATACAGCAGTATTTACCCCCCCCCCAAAAAAAAGAAAAAAAACACACATTTGTCATAGTAGTATCTCCTTGCCAGCTCATATCTGTGAGTGTTCAAAGTTTGGCCAGTTTAGGTCGGTTTTCCTTTTTTTGTACTGGGTGTCACAGTACTGATATACAGCACTATTTAGCCCAAAAATAAAAAAAAATCAGGGCACACATTTGTCGTAGTGGTATCTCCGTGGCAGCTTATATCTGTGTGTGCTCAAAGTTTGGCCAGTTTACGGCGGTTTTCTTCTTTGTGTCCTGGGTGAAACTGTACTTATATGCAGCACTATTTAGCCAAAAAAAAAAAAAAAATTGTCGTAGTTGCATCTCCTTGCCAGCTCATATCTGTGCGTGCTCAAAGTTTGGCCAGTTAAGGCCAGTTTTCCTTTTATGTCCTGGGTGTCACAGTACTGATAAACAGCACTAGTTAGCCCAATAATAAAAAAAAAAACGGCACACATTTGTCGTAGTGGTATCTCCGTGGCAGCTCATACTAAGTGTATGGGCATTCCAAGTCTAGGAGACCCGCTCCTAGAAATTGGGCCTATTTTTTAATCAGGCCTTCCTCCACATCTGATCATCCACCGCCACTAGATGAAAAGAGTTTACGTGTTCTGTGCAGCTACAGGAAGTGTCGCATTATTAACAAGGGTGGGTGGTTAGGCTGTGCGTAAAAGACTTGTTCTGAAAAAGGTTGAGGTGTACCCCACAGGGGGAAGGTTTGCCAGACCATACACTAAGTGTATGGGCAGTCCAAGTCTAGGAGACCGTTCCTAGAAATTTGGCCTATTTTTTAATCAGGCCTTTCTCCACGTCTGATCATCCACCACCACTAGATCAAAAGGGTTTACGTGTTCCATGCAGCTACAGCCAGTGTCGCATTATTAGCAAGGGTGGGTGGTTAGGCTGTGCGTAAAAGACTTGTTGTGAAAAAGGTTGAGGTGTACCCCACAGGGGAAATGTTTGCCAGCCCATACACTAAGTGTATGGGCATTCCAAGTCTAGGAGACCCGCTCCTAGAAATTGGGCCTATTTTTTAATCAGGCCTTCCTCCACGTCTGATCATCCACCGCCACTAGATCAAAAGGGTTTACGTGTTCCATGCAGCTACAGTCAGTGTCGCATTATTAACAAGGGTGGGTGCTTAGGCTGTGTGTAAAAGACTAGTTCTGAAAAAGGATAAGGTGTACCCCATAGAGGAAAGGTTTGCCAGACCATACACTAAATGTTTGGGCATTCCAAGTCTAGGAGATCCGCTCCTTTTTAATGGGACATTTTTTGGTAAGAGGCCCTCCTCCCTGCTTCTTCCAAGGGGGGATTGTAGTTATTGGGTGCATATGACTTGGTAGTGAGCCGCCCTCCCAGAGCAGTGGGGTACTCGGATCCGAGCCTATTAACTTCTATGGGGGATGTCATGGCAACACAGCTCGGTCCGTGGCCCTGGGCGTTCACCCATAAATGTGGGATATTTACAGGGGAATTGAATGTTGGTATGGGGATTCGTGACGCCACCTGTAGTACCTGGTCAGGGTGACCAGCGTTGCTGTGCAGATCCACTGAAGGGTTGGTGTTGTGCAGCTGGATGTTAGGCCTCCCACAGGTGAGGCTAAGTCCTTCAGGGCTGGTAGATATATATGAAAGCAGGACGAGGGGGAGACCCGGCAGTTAGGGGTAAGAAGATGTACAATAATATACAAAAGGTGTGGGGCACAAAGCCCCTGCCAGCTCACCCAACTTTCACCGGAGCACGGAACCACGAAGTCCTGACCAGGACATGGAATCGTAGAGGAAAAAGCAGTTGCAGTCCAGTTTCTTAGAAGTGAAATTCTTTATTTCCAATATGATAAAATATCACAAACGGTATCCTCCAAACGTGTACATCCAACAGAGAGGGTAGCACCAATAAAAC
>JARQOD010000001.1:184354958-184380268 GCA_033576555.1 Oophaga sylvatica | reverse complement strand
GAAATAAATCTAAGAGAAAAAATCGCATGTCGCTAAAGATCAGATATGGATCGCACATATCCATTATTGATAAATGGAGATGCCAAAGAGTGATAGCTATGTTACAATGGAGTACTTTTATATATAAGCCAAATCTTGACCAAAAATTCTTTAAAGAATATCGAGTATTCCGCGCACTAGTTCGATAAAGACTGGCAAAGAGAGATCGCAGCGCAGACAGCTAAATAGGCTGTCAGTTTTAGCGATCCGAAATTGGCCCAGGAGAGAAAAACTCTCATACTCATACTATACTGTATTGGTAACGATGTATTTTTTTTTATTCTTAATGATCTCCCCAATACAGTATGAGAGTTTTTCTCTCCTGGGCCAATTTCGGATCGCTAAAACTGACAGCCTATTTAGCTGTCTGCGCTGCGATCTCTCTTTGCCAGTCTTTATCGAACTAGTGCGCGGAATACTCGATATTCTTTAAAGAATTTTTGGTCAAGATTTGGCTTATATATAAAAGTACTCCATTGTAACATAGCTATCACTCTTTGGCATCTCCATTTATCAATAATGGATATGTGCGATCCATATCTGATCTTTAGCGACATGCGATTTTTTCTCTTAGATTTATTTCAGTCTCCTAAATGACAGAGCTACAAATAGAAGAAAGCTCCTAACGCAATGTCACTATTATTTTGTGGTGCTACCATTAGTTTACATCTATTAATATACATCAGTTGCAGTACTTTTTGTGAAACTTATTTTTTTAACCAATTTAACCAATTTCACCAATTTCACCCTCCTTTTATATGCCTATCAGGCTCCCTCTGGTGGTCTTAGGGATGGTTGAAGATGTGTGTATGAATTAGGACCTCTAGTGGTTAAATCTTTTAGTGCACCCTTCCAGGAGATGTGGGAATCCTAGCACAGCTGGGGCTCCACAGTAGCAGGGCAGGCCTTGCAGTCAATGCATAAAAAAAACAGAATGGAAGGACAAAATGAGTAATGTGAAGTGGATTTTCCTGGGCCCATCCAGTACCTTGGTCAAAGGCTTACTGGGGTGCATTTGACTTGGTAGCAGGGCAGGCCTTGCAGTCAATGCATAAGAAAACAGAATGGGAGTGCAAAATGAATAATGTGAAGTGGACTTTCCTGGGCCCATCCAGTATGTGGGTTCAAAGGCTTATTGGGGTGCATATGACTTGGTAGCAGGGCAGGCCTTGCAGTCAATGCATAAGAAAACAGAATGGGAGTACAACATCAATAATGTGAAGTGAATTTTCCTGGACCAATCCAGTACCTGGGTTCAAAGGCTTATTGGGGTGCATATGACTTGGTAGCAGGGCATGCCTTGCATTAAATGCAACATTTTTTATGGAAGCCATCCTGGACATCTTGTGAAAGGGGTATTGAGGTGCGTTGTAATTCTTGGCAGCCCATCCACTCACTGCATAAGCTATAACAGTTTCAGAGACCCACTGTTTAATAATGATCCTTTAAGCAGATTAATGCTGCCTGATGCCCCTGTAAAAATAGGCTCTGTGACTTTAAGAGTCCGTCCTTCATAAATGAAACAAGATATGTCTGCTTAAACTGTGTTCCAAATTATTATGCAAATAATATTTTCTCAGATTTTCCCAAATTACCTATATGAATTGCAGTCATTGTAATTTTCCAGTCAAATAACTATTAGAGTACAATTGAAAGGTTTTTGTACAAACTGCCTATGATAACAGTATATTTTAAAAAAAAATAAAACACTCAAACTGCACTCAAAATGCATGTTCCAAATTATTATGCACAGCAGAGTTTTCAACCTTTTCTTTTTAATAAAGAACAAAAAAATGGTCATTTTTGAAATTATAAGCATTAGCAGGTTATTACAAACTGAAATCAAACAGTTTTCAACTCAAAACTTTATTCTAGGTGATGTTACATTTGCACGTAGGACCCCTTGTTCGAAAGGAGCTTCTGAACTCTCTCGTCCATTGAATTTGTCAGGTTTTGGATGGTTTCTGCTTCAATTGTTTTGCATGAGGACAGAATACCGTCCCAGAGCTGTTGCTTAGGTGTGAACTGCAACCAGAGATGCAGATGTGTTATGTGCAGCATGAGACGGTGCATTATCATGCATGAAAATGATCTTGCAGTGGAATGCACGGTTCTTCTTTTTGAACCATGGCAGAAACTCAACATACACTATGGAGTTCATCTTTACCCCTTCAGGGATCCTAAAGGGGCCGATAATCTCTCTCCCCATGATTCCAGCCAAAACATTACTCCACCTCCTCCTTGTTGGCGCTGTAGCCATGTTTGCATGGGTGTCCATCAACCAGCCATCCTCCACTCCATCCATCTGGACGATCGAGCGTTGCACGGCACTCATCGGTGAACAAAACAGTTTTGAAGTCAGTTTTCATGTATTGTTTGGCCCACTGGAGCCGTTTCTGCTTGTGTGCAGTGGATAGAGGAGGTCGACAGGATGGCTTACGCACAGCTGCAAACCTCTGAAGGACCCTGCATCTTGTTGTTCGGGGGACGTTGGAGGCACCAGCAGCTTCAAAAACTTGTCTGCTGCTATGACAAGGCTTTTTTGCCGCTGCTCTTTTAACCTGACGTATTTGCCTGTAGGAAAGAGTCCTCAATTTTCCCTTATCAGCACGCACACGTGTGTACTGTGAATCAGCTACATACTTCTTGATTGTGCGATGATCACGATGAAGTGTCTTGGCAATGTTGATTGTAGTCATGCCTTGACCTAAGCACTCCACAATTTGTTGCTTCTCAGCAGCCGACACATCCTTTTTCTTTCCTATTTTGGCAGAAAATGTAGGCTGCTTAATAATGTGGGACAGCCTTCTTAAGTAGTCTTGCCTTTCATTGGACACACCTTTACCAAACAAATTAGCACAGGTGTCTGCAATTGCTTACAGTAATATAAAGAGCCCTGACACACATCACCATCAATGAGTTTAACTGACAAACAAAAAATTCTTACCTTATCACTCCTAAACAATTTTTGCATAATAATTTGGAACACAGTGTATGTGTCAAACACCACATGGCCAGCTAGAGTTGGTAAATGTTACAATGACATTTCCCAGTGAATGCATTTGCTTTGGTTGATAGCAATGTTAAAGTTGAAAAACGCTTCAAAAATGCTGCGTCTGAACATAGCCCAAGTGGTGGAGCAACATTTTGGTCTATGGTTATGTATTTTGCCTTATATGCAAGTCATTAACCTGGAAAGGATGTACCTTAACATATTTCCCAGCAAAATCCGTTTTGGTTTAGTTTTGGAATGTTTTTTGGTGCTCCGGTAAAAATGTCATGAAACTCTGAGAACATTGATTAAAGCTGTGAACTAGGAGTCAGGAATGCTTCCTGGGGCGAACCCCATGATGTCCCCGTGTCATTTGAGCAGTATTTCCATCATTTTCAGACGTTTTTAGACCTTTAAAGGACCCCCGGGGGATCGCGGTAAAAATGCTTGTGTCTCCCATAGACTTACATTGGGTTCGTTGTTCTGTCTGAGAACCCGAGTATTCCAATTTGCTCGGCCCGAGCAACGAGCACCCGAGCATTTTAGTGCTTGCCCATCACTAATAAAGATTGAAAGTTTGAAAATTGCCATTTTTTAAAAAAATTTTGGCCAAAATTGCAATATTTTCACAAATAAACCCAAGTCATATCAAACAAATTTTACCACTACCATGAAGTACAATATGTCACACAAAAAACAATCTCAGCATCAGTGGGATCCGTTGAAGCGTTTCAGAGTTATTATAATTTACCACATAAAGTGACACTGGTCTGTTGTGAATGCTCTGGATCTGACTTCTGAGTTTGGGCTCCCCCTGGTGGCTGCTGATAGTAATGAGGCTGTTTTGGCTAACACAAGTCTATCAGCTGGGGGCAATGAGTGGCAGTTAGGTGGCACTGACTGGGGAGATATAAGTGAGCAACCTTCCCATGATCCTCGCCGGTGATTTGTTCTTCCTGGTCCCATTTGGAAGTCAGTTTGCTTTGTGCTCTTTCCTGCAACTTTCAGATAAGTTATTTGCTGCTTGTTTCTGTGGCTTTTGTTTTCCTTTTGTTTTCTGGCCTTCTGGAGTGAGGTCAGTCAGGTTCCCTGGCTGGGGCCTGCGTTGATCTCTGTTTCTCATTTACCACTGTTTTTTGTTCAGTCCCTGTTATTTCAGTATCTGCTGGTTAGCTACCAGTTCACATCAGAGTTCTGATCTAGCGGGGGAGAGATTGTGTGGTCTCAGTATTTTTGGAAATCAGACGTATTGGAATTTTTCTTAGGGTTTTTGCTGGATTGCAGACAGTATTCTTTCCTGTCCTGTTCTATCTAGATATAGGAAAGATGTGTATCTTCGTACCGTGTTAGCCAGTAGATAGAAAAATATTTAGACAGTCTAAAGATTGACAGTCTTGAGATTTAGACAGTCTCAAGTTGAGAGTCCTCAGTGGTTGATACCTTTTAATGGCTAACTGAAAAGATGGTAACAAATTGCAAGCTTTCGAGACTACTCAGTCTCGAAAGCTTGCAATTTGTTACCATCTTTTCAGTTAGCCATTAAAAGGTATCAACCACTGAGGACTCTCAAGTCTAAATATTTTTCAGTTCTATCTAGACAGTTTTGGGCCCCAGCGTTTGCTTGCTCTATTTTCTGCCTGTGTTTGTATTTCATCTTGTTTCACCGCCAATATATGTGTGGGGTCACTACTCCGGGGCAGTTAGCTTCCCCTTTCTCTCTTTAGGCTTAGTTAACTCTCCGGCTGTGTCGAGGCGTCTAGGTCATCGTAGGTATGTCCCACGGCTACTTCTAGTTGTGCTGTCAAGTTTAGGGGTCTGCAATCCGCTAGTTACCAACCTCTCTGGGTGTCTGGTTCTCTTTGCTATTTTGGCTACTGTCCTCCTCGGCTACCAAATCATAACACTGGTCAGATTTCAACAATTTTTCTTAGTCGTTATGGGCAAAATTAGCTGGGTCACTAAGGGGTTAATCAATTCTTATTTTGGTGTCATACAATGGCACTCTATTTAATCTGTTATTGAATGATAATACTAAATAAGTAATTCAACAAGCATGCATTTGTTTGATCATCTTCTGGAAAAATGAATAAATCCTGAGTTTACATTTGCCATTGCACTGTGTATGATAAACAAGCTATCATTTGTAAAATAAAGACATTTAGAGACATGTATATGTGTAAGCTGCTTGGCTACTTTATAGTATGTAAGGAATTCTCTAAGAGTTGCATACATCATGGGTGGCCTGCTACATAGCATAATATTCATCAGGTGCAGTGTTTGTGGACTTCACAAATGCAACAGCTGTGTTGTGTCTGCGGGATTCTAATGAGAGCTCCACTAGGTCCCCACAGAGTCGGAGCAGGTGATCATAAGGGCTCTCATCCTTCACAGTGTAAGGTGATGGGAATTAACAACACTTACAGCATCTGGGTAACATGTGGGACATACAAGGACTCTGGAAAGATTATTAGATTAGACTTTTTTGCTAAAGTCAATATCATTATTATGGTGATGGTTATTACTAATTTCAATAAAATACCTTTAATTCATCATTAATTAGAGCTGATAAACATTGTTATTTATTAACGGTCCACTTATGGAAAAGTAAACACAATTTAAAAGGATTATCCAGACCTCTGTGACTTAAACCTAGTTTAAAGGGTATGCCACACTAAACGAGATCGCAAACGAGATCGCAAACGAGATCACTAAAACGTCACTATTTAGCGATCTCGTTAGTGACCTCGTTGTGTGTGGCATGTAGCAACGATGTGGCCCCTGCTGTGATGTCGCTGATCGCTCACTAGCGTTCTGGACCGTTTTTTGATCGTTGGTGTCCCGCTGGTGAGCCTATATCGCTGTGTTTGGCACCTTTTGCGAACGACGAGCGACCTCGTTTGTGATGCATATGGTTTAGCGTCACAGAATGGATCGCAATATCTGTAAGTTCTCTTTTGCGTCACAGAGAGGATCGCAGAAGTTGCAAAGCAGGCTAGCAGAGGACGCAGAGAGCAGGAGCGATGCTGGAAATTTCTATGAATCAGAAGTGCTCAGTACATGCTAATGACAGATCCTAACGACCGCCAAAGTCGTTAAAGAGATCGCTGACCGCTGATGAGTTGTTAATGAGATCTCCTGTTTGGCAGCTACTAGCGACCTAAAAAGAGATCACACCAACGATCTCATTAGCTTGCGTCGTTATTGAGATCGCTAACCAGATCGCTAAGTGTGGCAGTACCTTAAGTCTCATATGCTTCTGCATTTTCTAATGGGTTGAATAATGTTCAAGAATTGAAGCTGAAAACTGTTCTGTCTACAAAGCTGAAATGTGACATTGTAACAGTTTAGGTGCTGCAAGAGCTGTAAGCCGAGAATTTAACAGAAAATCGTACTCCTTCTGCGTATAGAGGATTACCTAGACTGAAAGGCTATGTTCATAAAGTTTTTTGCGGTTTTTTTTTGCATCAGATGTGAAAAAACCATCATGGAAAACTGGGTCAAATCGACTGGAAAATGTTTCCTGTTCATTCCTATGGGAAATCAACTTTACCGATGGTATAAGGAGCTTAATTGAGCATTTTCTTCTTGGTTTCAAAAACACCTGGTGGAAAAAAATGCTCCAGGAAAAGAAAAAATCCCCAAAAAAGGAACTTTTTTCCCAAACTGTTTCGGTTTGACAAACTGGTCAATCAAATACTTCTAAAAGGTCTGTATGAACATAGTCATACATTGTAAGTAGTGTTCAGCGATACGATAATGTAAATATCGGCTATCGGCCGATATTAGCTCTATCGGCCTTTCGATAATTCGTTTCGATATTTTCGTCTTATCGAATACCGGAATCGGATTTGTCACTGTCACTGTCTGTGTCCGTCGGTCGGGTCTGTCACTGTCGGGTCTGTCAGGAGTCAGCGGCACTTACCTGGCAGAAGATCTCCGGCGGTCACGTCCTGGACTGCTTCATGGCCGCCATCCTCTTCTCCCCGGCGGTCACATGCAGTTTCTCGCGATAACTGCAGTGACTGCTGGGTAATCCCGGCCGTAAAGCAGTCAGTCCGATGACGTCACCGCCGGGGAAGCAGGTAATCAGCTGTGCTGCGTTGCGATGACAGGCTCTGCCTGTCATTGCGATGTAGCAGAGCTGGATCGTCGTGGGACTGTCGTTACTATGGACTGCGTCGGACAGGTGGTATACTGTTGGTTTGTTTTTTTTCTTTTTTTACAGGAGATCGATGGCGTCGCAGGAATGAGAGTACAATAAAAGAAATGAAAACTGTGTTGTCTCTTTTATTTCATTAAAATACTTTTTTCTTGCTTTGTCTTTTTTTTATGCATTTAATAACTTTGGGATTAATAATGGATCGGTGTCTTATTGACCCTCTCCATTATTAACCGGGCTTATTGTCACCGTGCAATCAACGGTGACATTAACCCCTTATTACCCAGCTTGCCACCGCTACAGGGCAAGTGGGAAGAGCCGGGTAAAGTGCCACCATTGGCACATCTTTTGATGCACCAAATGTGGGGCTGCTGTAGCCTGGTATTATCAGGCTGTTGAGGGCCAAAATCCATGGGCCTTGACAGTCTTTTAATACCAGGCCGCAGCAGTCTGCATTTTACTTGGCTGGTTAACAAAAATAGGGGGACCCCTATGCCGTTTTTTTTTTCGAGGGGATCCCCTATTTTTGTTAACCAGCCAAGCTAAGCAGACTGCTGTGGCCTGGTATTATCAGGCTTGCAAGGTCCATGGATATTGGATCCTTACCAGCCTGAAATACCAGGCCTCAGCGGTCTGCTTCATCTGGCTGGTTAACAAAAATAGGGGGGACCCCACGCCAATTTTTTTCGAGGGATCCCCTATTTTTGTTAACCAGTTCCCTCTGACGTCACTGATTGTGTCCCTGGCTGACCTGAAGTGAAAGTGGAAAGCAATCAATTAAGCTTTCCACTTCCTCTCCTGTCAGCCAGGAGAGGAACTCATTCATTTGGGGGTTTACTGTGAGGCTGCAGCATTAGCTGCGGTCCCTGCAGTAAACATTAACCCTTTCTGATGGATTACACCGTGGGACCTGACTGTACATCGGATTGGTAAGAATAATTTTGCTTTATTATTTTATTTTTATTACAGGAAATGGTTTTAGCAGGTAAATAAAATATGGTCAAAAACTGTGTGATTATTTCATTAAACTTCTTTTTTATTAAAGTGTGTGTGTTTGATTTTTCTTTCATACAATAGGATTAATAATTGATAGTTGTCTGATTGACAGCTCTCAATTATTAACCTGGCTTAAAGTGACCTTTCAATTGCAAGGTCATTTTAACCCCTTATTAACCCATTCGCCACCGCTACAGGGCAATGGGAATAGACGGGCAAAGTGCCAGAAAGGGCAAATCTAATTAGAGATTTGCCCTTTCTGGGGTGTCTGGGGGCAGATGTTAGTAGCCGGGGGGGGCCAAAAATAATGGTCCCTCTCTGGGCTATTATTATCTGCCCCCACTCACTGGCTTTGTCTGTCTGGTTGCGAAAATAGGGCGGGAGCCCACGCATTTTTTTTCAGCAATTTTACACCTCATATATATATATATACATGTCATTGAATTTGTGACACATATATATATATTTATATTTATAGTTCATACACTTCTACATAGTATAATAGCCGCTAATTCAATTGCCGGCTTTTGTGAAAATGCAGAACCCGACATGAAATGACACTTGGTTTACATAGAGTTAACCATGTCTTTTCATGTAATTTGATATCTGATTTGCACAAACAATTACATGAGTGTAAGTGTGCAAAATTTCACACCTGTAGGGGTTAATTAAAGGTGTAAATTCGTAGCAAAAAAGTCCGTTTTTTTACAACGAATTTACACCTTTAATTAACCCCTACAGGTGTGAAATTTTGCACACATAGACTGATGTAATTGTTTGTGCAAATCAGATTGCAAACGACATGAAAAGACATGGTTAACCCTATGTACACCAAGTGTCATTTCATGTCGGGTGCTTCTGTCTTTTCACAGAAGCCAGCTTTACTCAGCAATTAGTGTTGAGCGATATTGCTCGATATCTAAAAATATCGTATCGAAATTGTATCGCCGATAGCACTAAATATCGTCGATATCCGATTTCGATACCGGAAGTCCCATGTAAGTCTATGGGAACAAAATATCGCAACAAAAAAAACCCTTTCTTTCGTTGTAAACACAAAATATACGCACATAGAATACATATATATATATATACATGTCATTGTGACATATATATACATATATTTATAGTTTATACACTTCTACATAGTAAAATCGACTCTAATTCAATTGCCAGGTAAAGACGTGACATACCCCATAGAAGTCGACGGGCTCGGTGCCGAGTACCCCGAAAACCTCTGGCTCTGTGCGACTCAACTTGGGCGTCATGAACAGGATTCTGTAGCTCGCTATAAGCGAGTCCTGTGTGCCTGAATTGCACTGGTTTTGTGCTTGAGAATTGCTAAAATCATCAGAGAATGTATTTGCCATTTTTCCGCCATATCTGCGTCACGACGAGGCACTGGTGAAGAAGAAGGGCGTGCTCTTCGTGGGTGTCACTCACTCAGTGGCGTGAAAACGATGGCCGCCCACTGTAAATGGTACTGCAATGTAACATCGTGCCCCACAGCTCTGGAGTTCCGCCTCCTCATCCTCCTCAGTGTGCGGAAACTAACACGAAGGTCCCGCCTCCCTACAAAAGAGGGGCCCTCTCCAGATATGACACATGTGACTTGGCAGAGATGGCTAATGGACACGACGAGCAGAAGTGGAAAGGGATGGAGCAGTCAGAGCTCTCCCCCCACGGAAGCGACCCGATCGCCACAGAATCACCGTTGGGCACCCGGCCTGTAAACCCTCCTACGCTGCAAGAAGCGGCAGATACCCTAAGAGGCCTGGCCTGGCACCGGGAGGAGGTCGCCAGGATGGAAGCCAGCTGGCGTGCCCTAAAAATAAACTTGGAGCGGCGCCAATCCCTCTTACCTGAAGTGTCTGTACCGGAAGGTGAGGCACCCGTTCTAGTAGAGGAGTCCTTGCAATGTGATCCGGTTGACATTGTCGCAGTGGAGGCACCCGTTCTTGCAAAAACCGCAGCACCGTCAGCAGCACCCCAGATCCCGCTGTCTGCCCCCGTCGCTGAGACAGAAGAAGCGACACCCGTCCTCATGGAGGAGGCCGCGCAGGCACCAGAGCACTACCTGCCTGTACCGGAGCCCCGACTGTCATCTGATTTAGAGCCGTCTGCTTCCTCCGCAGGGGAGCGCCGCCAGGACTGGGGGGCGACAGGAGAGCTGCCGCAAACCGGACACTGTAAGCTGCAGTGGAGTGGTGGAGACATGGAGATGCTGGAGGAGAATTACAACCGGCGTCAGGAGGAAGAGTGGAGACGTTGGGAGCGGGAAGCAGAGCGACAAAGGGAGCAGCGAGAATCCCTAAAACTTCGCCAACGTCACCTGGAGAAGGACCGGGCAGATAAGGACCGGATGAGAAAGGATAAAGGAACCCTGAGTGAGCCGCGGTGTAAGGGTGCAGTACGGAGCTTTAAATTGAAAGGTGGTTGGGGCTTCATCAAGGAGCCTGGACTTTATTTAGAAGTCTTTGTGACCCGGCGGGACGTGGAGGCTCACCTCCCAGAAGGACACCCGGGGAGGGACCTGTTGCCAGGAGACTTGGTGACTTACACCCGACACTGGGGTTACAATGGCTGGTACGCCCTAAATGTTACCAGGTGCGACCCCTACTCCCCAGTGTGTCAGGAACCTGTGAGACCCTCGAAGCCTTCAGCCTCCCACATCCAGGCCTCTGCAAAAGTGCCCACCCCACGCCGTAAATCTCCCCAGCCTCCCTCAGTGGTCTCCTCAGCAGCCCCAGCTATGGACATGATAAGTATAGCTGGCCCGTACCCGGCGCCTGTTAGGCACCCTGGGGTTCGTACAGTCCGGGACATAGGGCTCCAGACCCGGAGGGAGATGAAAGAGGTGGCCACACAGACCCAGATAGCGGGTCACGACGTCACTGTACAGGCCACACGACGTCATCAGGTCCTGGTGGTCCTTGGTGCCTCGGATGTTTGGCAATCTCAAGAAGAGTACCAGGTGGTACCTGGAAGAGGCCAGCCAAAGAAGTCTAAATAACCCGGACAGGGTCCCTGTATGTAAATAGTTAACTTGTTTATGTACCCGGACGGGTGAATGTTCCAAAAAATTTTTTTTAATTTAATAAAAAAAAAAAAAAACACAGTTTTCATTTTCTTTTATTACTGTCTCATCCTGCTGCGACGCCATCGATCTCCTGTAAAAAAAATGATAACAAAAAAAAAAAAGTATACCACCTGACCGACGCAGTCCATAGTAACGAGTGTCCCACGACGATCCAGCTCTGCTACATCAGAATGACAGGCAGAGCCTGTCATCCCGGCGCAGCACAGCTGATTACCTGCTTCCCCGGCGGTGACGTCATCGGACTGACTGCTTTACGGCCGGGATTACCCTGCAGTCACTGCAGTTATCGCGAAAAACTGCATGTGACCGCCAGGGAGAAGATAATGGCGGCCATCAAGCAGTCCAGGACGTGACCGCCGGAGATCTTCTGCCAGGTAAGTGCCGCTGACTCCTGACAGACCCGACCGACGGACACTCACAGTGACAGTGACAAATCCGATTCCGGTATTCGATAAGACGAAAATATCGAAACGAATTATCGAAAGGCCGATAGAGCTAATATCGGCCGATAGCCGATATTTGCATTATCGTATCGCTCAACACTACCGGCAATTGAATCAGAGGATATTTTACTATGTAGAAGTGTATAAACTATACATATATGTATATATATATGTCACAATGACATGTATATATATATATATATATATATATATGTATTCTATGTGTGTATATTTAGTGTTTACAAGGAAATAAAGGTTTTTTTTAGTTGCGATATTTTGTTCCCATAGACTTACATTGGACTTCTGGTATCGAAATCGGATATCGACGATATTTAGTGCTATCGGCGATACAATTTCGATACGATATTTTTAGATATCGAGCACTATCGCTCAACACTAATTGTAAGTACTGTAGTTTTATGACAGTAACTTTGAGTTAAAATGTACTTTTTATAATTTAGTAGCTTAGATAATTTTATCAGTAGTGGAAGATCATTGGGGCAGGTTTTTTTCATTCTGTCTAATTTTGATAGTGACCAACAGTCCGAAACACCGTGTCTGCAAATGGAGATTCTGATTTGGCTTTTATCCTAAGTCATATTACAAGACTCGTTAAAGGGTTGATTGTGACTTGTAGGATCGCTACTTCCAATAGGTGGCGCTATAGAGTACAAGTCCTCTTTGTTTGAAGAGGCAATTTGCATATTAAAATTTCCCAGAGGAGCATTGCATGGCGAATAAGCCTCCTTACCGCGACACGCCAGAGCTGGTATGTCACTCTCCACAAGGAGTAACCTTACCCCCCAGACCCCAGTCCAGAGCCTCTCATCTAGCCAAATCAGATCTCTCCTACTTTGCACTGACGAGGACCAACAGTCCGAAACACCGTGTCTGCAAATGGAGATTCTGATTTGGTTTTTATCCTAAGTCATATTACAAGACTCGTTAAAGGGTTGATTGTGACTTGTAGGATCGCTACTTCCAATAGGTGGCACTATAGAGTACAAGTCCTCTTTGTTTGAAGAGGCAATTTGCATATTAAAATTTCCCAGAGGAGCATTGCATGGCGAATAAGCCTCCTTACCTCGACACGCCAGAGCTGGTATGTCACTCTCCACAAGGAGTAACCTTACCCCCCAGACCCCAGTCCAGAGCCTCTCATCTAGCCAAATCAGATCTCTCCTACTTTGCACTGACGAGGACCAACAGTCCGAAACACCGTGTCTGCAAATGGAGATTCTGATTTGGCTTTTATCCTAAGTCATATTACAAGACTCGTTAAAGGGTTGATTGTGACTTGTAGGATCGCTACTTCCAATAGGTGGCGCTATAGAGTACAAGTCCTCTTTGTTTGAAGAGGCAATTTGCATATTAAAATTTCCCAGAGGAGCATTGCATGGCGAATAAGCCTCCTTACCTCGACACGCCAGAGCTGGTATGTCACTCTCCACAAGGAGTAACCTTACCCCCCAGACCCTAGTCCAGAGCCTCTCATCTAGCCAAATCAGATCTCTCCTACTTTGCACTGACGAGGACCAACAGTTCGAAACACCGTGTCTGCAAATGGAGATTCTGATTTGGCTTTTATCCTAAGTCATATTACAAGACTCGTTAAAGGGTTGATTGTGACTTGTAGGATCGCTACTTCCAATAGGTGGCGCTATAGAGTACAAGTCCTCTTTGTTTGAAGAGGCAATTTGCATATTAAAATTTCCCAGAGGAGCATTGCATGGCGAATAAGCCTCCTTACCTCGACACGCCAGAGCTGGTATGTCACTCTCCACAAGGAGTAACCTTACCCCCCAGACCCCAGTCCAGAGCCTCTCATCTAGCCAAATCAGATCTCTCCTACTTTGCACTGACGAGGACCAACAGTCCGAAACACCGTGTCTGCAAATGGAGATTCTGATTTGACTTTTATCCTAAGTCATATTACAAGACTCGTTAAAGGGTTGATTGTGACTTGTAGGATCGCTACTTCCAATAGGTGGCGCTACAGAGTACAAGTCCTCTTTGTTTGAAGAGGCAATTTGCATATTAATTTTGATAGAGAACTTTGGTGCATATGACAAGTAACACAATTGTTAGGGGTTTTATAGACTTTTTGCCCATCAGTAAACATTTTGAGATAGTGTCTAGAAAAAGGGGTATAGCAAAATGTGTGAAAAAAAACCGCAACATTTACTAGAGATGTGTTGTAGTTTCTTGGCTTAAAAAGTCTAATGTAAGCCAACTAATTGGTGATGTGAAGTTAGACTACACAGCCTAAAAAAGCACCAGATTTATCATCCTGCATGAGCCACTGTGATTCATTTGGCACAGTTAAACACTGTCTAGTCTAACTTTACGCTGTCTAACTGGTGCACAGGATTAGTAAATTTGTCCAAATGTTGTTAATCGTCTACATTTTCCAATACATAATTGATCAGATCTTAGAATATTTTAATAGTGTTTTACCTATTCTTTATTATTAATTATTTATTAGAATTTAAAAGATGTTAAATGATTCAACTGTACTTTCAAGCTCTCCAACATGACCTAGCTGTCTGACATTGGATGTCCTGCTCCTGTACTTGCTTCTTAAAGCAGAGGACTTTGTTCTGCTAGGTGGTCTCGATGAAGGGTCAATGTTTGGCTGCAGTAGTCCACTCTGCAGACTGCAAAAACAGTATATGGAAATAAAGGAAAACTCTGGAAATGAAAGCATAAATAAATAATTTATTATTGAACGTTTGCCAAGTGAGTGAGCTGCTTAATAAAATATTACACAGAAAAGCTGGCACATTTGGAAATAAATATCAACTAGATCATTTAACCTGTACTATGATGCCTGAAGTTCGTAATGTATAACTGGACGCAAATTTTAATTTTAAAAGATTCACTCATCTTTATATAACCACTTTTTCACTCTGGAATAATTCAGAATGTTGAATTAAATGTGATCTGTAAATTAAAAACTCTTATTAAAAGCTTAAATTTGTTATTAAGAGTGAATTCACACACTACAGAGTTAGGTCAACACATTTTTGCATGTGCCCCATTTTTCTGATATACAGTTGTGCTGAAAAGTTTACATACCCCGGCACAATTTTTGCTTTCTTGGCCTTTTTTCATAAAATATGAATGATAACACCAAAACTTTTTTTCAACTCATGGTTATTGGTTGGGTGAAGCCATTTATTGTCAAACTACTGTGTTTTCTCTTTTTGGTGTTATCATTCATATTCTCTGAAAAAAGGCCAAGAAAGAAAAAAATTCTGCCGGGGTATGTAAACTTTTGAGCACAACTGTAATCCTATATCGATGAATTGCATTAATTTTCAGTCATAGAAATTTCTGTCTCAAAAACTGCAGTGCTGGAATCTACCCTTCCTTAGGGCAAAATTTCTCTGTAATCCCCTATGATAGAACTTCAAAAATCACCTTCGAAAGTATACATGGTCACATAGTAAGTGTGAAAAAAGACCTACAGTAAATCCGTTTACGTCACCTAATTATTCTGTAATGCTGATCCAGAAGAAAGCAAAACAATTACCGTATTTTTCGGACCATAAGACGCACTTTTTTCCCAAAAAATTTTGGGGGAAAATGGGGGTGCGTCTTATGGTCGCAATACACTTACAAATCCCGTTGTTGGCAGCGGCGGCGGTCCCGATGCAGCCTCCCTTCCCAGGCTGGTGCGGCTGTGGCGGTGCGGCACGGCTCTGTAGTGTGGTGGTGGCGGGCTTTGTGCTCTGGGGCAGTGGCAGTGGCTCTCTGTGCTGTGTGTGGGGGCTCTGCCAGCATTTCGTCAAAGCCCGGAGGCCCCCGCTCCTCCGTTAATGCTATGCTGCGGTGGCCTCCGGGAACATGGCCGCCGGCAAGATGGCCGACGCATGCTCAGATGCAAATCTCGGCAACGAGATCTCGTCGCGAGATCTCGCAACGAGATCTCATCCCGAGATCTGAATCTGAGCATGCGTTGGCCCGGCGTCCATCTTGCCGGCGGCCATATTCCTGGAGGCCACCGCAGCATCGCATTAACGGAGGAGCGGGGACCTCCGGGCTTTGACGAAATGCCGGTGGAGCCCCCACACACAGCACAGAGGGCCGCTGCCACTGCCCTGAAGCACAATGCCCCTGCCCCGGAGCAGAGCCCCCTGCCCCGGAGCACAAAGCCCCCTGCTGCGGAGCACAGAGCCCCCTGCCTCAGAGAACAGAGCCTCCTGCCCCGGATCACAATGCCCCTGCCCTGGAGCACAGAGCCCCCTGCCCCATGGGCACAAAGCCCCTCCTGCGGAGCACAAAGCCCCCTGCTGCGGAGCACAGAGCCCTTGCAGCGGAGCACAGAGCCCCCTGCCGCGGAGCACAGAGCCCCTGCCGCGGAGCACAGAGCCCCTGCCGCGGAGCACAGAGCCCCTGCCACCGCACCAGCCTGGCCGACCAAATGACCCCTGTGACCAATCATCCCCTTGCTGATCCCTTCACTGGTAAGCTGAATTCGGATTGTAAGACGGACCCCCATTTGACACTTTTTTCCCCTATTTTCCTTCTGAAAATTTGGGGTGCATCTTATGATCAGGTGCGTCTTATAGTCTGAAAAATACGGTACATACTGCAGAAGATTATTTTTTTTAATTATAGGGAAGATATTCCTTCCAGTCTCCAAATACAGTAATCAAAATATTTCATAGTATTAACTGACAAAAATATCTTCACATTCCTATATATACTGACATACGCAATACCTGATTAATGAGGTTGCCACTAAAGATTATCAAATCTTTCAAAATTCAATTTTGCCAGGTTTGTCGTGTTTTTCCAAAAACTCAATGTTACTGAGATGTCCTATCACTGTATCCAACCCCTTTTAATCTCATTAACACAAAAAAACTTAGTAATGTAAAAGTGACCTCAACATGGAAACAGATGTTAATCCGTTAGTGTCTAACAGTCCATTTAATATCACAGTGCTGTGACAGACTTGTCAGACTTTAAAAAAAAATGGTCCAACAAAGATCCATCATAGCCTATTAAGATCAGGCAGGCCATTCGATGCTGAAAACTAACTCAAACTGACAGTGTTGCTGCTAGAAGTAACATCAGCGATTCAGACAATTGATGTGCCATTATGCCAATTCCTCTCCACTAATAAACTTCCCGGCGCCAAACAACGCCAATTGTGGTCTGAATTTGTAGTATTACTGCCAAGACAGCTGGTGTCAATGGTAGTTCTCACACTCTTGACCATGGTATGAGTTTTTTTTTTACCTACCTCGTCGATTTACATTGCAACTTTTTTATTACTATATATTTTACAATATTTGCAACCCCAATTATTCAACCCTTGCCAAAGAGGATGCTATAAGGAATAGTAGCTAGGTTGGTAGATGTACAGAAAGCGAAGTTTGGCAACAGGCCAGCAGGTGTAGTGTCTATATGGTTGTATTTTAGACTAGGAAAACAGGTGTACAAAAAACATTTCTCCCCATTTTTTTTTCCTAAAAATGCAACTCCGTTTCCAAAAATAACATAATAAAAACTACAAAGTAGTGTGTTACTAATGGTAATGTTTGAGATTGTGGTCCCAGCTCTTTTCAAGTTATTGACAAGTTGTAGTTCTGGGCTGAATCCTGACCTGAGAATCTTCCTTACCCCACGAGGCGACATACTGCATGGAGCCCCAGACTGTGGAAGATTGACAGTCATCTTAGGTATTATCCTTTTTCTAACAATTGTGCCAACAGTTGCTGCCTTCTCACCAAGCTGCTTGCCTGTTGTCCTGCAGCCCATCCCAGCCTTGTGCAGGTCTGAAATTTTGTCTCTAGTGTCCTTAGACAGCTCTTTGGTCTTGACCATGGTGGAGTGGTTGGAGTGTGAGTATATGTGTGGACAGGTCTCTTTTATACAGGTAACGAGATCAAACAGGTGCAATTAATGCAGGTAATGAGTGCAGAGAAGGAGGGTTTCTTAAAGAAAAACTAACAAGTCTGTGAAATCCAGAATTCTTTGTGGGTGGTAGGTGATCAAACACTTATTTCATGCAATAAAATGCAATTTAATTATTTAAAATTCATACAATGTGATTTTCTGGATTTTATTTTTTAATTCTGTCTCTCACAGTTGAAGTGTACTTACGAAAAAAATGACAGAGCTCTCCAGTCTTTGTAGGTGGGAAAATTTGCAAAATTGGCAGCGTATCAAATACCACTGTATTTAGTGGGGAAAAAAAGCATTATTAGTGTGTAAAAGTAGCAAAACATAAAAATCAACATAATTCTGGCATAGGTTTTCTCGCACCATCGAAAAATAAAGTTATCTTATCACTTAGACAACAGAGTGAAAGGCATAAAAAATAAATAATAATGAAAAAAATATTGCTATTAATTAGTTCTAGTGATGAGCGAATACATTCGGCACTAATTGTTACTCGCATGAATAGTACGCTATTCGGGCTATTCGTTACTCTGCGAGTAATTTGGAATTCACCTCTGTATATTCGAGTGACCCACCAAGCATGTTTGCCGCTTTATTTGCAGCCATTGAACATGCTGGGCTGGCTTGCCATTCACAGTAATGCTGGCGCCATCTTTGATGTGGCATTACTTTGATTGGCTGGCCTTACAGCGTCATCTTGAGCACATTGTAGTCAGAAACAACGTAGGGAGAGCATAGAGTGAGGGTAGGGAGAGTGAAAGGAGCATATAGCGAGATTTTTGGGTTCCAAAAAGCTCTTTTAAGAGCTCTTAAGGGTGAATATTAGATATTAGTTCTGTTAGGTGGAGATAGCTTAAGGCACTGCCACACTTAGCGATCCCACCAGCGATCACGACAACGACTTAACCTGGCGAGATCGCTAGTGCGATCGCTATGTGATCGCTAGTTAGATTCTTAACACAACTCATCAGCGATCTGTATAACGACCTCTGCGGTCGTTGGGAAAACCTAGTCCCACCTGCGACACTGGTGAAGTCGTTCATAAAGGGTGTCACACTCAGCGATTCAGGCTCACCAGCGGGACACCAATGACCAAAAAACGGCTCAGAACGTTCATAAGCGATCAACGACATCTCAGCAGGGGCCACATCGCTGCTACATGTCACACACAGCTAAGTCGCTGACAAGATCGCTACTGTGTCATAAATGGTGACGCAGTAGCGATCTCGTTAGCGATCTCGCTAGCGATCTCGCTTAGTGTGGCATACCCTTTAGGGAGAAATTTGATACAAGGGAGAGTGAAAGGCAGGCACCTGAGTGTTATCAGTTCACATCATCATTGCAAGTACATGCTGCAGATCTCTGCTATTTTGCATTGTGTTGTATAGTTTAGGATTAGGAACAGACTGTGGGATAAGGGATAGATAGGCAGGCTTTCATTCACTACAATAATATGCAAATCAAGCTCTTTTAGAGGCAAATAATATTAGATAGTACCACCATATACAAAACCAATTTTTTTGGAGCTACCTAATATTCCTTCATAGCAGCATATAAAAAAAACTTTTTTTACAGCTAAATAATATTTGTCAGTGCCAGCATATGGTAGCATCCTTTTTAAAAACAAATTGCTAAATAATATTCCTCGCCTATTGCTTTAATAGCTAACATTTATCTAGCAGTTGTGCGACTAGCGCAAAACCTGCTGAGCTATGGAAACGTCACTATTTACCAGTCATTTCCCTGAGTCTTCTGTTGGCGTGTCTCATAAAAGCGATCTGAAACGTCCCAAAAAAATTTATATGCATCTCTGCATAGATACGCAAACTTTACAATTTACCAGTGGCAATAATTTTCATCAGTCCGCTGTTGCAGTATATCGCAGCAAGGTGATATAAAAAAATACTAATTTTCTATTGGTTTAATAAATAGTGTATCTTTATCTAGCAGTTGAGCGACAGGCGCAATCCATGCAGAGATAAGCAAACGTCACAATTTACCAATGGCAATAATTTTCATTAGTCCGCTATTGCAGTGTGTCAGCAAGGCAATATAAAAAATACTAATTTTCTGTTGGTTTAAGAAATAGCTTATTTTTATCTAGCAGTTGTGCAACTGGCGCAATCCGGGCAGAAATAAGCAAGCGTCACAATTTAGCAGTGGCAATAATTTTCAGTAGACCGCTGTTGCAGTGTGTCAGTAAGGCGACATAAAAAAATATTGGTTTAATAAATAGCTTATCTTTATCTAGCAGTTGTGCGGCTGGCGCAAAGCCTGCTGAGCTAAGATACACAAACGTAGCAGTTTACCTGTAATTTTCGTGAGTCTGCTGTTGCCGTGTGTAATAAAGCTGATATCTTTAAAAAAATAGCGACACATTGCTAGATACAGTGAATTTGTTCATAACACCTCGGTGAGGGTACTTGTGAAAAATAAATCCAGGAAATTATTTTTTCAGAAGCATAATGCATTCAATATGAGGAAGGGTGATGTTAAGGAATGTGGATGTGGTGTTGCCTGCCAAGGCCGTGTGACAGATCAGAAGGTGACTGTATCTCATGCTAGTTTCCTGTCATAATTTCGTCAGTGCGCTACACCACTGACGAACCCAGACAAGTGCGAGAATGTTGTAGGTTGGATGGCAGACATGGCACTGCTCCTTTAAGGCAATAGGGACCCAATGAGAGGTTCGCCGTGACATGGCAGTGGGCTTCATACAGTCTGATTAGAATGTTAAACTAAGAACCTCATGTTCAGTTATATATAGTTTTGCCTAGCGGCATTAGATCAATGTATGATTTTTGGAGGTGCTGTCCATTCTCCTTTTCAGCATATTGCATGATCAGTTTTTTGGCTCTCTGGATCTCTTGGATGTCTTGTTACAACTGATCTTCAAACCATTATTCACAGGTCAAATGGACGGGATGATGAGATTAACTTGAATTGTGAGATTATGTAATCAATTTGCATAGTTTTCCCTCCACTGTTTTGCAAGTCAACAAGCCACAGGACCCACACAATGGTCATTCAACATATTAAGCAAATATCCATTGATCAGTGACCTTGTGTCATTATTTTGCAAAGTTAACAGTACAATAAACTGTAGGAGCGGATATAAGAGATAAATAACAACCATTCATCAATTTACAAATATCAATTCAACACACAAGATGGGTCAACATAAAGATAATAGTCTATGCCTCCTGTCTTACTGAAAATAGACGTCTTGATAATTAAGATTAAATGCTGTATTGTCACAGCTATATTTTATTATTTATGTATATTATATTTGTACTCTCCAAGCTTAGCTCATTTTTTAAGTAAAATGGATGGACAACCCCATTGAGCCCAATTAGCAATCATTCTGGTGTTCTGTAACCTATGGTTGACCAGATTATATAGCTCAGTGTGTATGAGCTTAATTGGTAATTTTCTGACTTTATTACAACAGACCAAGTAAAGCCTTAAAATAATATTAGCAAACTAAAATATTTACAATGCTAAGCAAAGCGTATTTTTATGACAAAGATAAGGAGAGGAGGTTGAAATTGTCTTTCATCCTGGATGCATCTAGTTAGAAATATCTTAACCCCTTCACACTGCGGGGAATTTCCCTTTTTTAATCTATTTTTTTTTCTCCCCTTCTTCCAATGCCATCTTTTTAGTTTTTCCATCCACATGACAATTTGAGGACTTGTTTTTTGCAGGACAAGATGAACTTTTGAATGACACCATTCATTTCATCATGTGATGCACTGGAAAGTGGGAAAAAAAATCCAAATGCATTAAAATTGCAAAAAAAGTGCAGTTCCACAATTGTTCTTTGGGTTTTTTTCATTTACCATGTTCACTATACGGTAAAACTAACCTGGCAATATGATTCTCTAGGTCAGTGTATGAGTGCGCAGATATCAAACGTGTAGTTTTTTTTATTTAAGTGGTGAAAAAACGATGTGGAAATCTGTCAAAAAAAATAATAATTCGCTTGTGTCACCATTTCCCAAGACCCATAACGTTTTCATTTTTCATGATAAAGCACTGTGTGGGCTTATTTTAGCTGAGGTGACATTTTTAGTTATACCCTTTGAGGCTAGATACGTTGTTTTAATCTCCTCTTATCGCATTTTATTGCAATGTTGCAGCGGACAAAAAAAACATTATTCTGGCAGTTCGATTTCTATTCTTGTTACGTTGTTTACCAATCAGATACATGTTTTAATTTATTTCATATTTTGATAGACTTTTATGAACCAAATATGTGTATTTTTAATAAATTGCATTATTTTTAATGGGGCAAAAAGGGGTGATTTGAACTTTGGCATTTTATTTTAATTTTTTCATATTTTTAAAAACATATATTTTTCAATTTTTTACCTTAATTAATAATCCTTAGGGGACTTGAGACTGCGATCATCTAGTCGAGTAGGAGTACATCGTCACTGCTATATATAGCGAAAATCACAATCTCCTATGAATGCTAGCTACAGTTTGGCGCTCACAGGAGAATTGTCATGACTAGCACGGGGGTCTTCAGCAGATCCTCAGCTGTCATGACAATGGTTTGTCATTCAATGTACCCATCGATGCATCGGTATGATGTGATGACGAGGCGCCGATGGGTGCTTGGAATGACAGAGTATGCTATAGATTGAAAGGTTAACAGCCACGAGCACAGCTCCACTCATGCATCTGTTAGAGGCAGATGATGGCGGAATAGTTGAGCCATCATCAGCTGGAAAAGAAGTGGGTTCTGCATCAAAGTCAGGGACACGACATATTCCGTAACTGTACATCATATGTCAGGAAGGGAGTAAGTGGCTTCATCTTATTCCTGCACACCCTGAATTAAGACTGACGTATGAAATGCCAAAACACATAACTTATCCTATGTCTTTTCAGTAAAAGACCGGAGCGGACAGTACAGATGTTCTACACAAATCCTTCATCAAAAAAATAAAACTACTGGAGGAATGAATAACACAAGAGAGCACACTGTTCCCTACTGTTGTCAGTTCATCTGCTCGCTCTCATTATATATATTACATTGTATCTGAAAGGAACTGTATATAAAACAGTGAGCGTAAAGTTATGATGTAGATATCAATACATATTTCATCTGTTTAGAAACAGCAGAATAAACGTTGAAATATCTCCGCGTAGTTAGGCCACCCACTAGCTCGACACGTAACTTCCAGCACATACCGAGCAAGTGTTTTGGCACACTTTCGGGACTGACAGATTGTTTTTGTGCATGAGGTTCATTCGAAATGATTTAAAACAAAACCATCATCCACGAACACTGAGATATTAAAGAAATATTTATCCATCCACTTGTGCGAGGATTACACAAACAGAGGAAGCTTACTTTCATTTATTAATCTTAAAAGAGTGTCCAATATAGAGTCCCCACGTGCCAACCTACAGTAAGGCCCCAGACACAACCGAAGCATTCTGCAGTTTAATATATTTTCATAGCATTAGCTGTGTTTATCCATGCAACCAGTCTACTCTATATGTGACAAATTGTGTTATTACACTGCACATTCATAATCATAATACCCTTTCTTTGTAATGGTATGTCCAAAAAAAGACATTTCTTCTCGTTTTCTGATGTTTTTTTTCGTATAGAATAACATTCACATTCATTTCACCTTCCATTAAATCAGTTTACAATTCATATTTCATTCAGTATATTACAGGAAGTAGAGAAGACTGATATAAGTCAAAATATTGACAGCCAAAATCTCTATGAATGTGATCACAGAGACATCTGCCAATCACTGATGAGCGACGCCCACTGGACTCATGAAGGACTAGTTAAAAGGAATTGAAAAAATTTAAACCAATAAATTAAAAGGAATCTGTCACTAGGTTTTTGCTACCCCATCTGAGAGCAGCATAATGTAGGACAGAGACCCTGATTTCAGCGATGTATCCCACTTTTATCTGCTGCAGATCTAGCATTTATCAGATTGCCGAGCCCTGTATAGTCTCACCCACAATTCTGATTGTCAGCTTTATACCCATGCACAGTGTAAACAGAAAGCTGCCAATCAGTCGTGGGGCAGTTTTTACAGAGCTCACTAATATGCTCGAATACCTGGCAACAGGGCAGTGAAATTTTATTAAATTTTATCAAAACTTCACTAAGCAGAGAAGTGACACATCACTGGAATCAGGGTCTCTGCCCCTACATTATGCCACTCTCAGATTAAGTGGCAAACACCAAATTACAGATTCCCATTAAAAGATTTGCTGAATATTTTCCCTCTAAACTTTACATCCATCTGCTTAGCTTCTCCTGATTTATAAAACAAACTGACTACATATAGCACGGAATGTTCAACATATAAGGTTTA
Organism: Oophaga sylvatica; assembly: GCA_033576555.1. Taxonomy (NCBI): domain Eukaryota; kingdom Metazoa; phylum Chordata; class Amphibia; order Anura; family Dendrobatidae; genus Oophaga; species Oophaga sylvatica. Next base: position 184,356,264 of record JARQOD010000001.1, on the reverse strand, counting down.
CTTTAAATGAGTCTTTCCAACTCAGCCACAGAATATGCCGTGAATTTCTGTCTGATAAATGCAGGTCCTTATATAGGACAAATCTTTTCTCCTCTGTCCCATATAGTGACTGCCGCATTTAGAGATGCCCGTGTATGACACTTTTATTGGAGTTTTTTTTTTATTCTGTTCAATCCTAGGGGGAAAGCAGTTTTAGTAAATTCAATGACACCTACACTTACCTCTACTTATACAGTGCCTTGCGAAGTATTCGGCCCCCTGGAACTTTTCAACCTTTTCCCACATATCATGCTTCAAACATAAAGATACCAAATGTAAATTGTTGGCGAAGAATCAACAAGTGGGACACAATTGTGAAGTTGAACGAAATTTATTGGTTATTTTAAATTTTTGTGGAAGTGCAAAAACTGAAAAGTGGGGCGTGCAATATTATTCGGCCCCTTTACTTTCAGTGCAGCAAACTCACTCCAGAAGTTTATTGTGGATCTCTGAATGATCCAATGTCGTCCTAAATGACTAATGATGATAAATATAATCCACCTGTGGGTAATCAAGTCTCCGTATAAATGCACCTGCTCTGTGATAGTCTCAGGGTTCTGTTTGAAGCACAGAGAGCATCATGAAGACCAAGGAACACAACAGGCAGGTCTGTGATACTGTTGTGGAGAAGTTTAAAGCCGGATTTGGATACAAAATGATTTCCAAAACTTTTAACATCCCAAGGAGCATCGCAAGGCACTGTATCTATTAAATTGGTCATGTAAATGTAATGACTAGTACACTTACCTTGGCTTGCCTCTAATAAGCTGATTGTAGATGCTATTTGCATTGTTTATAACTTTATAATCAGTTCAGAACATCTGACCCGTCAATCAAGCACGCTTATCATTAGTGCCTTAACCCCTTCGCCTCGAAGCCTGTTTTCACTTTCATGACCAGGCCAATTTTTACAATTCTGACTACTGTCACTTTATGAGGTTATAACTCTGGAGCTCTTCAGCGGATCCCGGTGATTCTGAGACTGCTTTCTTGTGATACATTGTACTTTATGATAGTGGTAAAAAATTTTTGATATGACTTGCATTTATTTGTGAAAAAAAGGAAATTTTCAAACTTTTAATTTTTATTCCCTTAAAGAGTCATATCACACAAAATAGTTAAGGAATAACATTTCCCATATATCTACTTAACATCAACACAATTTTGGAAACAGAATTTTTTTTATTAGGAGGTTATAAGGGTTAAAAGTTGACCAGAGATTTCTCATTTTTGCAACAAAATTGGCAAATCCAGTTTTTTAGGGACC
>JARQOD010000001.1:184212426-184354858 GCA_033576555.1 Oophaga sylvatica | reverse complement strand
TTTGGGCAAATCGCTCCAAAAAATGGCTGCTGCCTTTTTACATATTGAAGACGATTGTGTCAGTCATAGATGGTTGACATGATCTCAAGCGAAATCACAAGGTTTCTCCATATTGCCATGCAGCTGTCACATCAAATCAAATGGTATAATGCAGCCAATCAGGAGAGATTATCATTCTGAATAAAAGCCAAGGCAGGGGATGCAGCAGCAATTTTTGGATGATTTAGTGTAGAGAGAAAAGTCAGCACTTACAGATTAGGACTGCTGATGGGAAGAGAAAGGACTAAACCATTGGACAAATAATCCAGGCAGTAATATGTTGTAAACTTTTGCACTGAAGAAGGGTTGTAGTAGTCTGTGAATATTAGGCCACGGTCACACTAGCGTTTTCCATCTAATGCGAGAGCATCGGATGCAATATGCTAATGACCCTTGGTTCCCTCTCTGCTGCGAGCGGGAGCCGAGTGTCATGCAAGTGTGCTCTGATCCTCTCGCACAGAGAGGATCGGAGCACAGCTGCGGAGGAGGTGGAGAAATGAATTTCTCCATCTCCTCCATTGCCGGGGTCAGCGTAAAAATCACACAGCACTTGCATGGTACGATTGCTGTGTGAGTGCTGTGTGATTTTTTTATCGCACCCATTGACATCTATTGCGGGATGCGATCCGATTTTTGCTGACAATAGCAGCATGCTGCGATTTTTTTCCAGTCCGATCGTGATCCAATCCGAGCTGTTAAAAAAAAAACGCAGATGAACACACCATCATAGATTAACACTGGCCGAATTCAATCCGATTTTTCATCGGATTGAATTCGTCCGATTTAATCGCAAGTGGGCATGAGCCCTTACACAAATTCAGTTGATAGGAAGAGAGAGATGGGCGAGGTGACAGTGACAGTGTCAGACTGTTGATTTATGATAGAGTTGCATTGCGAAATAGAGTTCAATATAAATAAATGGGTTGTTGTGGATATCTTTTGTTGTGGTTTTGGCCATGTTTTACAATCCATAGCATATTCATTATCTTGTGGGCAAATTGTGGATAAATTCACTTAAATGTGAGAGTTTGATCCACAAATCATAGAACCTACCCATAGATTACAACAGGTATGTGAAAAATACAGATACAACACGTTTGACAAATACAGATGATTGAATGAGGCCTTAGCATCCCATACACCTAGTTTTTTTTGTAACTGTTTTTTTGTTAAAAACGCCATGACTATGATTATTTTCCGGGTGTTTTTATGGCTTTATTAGACTGTCTAGTCAAGCTTCAGGTGCATACTGCCCCAAGAAAGCAAAAAGCTAGGAAACAGAGAACCTGTGCACTCCTGAGACATGAGACAAACTCTGTAATAAATGTGGCACATTGCATGAGCACCAGAAGTTCAGGCTCTATGTGAAACAGAATTCTGTCACATTTGTAAATCTCCCCTATGTGCTCAGCGTACACTGTTCACATGTTACAGTGGGGAAGGAACTGATATGCAGAATAATAAACTTGCGAGGTCAACTAATAAACAGCCCAGCAGGATTTTGTTTAATGCTTGCAAAACAAAAACAATGAAAAACATAATGAAAAAACATGCAATATCTATTATTAGCAAAATTGGAAAGAGATTTGTATTCCGAGGATCCAAACCCGCTGGCTGATCTAAAATGCCAAACATTTGTACAGCTTATTTGGTATTTGGTAAGAAAAGTAGTAATTTAATGGAGAATATACTTTATTGTGGGTAAAAGCTTAGCAGGTTCCTTAACAAACTCGTTGTGAAAACCTCACCTATCAGAGTATTATTCAGCTACTGTGTTATATTATGAAGGGTTATAGTAGGTAGCCATTGGTAGCCATGTTCTCCACACTCTGCTTATTTGGATACAATAAGATGTTAACAAGTAGATTAAGATATTTTTGGGAACTGAATTTGCGTATTTTAAATGAGGCTATACTTATAATTTTGCGCTCTCCATCCATGATCATTGGCACACCAGACCTTTTCACTTTTCATCTCAATGTACCAGGGGTTTATCAGTTGAATTATTCTTTTATTTACCATATTTTTCTGCTTATAGTAATCTTTTTAAACATCGGAACAACCACTTTACTGTAAATCAGAGGTATACAGCATAGGCCCATAGATTTGTGATAACTAAGAAAATGTTCATCATTAGTAAAGTTAAAGGGAACCGGTCACCAGGTTTTTCCCATATAAAATAGGGCCAGCACCTGTACACCCTCATAGAGTATGATTCAGCTACTGTGTTGTACTGTATATAAATCCCCAATGCACTGTGTATAATACAAAAAACAACTTTTATTATACTCACGGTTCAGTCAGATGGTGTGGAGACATGGGGGGGGTCGGCAGGCTCCCCAGTCTGCTAGCTGAAACAGCATGGACTAGGGATAGTCCCTCTGAACACCCGTTCTCCCTTAAATGTGGGCATAAAGCTACTCAGACAACACAGGGTGAGAGTCCCAGCAAAGTATCCCAAGATGGTGCACATTAGAGTCTCACCATTCCGCTGACTCGCCAGGATAATGGCAGATGTTACTTCAGAGCTCCCAGGGTCAACTACCCCACCTGTGACATACACAGAGAGGAGGTAACAATAAGCTTAGGAAGATGACAGTCCATTCAGGTACAAGGCCAGGTGACTAGCGTGTCACAAACTGACTTAATCTTCCAGGGTCGACTACCCCACCTGTGGCACACACACAGAGAGGAGATAACAACAAGCTTAGGAAGATGACAGTCCATTTAGGTACAAGGCCAGTTGAGCAGAGGGTCACAACCTGGCTTCATCTTCCAGGGTCAACATCACCTGTGGCACACACAAGAGAGGAGGTAACAACAAGCTTAGGAAGATGAAAGTCAATTCAGGTACAAGGCCAGTTGATCGGAGGGTCACAACCTGGCTTCATCTTCCAGGGTCGATTACATCACCTGTGGCACACACACAGAAAGGAGGTAACAACAAGCTTAGGAAGATGACAGTCCATTCAGGTACAAGGCCAGTTGACCGGAGGATCACAACCTGGCTTCATCTTCCAGTGTTGATTACCCCACCTGTGACATGCACACAGAGAGGAGGTAATGACAAGCTTAGGAAGATGAAAGTCAATTCAGGTACAAGGCCAGTTGATCGGAGGGTCACAACGTGGCTTCATCTTCCAGGGTCGATTACATCACCTGTGGCACACACACAGAAAGGAGGTAACAACAAGCTTAGGAAGATGACAGTCCATTCAGGTACAAGGCCAGTTGACCGGAGGATCACAACCTGGCTTCATCTTCCAGTGTTGATTACCCCACCTGTGACATGCACACAGAGAGGAGGTAATGACAAGCTTAGGAAAATGACAGTCCATTGAGGTACAAAGCCAATTGACCAAAGGGTCACAACCTGGCTTCTTCAAACATCTCCATGGAGCCAGGTGACCGGCAGATCCCAATCCTGGTTTTCTCCAAACATATTTATGTTTCAGTGATGGTCAATGGAGCAGATCTGTATTCTTCCAGCCGGGGCCGAAGTCCTCTAAGCCGGCATCCAGTAGAATAATAAATCTGTGTTCCTCGTGATGGAGCCATGATGTCTTAGCTGCTCTGCTGTCTCTGGTCCTTTGGATATCTTGGCTGAATATCTCGCTGACTCTCAGTTTCTCTGTCTCTCTCTATAGAGGCATATAACCTCTTTTTATACTTAACAAGTGTCCTTCATTCAGTATTGTCATAAAGGGTAAAGGTACTGCCACACTACACAATCCCGCTAGCGATCTCGTTAGCGTCGCATACTAATGAGATCGCTAGCGGGATTGTTTCTATATCGCTAGTAGCTACCTATTTTAGCGATGTCGTTAGGACGCTATCGCGGTTAGCGATCTCCTTAACGACTTTAGCGGTACAAAAGTACCGCTAAATCGCTAAAAAAGGTGCCACACTCAGCGATTAGATACTTACCAGCGGGGCGCCAGCGACGAAAATAGGGTCCGGAACGATCGCTGTGATGAACGAGATCACAGCAGGGGCCTCGTCGCTGGTAGATGCCGCACACAACAACATCGCTAACGGGATCGCTAAATAGTGACGTTTTTTAGCGATCCCGTTAGCGATGTTGTTTAGTGTGGCATACCCTTAAAGGTACTGCCACACTAAGCTATCCCGCTAGCGATCTCGTTAGCGTTGCATACTAATGAGATTGCTAGCGGGATTGTTTCTATATCGCTAAATGCTGCCGCATTTAGCGATATAGTTAACGACGCTATCGCCGTTAGCGATCTTCTTAACGACTTTAGCGGTACAAAAGTACCGCTAAATCGCTAAGAAAAGGTGCCACACTAGCGATATATACTTACCCAGCGGGAGCGCCGACGAGAAAATAGGGTCCGGAGCGATTCCAGCGACGAGCGAGATCACAGCAGGAAGCTCGTCGCTGGCAGCTGCCGCACTGAACAACATCGCTAACGGGATCGCTAAATAGTGACGTTTTTTAGCGATCCCGTTAGCGATATTGTTTAGTGTGGCATACCCTTAAGAATGGAGATGAGATCAAATAGCATTACTTCATTATTTAATCTATAAGAATGGAGATGAGATCAAATAGCATTACTTCATTACTTAATCTATTTGCATAGCTTTTCCTCTTCTGTTTTCGAAGTCATCCAACTGTCTGGCCAACACAATGCATAATTAGCATATCAGTGAACATCACTAGTCATCAAGGATAAGAGCACAATAGATACAAAAAACATGGAGTGGGAGTCTAAAGATTTAGTGTAAACATGTATTTCATTATAAAATATAAAGGCACATAAATAATAATAAAAGCAGAATTATCAGAACAAGGTAATAGTATAGTGAGGGATGGGTAAAAGGACATGGGTCTTTCAATCAAAGGCTGATTGAGAGGTGGGAGCATATACAGCTCTGGCAAAAATTGTCAGTTTGTCTGATTTTTCTCTTTATAGGTATATTTTTGAGTAAAATGTAAATTGCTCTTTTATTCTATAAACTACTGACAACATGTTTCCGAATTTCCAAGTAATAAATTTTGTATTTATTTTCAAAAATGAGAAATGGTTAAAATAACAAAAAAAATGCTTGCAGACCTCAAATAATGCTAAGAAAACAAGTTCATAATCATTTAGAAACAACAATACTAATGTTTTAACTAAGGAAGAGATCAGAAAACAATATTTTGTGGAATGATAAAACGCTGCCTACATATTGTGGATGTTCTCCTACATCCACTATTAGGGTGCGCCATCCAGTTGTAACCAAAGTTACCTGGTTAGGGACCCACTCAGAAGTATTCTCCCCTGAACCAAAACCCTGGCTCTGGGTCTACCGGTTAACCATTTCATAAGCGATGTGTCTACAATGTGGAATTCCACTCTACACATATTGCAGCAACTATGGCAGCAGCGTAGAGGCCTGCTGCTGTAGAGCCCAGCTGTGCCTGGATTCTTACTTCTCAGAGGGATGCACCAAAGGTAATGATCACTAGAGGACCCAATATGCATACAGACATCTTCACCAATCCCTAGAGCCACCAGAGGGAGCCTTTGTAGTGTATATAAGGATGGTGAAGAGAGGAGAGATTAGTCTGAGTCTACGTGGAGAGTAGATCAGTTCTCAGTTTATTCTGAGTTTAGTTCTCTTGGAGAGAAGAGAGAGAGAACATCTGTTATTGAAAGAACCTGAAATCTGCAGCTCCAAGCTTAGTTCAAATGTGTGGAGGCTAGTACAAGTGGAAAGGTAGCCACTCCAGCCTAGTCAGAACTGAGTCAACCGAGTGCAGTTCAGTGAGAAAGCGTGCCGACGCTTTGAGAGCGGTGAAGAAAGGAAAGAAGCAGTCCACCATCTGCTAGCGTGTGCTTATGTGAGGGTCGAGTAGGACGAAAGGCGAGTGGATAAGAAGAGAGAGACAGAGGTGGAAATAGCATTGATAGCTTACCTCTACTCTGATTAACCGGACGCCGGGTCAGAGCTTGCTGGATCCTTCACGACTAGCAGGAGATACCGGAGACCCTGTGGGACTACAAGTCGCAGGAGCCCATAGGTGTTGATACGTGGCTGGGTTAGGAAGACAGGAGTCTGGCAGGAACAGCCATTAGAGACTGTGCTCTTCCAATAGAAAGCCCTATACAAAATCAGCCGGGTGTAAAGTTGAAGACAGAGTTAGACCTCGTTTCATACAGGTCAGAGACTTATATTACAGGAGAGAGGAGGCCCTACACCTACTCAGTGGGAAGAACTGGACGTGCATCCTTCACCCTGCCAGCACCCCGGGACGTGCCTGCCATTCCATCAGTAAAGGTACAGAAAGAGACTTTTGTGTGTGTCTACCTTATTACTCCCGCTGCTGAACTCCCCTCCTCCATCCTTCACCCCTACTCTCCGTTTACCCTGAAGGACCCCAGCCTTGCCTGTGGAAGGCTTAACACCTTGCTGCCCAACACCAACCCTTCAGAGGACCTATACAGCAGCGCTGGTCACCCTGACCAGGTACCACAGGTGGCGTCATGAACATCCTACAAATACTTTAATCCCCTGTAAATATTCCCCCTTTTTAGTGAGCGCCCAGGGCCACGGACAGAGCTGTGTCGCCATGACATCCCCCATAGAAGTGAACGGGCTCGGTGCCAAGTACCCCATGGCCCTGGCGGGCGACTCACTGCAGTATGTCCTTTTGCATAGCCGAGACCAACACAGTATGGACGTGGTGCAAATCACGCTTGCAGAGTGGGCACAGATGAAGTACCTCTTCACCCTTCTGCACAGTTTTGATAAGGCTACTAAGATGGTTAGCACTGACAATGCCGTCATCAGCATCACTATTATGGTCATCTACATGCTGGAGTACACTTTGAATAGTCTGCATGAAAAGGTGGTGGTCCCAGAAGAAGAGGTGGAAGCAGAGGAGGATGAGGAAGGGATAACAATTTCTCTACATTCTGGATTGTTGTCACACAGGCGGGTGCCCTGGGAGGGTGGATTACAGTGATCGAGGGGGGTTCGTGGTACCAAATTGTTAGTGATGGTGCAGGAGAGGAACAAATGGAGGAGGATGAGGAGCAAGAGTTGATGGGTGCGCAACAGTCAGGAGATGAAGATGATAATGATCCTCTCTATTGTCCATGGTTGGTGGGAGAGCACGGAGGAAGCAAGCTTGAGTTTTACCCCGCCACCAACACATCATGGACTTGGACCTCATGGAAGCGACCGACACATGAGAGCCTTCTTGCTGCACTATCTGCAACATGATACCCGTATTCTTAGGGTTTGAAATAGTGCTGACTACTGGATTGCCACTCAGTTAGATCCACAGTACAAGAGTACATTTTGCCAGTTGCTTCCCCCGGAAAGAGACACGCCCATGCTGGAGTATTGAAACACACTTGTAGACAATCTTAAGACGAGACAGCAGTGAGGGACACAGTGTGCATCGCAGACTTCCAACCCTGCAAACATCAAGTTGTCAACGCAGAAACATTAGCAGCAGTGTAAGTGGCCAAAGCAATTTCTGAGTCACCTCACACATTTTTTAGACCAGCCTGTGCACCAGCAGAACAGAGTACAAATCTGACACGTTATGAACGACTGGAGAGGATGGTACTTGAGTATCTCAAGCTCAATATCAATGTCATTGGGGGGGTTTGGACCCTTTTGCATTTTGGTCTTTAAAAATGGAAGAGTGCCTGGCTGTGATGCCTTGGAGGTTTTGTCATGCCGGCAGGCAGCGTTCTCTCAGAACGTGTGTTCAGCGCTGCTGGTGGTGTCCTGATGGATAAGCGCATCCGGCTGTCCCCTGAAAGGGTAAACTGCTTAACTTTCATCAAGATGAACAAGTCATGTATCGCCAATGATTTTTGTACCCCAGTCACAGACTGAGCGATGGTGTAATTTTTAGTGTGCTGCATTGATCTCATGTTATTGTAGTCTGTGACACCTTTTTTGTGGCTTCTGCTGTTCTACTGCTGCTGATGTTACAAATATTTTTTGAAATGTGGAGACTCCAAGTTGGGTCTCCATCTGGTGGGTTACCTGTAGTGGAAGGGCTGTCAGAGCCCCATTATACTATTCCTACTCTGGGAAAATTTATGCCACTTTAGTCATGTCTGGCAATAATTTTTGGAAATATTTGGACTTCAAGTTGAGTCTCCTTCAAGTGTGTTGCCTGTAGCAGTATGGGACCCAGACCGGAAGGTCTGCACTTACTTTCAGTCAACTACCTGTGTTACTATCCTTAAATATTTCTAACAATAGTAGTCTATGAAGCTATATTTGTGCTACCTGAGTGTGGCTGAGCAGAAAAGCAGTGTGAGCTGTTGCATGAGGTATCAGGGTTTCTAGCACAGCAGGCTTACATCAGTTCCTCATCCACCTCATCTTAATTTAAACTGAAATTCAAAGCTCTAAATGCTGGCCCAGACCCTGATACCTCATTCCTGGCCCATGACTGACTGCTGCTCTGCCATTATCAAATATCTACTGTGGGTCAATTGATCAGTCAACTGCCTATGTTACTGTTCTTAAATTTTTCTAACATTAGCTGATATTTGTGCCACGTGAGTGTGGCTGATCAAAAAAGCAGTTTGATCTATTGCATGAGGTATCAGGGCTCCTAGCACAGCAGGCTTACACATATCCCTCACTCACCTCTTAATTTAAACTTAAATTCAAAGCTGAAAATGCTGGCTAACATACTGGTTCATAAATGGCCTATGCCTGACTGTTCCTGTGCCATTATACAATTTGACTGTATGTCAATTGATGCCAGTTTACCTGGTGTCTGCCCCTAATTTTTGGAAATGTTTGGACTCCAAATTGGGTCTCCTTCATGTGTTTTGCCTGAATTTGGCAAGGCTCTCAGAGCACCAGGCCAGCACCTGTCACTCATCCACATGTTACTGATCGATGTTTAAGCTAGAAATGCTGCTCCAAGCCCTGTCCCAAGCATTCATGCTGCTCAATTATACTATTTGTACTTTTTGTCATTTGATGCCTCTTTTCCTGGTGTCTGCTCATAATTTGAACTGTTTTGGCAGCTTTTTGACCCCTGAAGATGTTGTCTATGCGTTTGGTTTAGTTTCCAACTGAATTCAGTGGGGTTCGGATATGTTTGCTGAACATCAGGATGTTCACCGATCTGAGCCGAACGAACCTTGAAAGGTCCAATCATCTCTATTTATCACTACCTAACTTTTTGATTGGTTATGCACCAAAACATTACTCTGAAAGGAGAAAAATAGTGGAATTCATAGGAGTTTGACTCATGACAGTTGTACAGCCAGAAGCATTTGTGACTCTTTTACATAGTGCCCACTTTACAGGAGAGAAAAGACCCTGCTGATCATAAGAGCTTACAGCTTAAAGGCGAAAAAGAGGACCCCAATGACATAAGAGCTTACAATTTACAGGCAAGAGAGAGTACCCCGCTGATAATAAGAGCTTACACTCTACAAAAGCGAGATCAATGACCCCACTTATCATAAGAGCACAGGGTCGGACTGGGCCACCGGAGAACAGGAGGACTCTCCGGAGGGCCCAGGCACTGTCACCTGCTGGTATATAGGTCCAGCAGCTGCCTAGGTCCCCTACTGCTCCAGGGGCATCCAGCCAGGGCTGCCACTAGGAATTCCGGGGCTCCATACTGGCAAAATTTTCGGGGCCCCCCTGAGACTCCAACCAGGCTCCACCCCAGCCCCGCCTCCACCCTTCGAACTGTCCACAGTCCCACCGCTCTCTCACACATACAGCCGGCAGCTTTTATTTTGGCCAAAATATTTTTTTAAGCCGCCATCACAACACTGTAGACACTTTTGACCGAGCTCTACTCTATGCTAACCTATTAAATATTTGTTAAAATATTCAATAAAAATTAAGTTATTTACGTATATTTTTATTTATTTTTCAATTTTTAAAATGACCAATAATATCACATGCAAGGGACAAATACCACCGCACTATGTCCAGACCACATTTTACCACCAGTGACTGAATAATATCACATTCAAGGAGCAAATACCGCCACACCATGTCCAGACCACATATTACACCACAAAGTGACCAAATAATAGCACATACAAGGGACAAATACCTCAGCACCATGTCCAGACCACATATTATCACCACATAGTGACTGAATACTACAATACTGATCAGTAACAAAAAAACCCCACAATACTATCACCATAAGTGCCATTATACACAAGGGATCTGTACTTAGTATGCAGCGTCTGTGTACAGGTAATAGGAGCTCTGTATATAATGTACAGGTGATAGTGATCACTGGTGACATTATATACTATATACAGAGGTCCTGTGCATAAGGTCAGTGTACAGGTAACACACCAACTCACCAGTGACGTCTCTAGGTGAAGTCCTTTATCCTCGCTTTTCATCTTTCATCCAGCACAGACCGCCATCACTTCTTCCAGCCAGGGCTCATCTCTGCAGGAAATAACAGTTATCTAGAGCTCCGATTGCAAAACACATAACTTATTTTTTTCCCAACTTCTACACTACACCAGTTGAAGAAAAAAAAGGCAACATAGTGTCGCTCTACACAGTAACAGGACCGCCCCCCCATTTAAAACAGTATACTCAAAAAATAAAATACATCACTGCAGTAATAATATCCCTTAATTAGCCCATATGGTAATAATATCCCCCATCCTGGCCCCCTGTGTCTCATTCCTTGTTTCAGCCATATGTTCTCCCACTCCACCCTCATGAGTATCCATTCTGCCCCATAAGATCTCCCCATCTGTCTCCATTGTATCCATCCTGCCCCATCTGTCTGCAATCTTGCCACCAGTGTCTGCAATCCTGCCACCAGTGTCTGCAATCCTGCCACCAGTGCCTTCAATCTGCCACTCATGCCCCATCTCCAATCCTGCCCCCTGTCTCCAATCCTGCCCCAATCCTGCCCCTGTCTCCAATCATGCCCCCAGTGTCTCCATTCTGCCCCATCTCCATCCTGCCCCCTCCAGTGTCTCCATCCTGCCCCTCCAGTGTCTCCATTCTGCCCCATCTCCATCCTGACCCTCCAGTGTCTCCATTCTGCCCCTCCAGTGTCTCCATTCTGCCTCATCTCCATCCTGCCCCTCCAGTGTCTCCATTCTGCCTCATCTCCATCCTGCCCCTCCAGTGTCTCCATTCTGCCCCTCCAGTGTCTCCATTCTGCCTCATCTCCATCCTGCCCCTCCAGTGTCTCCATTCTGCCTCATCTCCATCCTGCCCCTCCAGTGTCTCTATTCTACCCCTCCAGTGTCTCCATCCTGTCCTGGACGCAGGTTCAGTTACTTAACCGGCAGAATCTGGGGGCGGGGCAGTGGGGCCCGATCGGTATGTGACGGGGCCTGGTGCGGGCCCCCTCTGCTGATCAGGCCCCATACGCCAGTTAGGGCTGTAATGCCCTGATGGCGACCCTGCCTCCAGCCAGTGGTGTGTCGCTAAGAGTGGCACATCACACAGCTGCTATGGGGGCCCCCAGTGCAAGGAGAGCAGCAGCGGGTGACAGGAAGCAAAAGCCTGTTCCTGCTGCTAAAGTGAAATGAATATTCATGCTTCCCCATGAGCGTGGAGAGGAGTGAATATTAAGCGGGCAGTGTTTGCCGCTGGCTGCAGCTAACACTGCCCACTATCAGGGCCTGCAGACCAGGGCCCCCATCCCCAGGGGCCCCCCAGCCCACGTGGCAAAAAGTCAGGGGGACCCGGCATCAGCGTCGCCCCCAGTGCGTGCCGCATTCAACTGTATTGGCATCAGATGCCGATACAGTTGAAAACAATAATGGAAGAGAGAGCGTCACATGAAGCTCCCTCTTCCATCATTACTGTATGCCTCTGACACCCAGCGGGTGCACGATAATGTCACTTCATCATGTCACCGCTGTGTGCTGGGCTGACTGCAGCGCAGTTCCTGACATCGGAGCAGAGCCGCCACCGGAATCATCGTGGGAGCGAAGAAGAGAGGTGAGTATAGAGTTTTTTTTTTTTAATATATAGTGATTCCTGGATGCATGATACCCTGTATGAGGGGTAGGGGCAGCATGATACCCCGTAAGAAGGGTGGGGGGCAGCATGATACCCTCTATGAGGGGTAGGGGGCAGCATGATACCCCGTATGAGGGGTGGGGGCAGCATGATACCCCGTATGATGGGTGGGGGGGCAGCATGATATTCCATATGAGGAGTGGGGGGCAGCATGATACCCCGTATGAGGGGTAGGGGAGAGCATGATACCCCGTATGAGGGGTAGGGGGCAGCGTGATACCCTGTATGAGGGGTAGGGGGCAGCATGATACCACGTATGAGGGTTGGGGCAGCATGATACCCCATATGCAGGGGGGCAGCATGATACCCCATTTGAGGGGGGGAAGCTTTATTTTCTGAATGGGTTACATTATATTCTGTGGTGTGGCTGTATTATACTATATGAAGGAGACTGCATTATACCCTATGAGGGGGCTACATTATATTCTATGGGGCTGCATTATACCTTATGAGGGGTTGCATTATACTCTATGGGGGCTACACTATACCCTATGATGCTGGTTGCATTATATTTTGTGGGTAGCTACATTATATTCTATGAGGGGCTACATTATATTCTATGGGGGGCTGCATTATACCTTATGAGGGCGTTGCATTATACTCTAGGGGGCTACACTATAACCTATGATGCTGGTTGCATTATATCTATGGGAGCTACATTATATTTTATGAGGAGGGCTACATTATATTCTATGAAGGATCTACATTATACTATATGAGGTCTGCATTATATTCTGTGAGGGGGCTACATTATACTATATGAGGGAGGTACATTGTACCCTATGAGAGGGCTACTTTATATTCAATGAGGGGGGCTACCCCAACCCCTGCTACATAATTAAGATGTGTACTACCTTATATTATACCCGGATATTAGAGCGTTTTTACCGCACAATTGGTGGTCTTGTATTTATTTCTATGTAGCTAAATAGTGGGCCCATAGAATGATTGTCTCTGGTGGGCCAATAGGGGCTCCAGTCCGACTCTGTGAGAGCGTACACTCTTCATAATAGAGAGCAATGATCCCGCTGATTATAATAGCTTACACTCTACAGAATAGAGAACCCCACTGATTATAAGAGCTTACACTCTACAGGAGTGAAAAAGAAGTAGAGGACCTTGCTAATCAGAAGAGCTTAAACTGTAAAAGAAGAAAGAGGCATACCCAGTGACTCTGGAGATGAAAAAATGGCTCCACACATATTCTGCTCCACTGGGAACCACCGATCTGTTGTGACCCAGGTAATGACCACCACTGTACTTCATCTTTCTTCCAAGAGGTTTCATTTTATTTTTCTATTAAAAACCTTTTAAGGGTTTGATTTTTGTGATGATTTGTAGTTTAGAATGAAATCATTTATTATATAATTTATTGAAAACCAGCAAAATAAATAATTGTGATAGAATCTTTTACATTTCAAACTATTCAGTTTCATTGAAATTTTTCCAAAAATTAAATTCACAGTGAATCGATCTGCCACAAATCGCCATGCTGCAAAGCCTTTAGTTGCCCTAAAAAAACACTTGTATAACACTCTGAGATGTTCTAGGTTTGTATTGACACTAAATTGGCAAGAGGCAAATAAAGAATAAAGATCCCTTATAAAGACCCAAAATAAAACTTAACTTTTAATTATTATGACATAAATAACAGAAAAGCTCTTGAAGAACACATAACACTAGATTAGCGCAGTGAATCTTTAATTCATTAAAGTACTTATGCTTGTCTCATTGGTAGTCTATTGACAGTAACGCGCAGTGTCAGGGTCAATGTTACTACAATCATGCATGCAGGTTGCTAATAATGCTGATATTAAGCTGTATGAATACATTCCTATAGCAACTACATTTGTTTGTGCTAGCTTTATAGGATCAGCAGGCTCTTTATCAATGGCTTTGCCAATATCTCCTTAGTTCATTAGGTCAGCATGCCAAACATGCTGCTTATCCATTGACTCTTACTTCAAATATTAGCTTATGAGATGCCTATAGGTGTATAATAGGCTTTGCACCAATGTCTGCCTATAAAAAACCCTTATTCCAAATCTAGTGCATGCTATTAAAAGATATCAGCCATTAGCCTCCCCAACATGTTTCGCCATGCGGCGTCATCAGGGGAGAGAGGCTATAGCTATACATGTTTCACCTTGCGGTGTCATCAGTGGAGTGAGGCTATAGCTATACATGTTTCACCTTGCGGTGTCATCAGGGGGAGTGAGGCTATAGCTATACATGTTTCACCTTGCGGTGTCATCAGGGGAGTGAGGCTATAGCTATACATGTTTCACCTTGCGGTGTCATCAGGGGAGTGAGACTATAGCTATACATGTTTCACCTTGCGGTGTCATCAGGGGGAGTGAGGCTATAGCTATACATGTTTCACCTTGCGGTGTCATCAGGGGAGTGAGGCTATAGCTACACATGTTTCACCTTGCGGTGTCATCAGGGGAGTGAGGCTATAGCTATACATGTTTCACCTTGCGGTGTTATCAGGGGGAGTGAGTCTATAGCTATACATGTTTCACCTTGCAGCATCATCAGGGGAAAGAGGCTATATCTATACATGTTTCACCTTGCGGTGTCATCAGGGGGAGTGAGGCTATAGCTATACATGTTTCACCTTGACGTGTCATCAGGGAGAGAGGCTATAGCTATACATGTTTCACCTTGCGGTGTCATCAGGGGGAGTGAGGCTATAGCTATACATGTTTCACCTTGCGGAGTCATCAGGGTTAGTGAGGCTATAGCTATACATGTTTCACCTTGCGGTGTCATCAGGGGGAGTGAGGCTATAGCTATACATGTTTCACCTTGCAGCGTCATCAGGGGAAAGAGGCTATAGCTGCAAGGCAAAACATGTTGGAAAGGCTAACGGGCACTATTTTTCTGAATATACCTCATACTACTGAATTTACTTGAATACACATTAAAATCCTTACATGCATATTGACTATTCCACATGTATGACTTCCATCTTTCTTCTTATTGTCTTTGGTGCATTTTCGATATAATTGCCCACTTTTGTTCGTGTTGGGATAAATAATGCTTATTGAGATCTTACACTTTAAATGCAGTCATCCTGTAGGTTGGATTGATTGCTGCTCTGACTGTAACAAATATTTTTGTTTTGTAAATTGGCCCATTTGATTTACTGCCAAAACTTGTACGTTTATATAAGGGAAATGTCGTTTTAGAAGATATCAATACAAATGTAGGAAATATATTATACTGTAACTTTTTTCGTCACTTACCTTCTTACCGCAGACTACAAATGTTACGCTAATGCAGCTGTCATCATGTTACAAAAAGTGAGTTTGTAGCTGGAGTCTGACACACAGACTTCAGTAATATCTTTGTAACTTTATAGTAGTATGAAAGATTTGACTTTATTATATAACCCTACCAGCATTAGACAAATGTGTGACTGACTGAAATAACTAGAGTAGGTAATCCACTTTCTATAAAAATATATAAAATAAGCAAACATGAAATCATTACAGGACAAGGATTAAATGAGTAACGGACCGTGGGTATCTGAAGAAGCCTGTGTTCTAATATTCTGAGCTGTTACCATGATTTAAATTGAAATTGGGTATGAAACGCTTGACAGGACCCCAGGAGAGAATCTCTAGTAAATGGTGCACACTTAAATTCCATTCTAGCACC
Organism: Oophaga sylvatica; assembly: GCA_033576555.1. NCBI lineage: Eukaryota > Metazoa > Chordata > Amphibia > Anura > Dendrobatidae > Oophaga > Oophaga sylvatica. The sequence continues at coordinate 184,339,126 of JARQOD010000001.1, read as the reverse complement.
ATTCAGACAGTGACTTCAGCCACACATCTTAGTCATAGCATTTTTTTTTTTTGCGGTGAAAGCATTAAACCCATCTGCAGTTCTCTTTTTGTGGCTGCTGGGGGTCATGATCCTTCCCCATTACCTGAATAAATCATAAAGTCTTCTCAGACCACACAAGAAGGAATGTTTGCAAGCCACAGGCAATGCCTCGAGTATGTTATTCACTTTCAGAAAAAAAAATACAGCAAAACAGAACGAAAAAAAAAGAGCAAACAGCAAGTTGTAGGAAATGTTTAGACATTTTCATTTGATCTCTTGAGGTAATGTGGAGACTTCTCTTTTTTTTTTCTAAGTCCAGGAAATGTAATTAAAATATTTTGAAAATAAATAAATAAAGTAAATGCTTCAGCCCATGTTGCACCTCCTGTAAGATGTTTTCATTTACAACAGTGGAAAAGTCTACCTCAAGGTTTTGTGACATCCATGAGCCACCGTGTGTGGCAAGGAGGAGCACACCTAATAATGATCCAAAGAGCAGAGCCGGAATACGGCAATGTCTGATGTACATAGTCTGTCTCCAGGAACAGCCAGGGTGATAACACATGATAACATTCATTTCCCTCACTAGATTGCTAGTTATAAAATGTTAGATGACGACTATTATTAGGATGATTATCATGATCATTAGGGTTTATTTAGCCAGTTTACGACATATTCCAAACATTTTCAACTACAAATACTTTTGCCTATATTTAGCATGCCTCTTTATTAAGTGATTTACTGTACGGTGTGGTGTGCGTGACTTTATAACCCATATCTATATAGGATATTTAGGCTGCATGCCCATGATCAGGAATAATAGAGCATTTTCGCTGCTTCTAAAAAGCTGCATACTGCAATACGATAACAGTGGATGGGATTTTTAGAAATCCCATGCCCACTGTGTTTCTGTTTAACGCTGCATAAACTAATCCACGGTGTGGGTTTACGAGCTGCAGTATGTCAATTTCTGTATCGTCTGTGCTGCATATTTTCAACAGTAGAATATCATTACATGCTTTAAATCCACAAGTACCTAAACACAAGTGCGATAATTAGAACGCAGCATTTTGGACGCTACAGTTCCTGATCGTGTGCACGTAGCATTATGTCTCTCTGTAATTTCTCATTTGTACCACAGATGATAAAAACCAGCTAAGACAAGACGCTAGCAGCAGGGCAGCACAACACCTTCAAGGCATAAAGGGACAGCTCATGCCAGGTGTCCAGTTTTGAGACCCAATAGCTGAAGGTCACAGAGAAATTAGGGAATAAGCCAGTTTTGGTTTTGTCGGCTTGACCACTTTAAAAACTTTTCCCTCCTTGTCAAAAATACCCAATCATCAGGACCTGGATGCTGAATGGGTGTCATAAAATTGGCCTAGGCCTTTGACAGTGTACCCCTGCCTCTGCTGTACCTGGTGTGTGTCTCCCTCATCTCTCCCCCCTTAGTTGGGCAATGAAGCTTGCCCCCTGTTGTTAGAGTTGTCTGATTGTAATTTTTCCAACATATTTTCCACAATGGCCTTCTGCTATAGCACCATTGTAATAGACCTCTCAGCCTCAGGAAGAAGAGATGCAGAGTTCTCCTTGTAGTGTGGGTTTAGCAGGGTGAACAACCAGTACTCTTTATTTTGGCCAAGATGAATGTAACGCGAAGGTCACGGAAAAGGCAGCGGTACCTAAAGTCTGCCATATGTGCCAAGAGCCCTACAGCCAACACTTCCCTGTCTCCACCATGAGGACTACTCTACATCTCCTCCTCCATCTTTTCCTCATAATTCTCCTCCTTAGTCCATCCATATAGGAAAGACAGGACAAAGCTTGTGTGGGTACTAGCCTCTGTTACACTAGCCAGCTCATGTTCCTCAACCTCAGCCTCCATGTCCTCATTGTTACCTAATCCGCGCTGAGTAGATGAGATGAGGCTGGGCTGAGTAGTATCTCCCTGTCTCATGTCTTCCTCCATCTTCACGATCACAAGGAATAGCACGCGCGCACTAGGCGAACCACCGGGGACTGTATCATGCACTACAGAGAGAAGCAGAAAGCACACTGGGAAGCACACTGGGGACCACACCGAGAGCCGGGTTGGTGAGTAAGCCGGCGTTCCTGCATGGAGGGAGAAGGGGACACCATGCATAGGTGCCTGCCATAGCTCTACAATGTGTATGTAAAGATCAACGGAATGAGCAACATTGTTACAAGTACAAGATGTGAACATTACTACAAGATGGGACCAAGATGTGGACATTACTACAAGATGGGGAACATTATTAAAGGGCAAAGGAAATTATTACAGGACTAAGGACATTATTAGAGGACAGGGTACATTATTACAGGATTGGGGACATTATTACATGGGGTCAGAATTACTTTAAGGGGCAAATTGAAAAATAATGATACTGTAGAGGGCCCATTTGGGGACAAAAAATTGGAAAACATTTTTTTAAAATATTCAAATATAGTATGAAAAAATAACAGAAAATATTTAGTAACTAAAAATGCTTATTTATGTAAAAACTGAAGTAAAAAAGACCTGTAACATAACCCATAAGGTAAACACCATTAAAAGGAATATAAAAAACATGGCAAAGATAAAAAACAGTGATAATTAAAAAGTCGTATAGAAAAATAATGGTATCACTGAAAACATCATCTTCTCCCACAAACTTCATATTCAAAGTTTTTCTATGTGCTGCCCATTTGCCCGACTGAGGTTGAGAACCCTGACATAGATAACGAGTACTAGTAACATAGTTATTAAGGTTGAAGGAAGACTTTAAGTCCATCTAGTTCAACCCATATCCTATCCTAACCTGCCCTAACATGTTGATCTAGAGGAAGGCAAAAAAAAAACCCAAGTGGCAAACAGTAAGCTTCACATTGGGGAAAAAAATTCCTTCCCAACTCCACATACGGCAATCAGACTAGCTCCCTGGATCAACGCAGTATCTAGGAAGCTGAGTCACTATAACCCCTTAATGACTGCCAATATGCATTAAAATGGCGGTTGTTAAGGGTACTTATTCTCTCATTGCCGTTTAAAACAGCAATGGGTAACAAGGGAATAGAGCAGCAGCGATTCCCACGGGTGTCAGCTGTACATGAAAGCTGACACCCTGCAGTATCAGACTTGGACGGTTTTGCAACCATTCAGGGACAATTGACCCTTTAAATACCACTGTTATTCATGACAGCGGTATTTAAGTTGTTGCAAGTGGGTCACAAGACCCCCTTAGTAACAATCGTTCCCCCGTGATTAGAATCGAGGGTCCTGATGGTTACTATGGTACCCAGAGGTCATGTGATGACCACAGGGTTGGCCTGTGAGATCCAGCAATAAGCTGAAACTCTCAGACAGGGCTGGTTCCAGGTTTTCATGGGCCCCGGGCAAAAGAGTCTCAGTGGGCCCCATTAACACATACCACAATTCATGATGCACAGATATAGCAGAGAAATATAGGTATAGTACAATTCCAAAGACTTTTCGTCTTACCTTACATGAGTGATATACAGCTCTGGCAAAAATGAAGAGACCACCACATCAAAACCCTGTCATGGGCAGCCCATTCTCCAGATCTGAACCGATTGAAAACCTCTGGAATGTGATCAAGAGGATGATAGAGAGTCACAAGCCATCAAACAAAGAAGTACTGCTTAAATTTTTGCGCCAGGAGCAGTGTGAAAGACTAGTGGAAAGCATGCCAAGACACATAAAAGCTGTGATTAACAATCATGGTTATTCTACAAAATATTGATTTCAGAACTCTTCCTGAGTTAAAACATTAGCATTGTTGTTTCTAAATGATTATGAACTTGTCTTCTTAGCATTATTTGAGGTCTGACCATTTCTCATTTTTAGAAAAAAAATACAAAATTTATTGGTTGGAAATTCAGAGAGATGTCAGTAGTTTATGGAATAAAAGAACAATTTACATTTTACTCAAAAATATACCTATAAAGAGAAAAATCAGACAAACTGAAAATTTTGCAGTGGTCTCTTAATTTGTGCCAGAGCTGCATATTGTAAATTCTACAACACCATACTGCAGAGTGTATTCAGGTGATTGAAGGTCCACAGGTTTCAGGGTTTCAGTACCTGTAGTATTAGAGGTAAATGGGATGCTACTAAATGTACCAGTAGAAACTGTCCACAGCAGTACCTTTACAAACGTTAATTTCCTCCTATATAGTCCTCCATACAGTATAATTGGCCCCATATATTGCTCCTTACAGTATAATGGGCCCCATATATTACTCCATACAGCATAATGAGCCCAATATAATGCTCTATACAGAATAATGGGCCTGTATAATGCTCCATATAGAATGGGCCCCATATAATGCTCCATATAGAATGGGCCCCATATATTGCTCCATACACAATGAGCCCAATATAAAGCTCCATACAGAATGAGCCACATATATTGCTCTATACCGAATGAGCCCCGATATATATTATTCCATACAAATTGGGCCCCATATAATGCCCCATACAGTGTGGGTCCCATATATTGCTTCATATAGAATGGGTCCCATATATTGCTCTATACAGAATGGGTCCCATATAATGCTCCATACAGTGTGAGTCCCATATAATGCTCCATACAGTATGGGTCCCATATAATGCTCCATACAGTATGGGCCCCATATAATACTCCATACATAAAAAAAATCAAATACTCACCTCTGCTCGCTGGCTGCAGGTCCAGACTCCTCAGCATCGCTGTGTACAGGCTCTCTGCACTGTGACTGTTTAGAGCAGAGGGCGCACACTAGTGACGTTATCGCACCCTCTGCCCTCAGATGTCACACCAGACCTGCGCAGGAACAGGGAGAGGTAAGTTTTGCAACTGCCGGGGCTCTGAGCAAGTTGGGGGGCTCACTCACAGGCACTGGTACCGGGCTCCCCTGACTCAAGAACCACATAGCGTGCTGTGCCCCCATGCCGAGTGGGCCCCCCTTTTGCTGAGGGCCATGGCACTTGTCCAGGTGCGCCTGATGGTGATGCCGGCCCTGTTCACAAGCACAGTCAGTGAGACACTGACAGTCTCATATACTGTTGTACATGAGTAAATGATTAAAATAAAAAATATACATGTCCCACAATGGGACCAAGTAAAAAAGTGAAAAAAAAGTAAAAACGTTTAAAAAAGTTTTTAACAAAATGAAAAAAAGTGCACACAAATAACTAAAATCCGTTCCACAATTCAAAACACAGTGTTTGCGATAAAATAAAAATAAACTAAAAAACCTACATATAATTGGTATCGCCGCGTCCGGAATGACCCACACTTTTTTTATGGTTTTCTCCAAACTGAATAAATAATAAAAAACTTACCAAAAATGTTGCTTTTTCATCATAAAAACCTAGCTTGGATGTTGCAAAATAGTCACTGCAGCCGTAGATGAATTCATTTAGAGGTGCAGTTTCTACAATGGGGTTATTTTTTGGGTTTTTCTGCTGTTCTGGCACCTAAGGAGCTCCGCATATGTCGCCCGTAAACTATTCTAACAAAATCTGTGCTCCAAATCCAAATAGAGCTCCTTCCTTATCAGCCCTGACATGTGACCTAAGAAGAGGTACTGTTAGAATCTATTCAGTTTGACCATCCGCCATCTTGTTGTGGTTTCTGGCTGCTGGTCTTTTTCCCCTGATGCTGGGATTGTCGTTGGTCAGGTGATTGTATCACCCTTTATTACCCTGCACCTGCCTCCCAGTCCTTGCTGGACATCAGTGTTAATCCGCTTTAGTTCTGACTAGGAGCCTTGATAGCTTTATGCTATACTTTGTGCAGTTCTGGGAACTCTAGTTCTGCTTGCTTAGTCTTTTTGTTTTTTCCTTTTGTATCTGCAGCTTCCCCTATTTCCCTGCTAGGAGGTTACCAGTGTTTTCTTCCCGGTCCCTAGATCTTTCAGGGATCCCCTTCCCCCACCTTCAGGTCTTCGCTTGAGTCTAGACTAGGATCTTCGGTGGGTCTATTCGCAAGGAATAGGTCGCCTGCTCCATCGTAGGGATCGAGTCTAGTCCTAGTGCAGGGTCATATTCCCCCCCACTCTATTCCTGAGTTGCAGACCAGTAACAGTATGTCCAGCCAGCACATATTAATAAAAAAAAAAAGGAAAAGGATATATATTTTTTTCTCTCGGAGTCCTTCAATATGAACAGCGTCCAAGAACTTACTCAACACTTGCAAGGGTTAACTTTGAAGGTAGCCAGCCTGCAACAGCACGTAAGTAACTGTCCTGGAGTACGCTGTGAAGAACCTAAGGTAGGACTACCTGAGTTTTTTCTGGTAAACAGCAGGAATTTTTTAAGTTTAAAAATGCATGTTTACTATATTTTCGGCTTACACCTGGATCCTCAGGGAGTGAATCACAGCGTGTGGGGATTATTATGTCTTTGTTGCGAAGTGATCCCCAAATCTGGGCATTTTCATTACCACCTAATGATCCTTGTTTGACGTCAGTAGAAGCATTTTTTACTGCTATGGGGTTGTTATATGATGATCCGGATTGAGTCACCACAGCTGAGGCAGAGCTTAGACGACTTAAACAGGGTTCTGGTGATGCTGAGAGGTATTGCACCCTGTTCAGACGATGGTCCACAGAGGTCAGGTGGAATAACCCAGCGCTCAAAAGTCAATTTTTAGCAGTTTTGAGTGAAAGGGTTAAAGATTTGCTCATTGCTTATCCTGCACCTGATACTTTGGAATCTGCTATGCAGTTAGTTACCCGGGTGGATAGAAGATTGAGAGACAGGCAGAATAACGAGAAGCCTCCTATAATGCTGGACCCAGTCTCTCAGGATAGCCCCGTCGACAGCGAAGAGACAATGCAACTTGGGGCGATGTCCTCTCGCTCCCAGGGGAGGGAGAGGAGGTTCTCTGAGGGGCTATGCTTGTATTGTGATAAGACTGACCATTTGATTAAGCAATGCGAGGTTCGCATAAAGAAAGAAAAGAAAAAAAGGTCAGTAGGAGCAACACTACCGTTCGTATTGCATTTTTACGGTCCGCAGGAGTTTTTTTTCTGGTAATTCTACCTATCGTGGTCATTCCATTGATTTTCAGGTCATGGTGGATTGTGGTTCTGCACTGAATTTGATTGATCAACAATTTCTAGACAAATATAAATTTGATTCTGAACCATTATCATCTTCTTTCCCTGTTGTGGCAATTCATAACACTCCCCTGGAGCATGGGTGCGTGTCTCGAAAAGGCACTGGGTTCCCGCTTATTTTCAATATGGAACATCAGGAGTGCATTGACTTGTTTGTACTGGATAAATTGCCTGTTCCAGTCATCCTGGGATTACCTTGGTTAAAAATGCACAATCCTTTGGGTGTTATGGTGAATGTTGTAATGTTCACATTGCTGCTGTTGTTAAGAAAGAGCTACCTGAAGCCATTCAGGATTTCTGGAAGGTATTTTCAGAAGTTGAATCGCAAGCTCTACCACCCCATAGAGATTACGATTGCGCTATTGAGTTCGTCCCAGGTGCTACACTCCCTAAGAGTCGTTTATTTAATCTGACGATTCCCGAGAGAGAGGCCTTAAAGAAATATCTACAGACTAATTTGGCTGCAGGTCATATAAGACCCTCTAAGTTTCCTGTGGCAGTAGGATTTTTTTTGTCAAAAAGAAGGATGGGGGCCTTAGACCATGTCTGGATTTTCGGGAGATTATTAAGATCACTGTGCGCAATCCTTACCCATTGCCGCTAATTCTCTATTTGTTTAACCAACTAACGGAGCTAAGTGGTTCTCTAAAATTGACCTTCGTGGGGCATATAATTTGCTGTAAAGGAGGGCGATGAATGGAAGACAGCCTTTAATACCCCAGAGTGTCAGTTTGAGTGTCTGGTGATGCCTTTTGGCCTTACTAATGCGCCTGCATTTTTTCAAAATTTCATTAATGACATTCTGAGGCCATTGATCGGTAGGAGTGTTATTGTTTATTTGGACGATATTTTGATCTATTCACCTGATCTGGAGTCGCATTGGCAGAGAGTCCGCAAAGTTCTTCAGATTTTGAGCGAAAACAACCTCTTTGCTAAATTGGAGAAGTGCAAGTTTGCGGTACAGAAAATGAGTTTTTGGAGGTACGGGGTACTTGGTCTCCAGTGATGGGTTTGAGATGGACCCAGTGAAGGTTCAGGCGGTACTGGATTGGCCTAGGCCTGAATGTTTAAAATCTGTCCAAAGATTTTTAGGGTTTGCCAATTATTATAGAAAATTCAGAAGAATTTTTCTGTTATCGCTAAACCCATAACTGATCTCACCAAGAAGGGTTCTAATACTGTCTAATGGTCCACGGAGGCTGTGGAGGCTTTTAAGCATCTCAAGGGGAAGTTTAGCTCTGCTGCTGTTTTGATCCAGACAGATGAGACCAAGCCTTTTCTGGTAGAGGTTGATGCCTCATCTGTAGGGGTGGGGGCATTTCTGTCCCAGGAGGGAGAGAATGGGGTGCATCCCTGTGCTTTCTTTTCTAAAAAATTTTCGGAGACTGAGCTCAACTATGATGTTGGGAACCGAGAGTTACTGGCTATTAGGCTCGCGTTTGAGCATTGGCGACATTTTTTGAAGGGGGCTAGACATCCGATACAGGTTTTTACTGATCGTAAAAATCTGATTTATCTGGATGCTACTAAACGTTTGAATGCCCGTCAAGTCAGGTGGGCACTGTTTTTTGCCCGGTTCCTTTTCTCCGTAACATATATCCCTGGCACAAAGAATGTTAAAGCGGATGCTTTGTCTCGTAGTTTCTCTCCAGCAGTTAATACTGAGAAGGAGGAATGTATTTTGCATAGAGGGGTGGTGATGGCAGCATTGGGTTCTGAGTTGGAGAATAACATCCTAGAAGCCGATAATTCTGCACCAACAAACACTCCGTATGGTAAATTATTTGTGCCCAAAGCCTTGAGGAGAGCTTTGTTTGCTGAATGTCATGAGTCTCGGTTGGTGGGTCATCCAGGGATTTTGGAAACTAGAAAGTCAATCGGTCGAAGTTTCTGGTGGCCAGGGTAGCATAGAAAAATCATCAAGTAGGTGCGTCAGTGTACAGTGTGCACTAGGTCGAAGGCCTCTCATGCCCCGGCTGTAGGATTGCTGTGCCCTTTGGAGGTTCCTAGCTCGCCATGGACGCATCTTGCTATGGATTTTATCACCGATCTGACAGTTTCTGAAGGTTTTTCTGTCATCTTGGTTGTTGTGGACTGGTTTAGTAAGATGTGTCATCTGGTCCGGTTCAATAAATTGCCCTGTGCCAAGACTTTAGCTAAGGCATTTGTGAAAGAGATTGTCAGTCTCTATGGTGTTCCCATAGACATTGTTTCCGACAGAGGACCACAGTTTGTAGCTCGCTACTGGCGTGCTTTTTGTGACAGATTAAAGGTTCATTTGTCATTTTCATCAGGTTATCATCCGGAGTCCAATGGACAGACCGAAAGGAAGAACCAGGACGTTAAGCAGTTTTTGAGATGTTTTGTAGCAGACAATCAGGAGTTGTGGTCGGAATATCTACCACTAGCCAAGTTTGCTATTAATAATCATACGTCTGCCTCGGCTGGGTGTTCTCCTTTTTTTTGCTGTACAGGGAGACATCCATCTTTCGGGCCATTTTCAAAGATTGGAGTGGCTGTGCCTGAGGAGGAGAGTTTTTCTGGAAGTTTGGAAAGGGTTTGAACCAATGTACGCCATAATTTGAAAGAGGCAATTAGGAGGTCTAAGAAATATTTTGAGAGGAAAAGAAGGCAGGCGTTGTTCGCAGTTGGGGACATGGTCTGGTTGTCCTCTACAGCTGTGAGATTAGACATACCCTCGTCCTGGAGAATTAATTCCGTTTTTCATGTATCTTTACTGAAGAAAGTTGACAAGCAAGATAAGGAGGGGATGCCGACTGTTCCTCCAATTGATGAGAATGGTGAGTTTGAGATTTCTCGCATATTGGATTCCAGGTGGCACAGAGGAAGGTTGCAGTATCTCGTGTCCTGGAAGAGTTTTGGTCCCAAGGATAATTCCTGGGTGAAAGCTGAGGATGTCTCGGCTTCAAGGCTGATTAAGGCTTTTCACAGGAGATTTACGAATAAGGCTCGGCCAATAGGATCCAGAGGATCCTCGTAAAAGGGGAGGTACTGTTAGAATCTATTCTGTTATGTTTAGGTAGCTGAGGAGAAAAAGCAAAAACAGTAATACACCAGAGAGGCTGGAACCTATTGGATTGCAGTAACCTGAACTAACCACACAACTAGAGGTAGCCGTGGAGCGTTCCTACGTTGATCCTAGACGCCTCGTCACAGCCTGAGAGATAACTACACCTAAAGGCAGAAAGATGAAAGCTATCTGCCCCGGAGCAGATCCCCAAAGAAAATAGGAAGCCCCCAAACATATAATGGCGGTTAGACAAGAAGATAGCACGGACACAGACAGAAAATAGAATGAGCAAACGTTGGGGCCCAATCTGTCTAGACAGAAAAGTACAGGAAAGAATTCTGACTGCAATCCAACAAAAACCCTAAAAAATACCAGCACTTCTGATTGCCAAAAAAAACCTGAGATCACACGATCTCTACCACCTAAATCAGATCTCTGGTGAAACAAAACAAAGCCGCAGCCACTGAAAAAACAGGAAAAAGCAAATGAACAAATAACAGTGGCTACAGATAAATTGAGAGGAGCTCAGGCCCCAGGAGGGGACCCGGCTGACCTCCACAAAAGTGCAGAAAACTATGAAAAAAGCAAGCACAAAAAGAAAAGCAGAAAATATCTTATCTGAAAGCAGCAGGTGCAGGCAAGACTCCAGCAACTTCCAAATGAACCAGGAACCACAATTGAGACAAGAACAATTGATCACCGGCGACCATCATGGGAGGGAACCTCCCTTATATCAGTCCAGTCCGTGACCCAGATTGCCATTCCTCGCTGTGAGGTTCAGTACTGTCTGCAACCACCAGAGGTAGCCTCTGCTCAGAAACCATCTCCAGCACATTCATAACACTATTCAGTTTGACCATCCGCCATCTTGTTGTGGTTTCTAGCTGCTCGTCTTTTTCCCCTGGTGTTGGGATTGTCGTTGGTCAGGTGATTGTATCACCCTTTATTACCCTGCACCTGCCTCCCAGTCCTTGCAGGACATCAGTGTTAATCCGCTTGAGTTCTGGCTAGGAGTCTTGATAGCTTTGTGCTATACTTTGTGCAGTTCTGGGAACTCTAGTTCTGCTTGCTTAGTCTTTTTGTTTTTTCCTTTTGTTTCTGCAGCTTCCTCTTTTTCCCTCTAGGAGGTTACCAGTGTTTTGTTCCCAGTCCCTAGATCTTTCAGGGATCCCCTTCTCCCACCTTCAGGTCTTTGCTTGAGTCTAGACTAGGATCGTCGTTGGGTCTATTCGCAAGGAATAGGTCGCCTGCTCCATCGTAGGGATCGAGTCTAGTCTCCCCCCCGCTCTATTCCTGAGTTGCAGACCCATAACACCATCAAAGTCTGCGTTCCAAAACGTCACTCCATCCTTTCTGAGCCCTGCCGCATGCTCAAACAGTAGTTTTCCTCCACATATGGGGTATCGGCGTACTCAGGAAAAATTGTGCAACAGATTTTGAGGTCCCTCTTCTCCTGTTACTCTTGTGTAAATTAAAAAAAGGGGCTAAAATAACATTTTTGTGGGTAAAATGTAATTTTTTTATTTTCTCAGCTCTACTTTATAAACTTCTATGAAGCACCTGGAGGTTCAAGATCCTCACCACACCTTTAGATACATTCCTTAAGGGGTCTAGTTTCCAAAATTGGGTCACTTGTGGGGGTTTTCTACTATTTAGGCACATCAAGAGCTCTCCAATTACGACATGGTGTCTGCTCTCGATTCCAGCCATTTTTGCATTCAAAAGTCAGACGTGCGCCTTCACTTCTGAGACTTGCCGTGCATTCAAATAGTAATATTCCCCCACATATGCCTGTCTGCTTACTCAGGAGAAATTGCCCATCTGCTTTTAGGGTCCATTTTCTCCTATTACCATTGTGAAAATATCAAATGTAGAGCTAAAGTAACATTTTTGTGAAAAAAAAATTAAATGTTCATTTTTTTCCTTCCACATTGCTTCAGTTCCTCTGATGCACCATTTTTGGGTATTTTCTGCATATAATCCACCTAAAGTCACTTCAAATGTGATGTAGTCCCTAAAAAAATGGTTTTGTAAATTTTGTTGGAAAAAATTGAAATTGCTGGTCAAATTTGAACCCTTCTTACTTCCTAATAAAAAAAAAATGATGTTTCAAAAATTGTGAGGATGTAAAGTAGACATGTGGGAAATGTTATTTAGTAACTATTTTGTGTGACATAACTTTCTGATTTAAGGGCATAAGAATTAAAAATTTGAAAACTGCACATTTTTTGCCAAATTTTCAATATTTTCACAAAGAAACGCAAGTCTTATCTAATAAATGTTATAATATTATGAAGTAGTATATGTCACGACAAAACAATCCCAGAATCAGTGGGATCCATTGAAGTTATTATCACATAAATTGACACTGGTCAGATTTTAAAAAATTTAGCCTGGTCATTAATATCAAAATTGACATGGTCACTAAGAGGGTAAATAGGTTCTTCAACCTGAAAACATAAAGGAAAAAAATATTTGTGATGAGTCATCTAAATCAAGGTCTTCTAAGATGTCTGCTCTGCAGGAGTAAATTGATTCTTCATCAATTATGATAAAAAGGTTTAATTTTCACAATGCATTTCAACACCGTAGCGGTGTAATTATCAAGTGAATAAGGCAACAATTTGTCAGAATAATCAGCATGACAGGGAAGACTCATCTACATTATATTCACTATTCTTCATTTTTAAGGCATTGGTTATGTCTTAGAATTCTCTTTTTTCCAGTGTGGTTGGTGAAAAATCTGTCAGGACAGCAATGTGTTTAGAGTTAACTGGGAGATCTGCACTGCCGCAAATAGCCTAGATGATTCTTGATGTGAAAAACATGAATTCTCACTATGATGTTTCTGGGAGCTGATACAAAAGCATGTCTAGATTTCCTAAGTCTGTGAGCTAGGTTAATTGTAAGATCCATAGTTGTAGCATCTGGGGGAACTGTCATTATTAATTTCCACACCTATTTGACTAATTAGTCTATTTTAATCTTCTCTGTACCCCATATGTGTATGTTATTTTGCTTTAACCCACCCTCAATATAATTTAATTTAGCTTCTATACCATCTTCCCTTTTTTGTCTGCAATTTAGTATAGCAGTATAGTTTAGTCATTATCTGCAGGGTATGGTGTAGTCTCAGCCTCTAAGCCTACTCCGTACATATGCTCTCAATGTACAAGTACAGCGGATGTGAAATCAGTAGCTCACATGAACATAAGAAGCTTTTTAATACTTCTTATCTGAGTAATCTACTTCTTTCTCCTCCTGGACTTACAGTTGAAACCAGAAGTTTACATACACTTTATAAAAATACACATATGCATGTTTTCCTCAATATCTGACATGAAATCAGAATAAACCTTTCCCATTTTAGGTCAATTAGGATCATCATGATTATTAATATTTGCCAAATGCCAGAATAATAATGAAAGAGAGAGAATGTTTTAAGGCATTTTTCTGCACCCCAGTTGCTATGTTTTCAAGCATAGTTGAGTCATTTGGCCTTGTTTTCGTGATGAAGGTGTGAGTTTTTGGCACAATTTCTGTCCATACTTCTGCAAACAGTAGATGGGTGTAGCTGGGCCTCTCTGGTCGCTGCTATTTCTGCCATTTTCTAGCACTGCTGGACATCTAGAGGGAGTGAAAGTAAGCATGATGTGTCTTCATTTGCTGCACTAAGTTTTCTTTGGCTGACTACTGCATCTGCAGTCCGCAACACTGCCTATGTTTTTTGTCTTTTGAACATCTTGAAAGGGAGAGACCTAGCTGATACAGTATTACTATCTTGTGTCTTATTGCGGTGCCTCAGTCTTGCCATGGTGTATGACCTGTGACATTAAACTGTCTTCTACAACCTTACTTGTGTAGCAGAATTTGTCTGTTCCTCCCCCAGTTTTAAGCCTCCCACATGACTGTTTCTGTCTCACTTAATGACTCTGCTTCACCCTACATATGAATACGATGATTACCGTATTTTTCGGACTATAAGACGCACCGGACATAAGACACACCCCAAATTTTCAGAAGGAAAATTGGGAAAAAAAAATAATGTGTCAAATGGGGGTCCGTCTTACAGTCCGAATTTAGCTTACCACTGTGTGGGGTGGTTGGGCACTGTGAGGTGGCTGTGTTATGTGGGGTGGCTGTGTTATGTGGGGTGGTTGGGCACTGTGGGTGGCCAGGGTGGCTATATACTCACAAATCCGGTGGCGGCGGCGCTCCCAATGCAGCTTGGCTGCGATGCGGTGGTGGTGTCCGGGCAGCAGCGGGCCTCTGGGCTGCGTGGGGGGCTCCGCCGGCATCTTGTCCCAGCCGGAAAGCCCCCCCGCAGCTGCGACACTGTGCCGGTGCCTCCGGTGGCGGTCCCGATCCAAAGTGTGGTGCGGTGGTGGTGTTCGGGCAGCAAGCGGGCCTCTGGGCTGCGTGGGGGGCTCCGCCGGCATCTCGTCCCTCAGGACAAGATCTCGTTGCCGAGATTTGAACGAGAGTATGCGGCGGCCATCTTGCCGGAGGCCCCAGGCGGCCATTCCCCATGCCGGCACCACGTCGCAGCTGCGGGGGGGCTTTCCGGCTGGGACGAGATGCCGGCGGAGCCCCCCATGCAGCCCAGAGGCCCGCTTGCTGCCCGAACACCACCACCGCACCACACTTTGGATCGGGACCGCCACCGGAGGCACCGGCACCGCGTCGCAGCTGCGGGGGGGCTTTCCGGCTGGGACGAGATGCCGGCGGAGCCCCCCACGCAGCCCAGAGGCCCGCTGCTGCCCGGACACCACCACCGCATCGCAGCCAAGCTGCATTGGGAGCGCCGCCGCCACTGAACTTTCCGGTATGTTGCGACCATAAGACGCACCCCCATTTTCCCCCAAAATTTTTGGGGAAAAAAGTGCGTCTTATGGTCCAAAAAATACGGTATTATCCCTTGTTTGGTATAATTTGTTACTCATGCACCTGACTAAAATTCTACAAAATCCCTGACTTGTACAAGTATACTTAGAAGAATTAATATTATTTTTTTAAGGAAAAGGGTGGTCACACCAAATATTAACTTGATTTAGATTTCTTCTTTCATTCAGTTTGCATTTTGTTAATTGATAAAATAAGCTAGTAACACTTCAATTTTTGAAAGTAATTTAACTTTTCATCATTTTACTAGCTAGAGCATTACTATAAAAGTAAGTCAGATAATAGCCTTTTTTAATATACAGTTATATGAAAAAGTTTGGGCACCCCTATTAATCTTAAGCTTAATGTTTTATAAAAATTGGTGTTTTTGCAACAGCTATTTCAGTTTGATATATCTAATAACTATTAGACACAGTAATGTTTCTGCCTTGAAATGAGGTTTATTGTACAAACAGAAAATGTGCAATCTGCATCCAAACAAAATTTGACAGGTGCATAAGTATGGGCACCTGACCAGAAAAGTGGCATTAATATTTAGTAGATCCTCCTTTTGCAAAAATAACAGCCTCTAGTCACTTCCTGTAGCTTTTAATGAGTTCCTGGATCATGGATGAAGGTACTTTTGACCATTCCTCTTTACAAAACAATTCCAGTTCAGTTAAGTTTGATGGTCGCCGAGCATGGACAGCCCTCTTCAAATGATCCCACAGATGTTCAATGATATTCAGGTCTGGGGACTGGGATGGCCTTTACAGAACATTGTAATTGTTTCTCTGCATGAATGCCTGAGTAGATTTGGAGCAGTGTTTTGGATCATTGTCTTGCTAAAAGATCCATCCCCTGCGTAACTTCAACTTTGTCACTGATTCTTGAACATTATTGTCAAGAATCTGCTGATACTGAGTGGAATTCATGCGTCCCTCAACTTTAACAAGATTCCCGGTGCCGGCATTGACCACACAGCCCCAAAGCATGATGGAACCTCCACCAAATTCTACTGTGGGTAGCAAGTGTTTTTCTTGGAATGCTGTGTTTTTTTGACGCCATGCATAACGCCTTTTTGTATGACAAAACAACTCAATCTTGGTTTCATCAGCCCTCAGGACCTTCTTCCAAAAAGAAATTGGCTTCTCCAAATGTGCTTTTGCATACCTCAGCCGACTCTGTTTGTGGCGTGCTTGCAGAAACGGCTTCTTTCGCATCACTCTCCCATACAGCTTCTCCTAGTGCAAAGTGCGTTGTATAGTTGACCGATGCACAGTGACACCATCTGCAGCAAGTTGATGCTGCAGCTCTCTGGAGATGGTCTGAGGATTGTCCTTGACTGATCTCACCATTCTTCTTCTCTGCCTTTCTGATGTTTTTCTTGGCCTGCCACTTCTGGCCTTAACAAGAACTGTCCCTGTGTTCTTCCATTTCCTTACTATGTTCCTCGCAGTGGAAACTGACAGGTTAAATCTCTGAGACAGCTTTTTGTATCCTTCCCCTGAACAACTATGTTGAATAATCTTTGTTTTCAGATCATTTGACAGTTGTTTTGAGGAGCCCATGATGCCACTCTTCAGAGGAGATTCAAACAGGAGAACAACTTGCAAGTGGCCACTTTAAGTAGCTTTTCTCATGATTGCATACACCTGGCTATGAAGTTCAAAGCTCAATGAGGTTACAAAACCAAAAAAAGTGCTTCAGTAAGTCAGTAAAAAGTAGGTAGGAGTATTTAAAATAAGAAAATGATAAGGGTGCCCATACTTATGCACCTGTCAAATTTTGTTTGAATGCAGATTGCACATGTTCTGCTAGTACAATAAACCTCATTTCAAGGCAGAAACATTACTGTGTCCAATAGTTATTAGATATATAAATTGAAATAGCTGTTGCAAAAACACCAATTTTTATAAAACATTAAGCTTAAGATTAATAGGGGTGCCCAAACTTTTTCATATAACTGTACATTGTCAAATAGATCTTAGATTTCTTTTAAAAAATTGCTTCAATAAAGGGTGTTATTTATTCACTAGCAATCCTTAGTTACACACTTTTTGCAGCACAAATGTCTGCTGTACCAGTGCAAAATATTTCAGCTATGTGATATTTTTTGATATTTTCCTTTATACCTTTAGCAGTAAGCCATTGATATCTACTTAATAGGTGAGATTATTGTAGGAAAATTAGAACAGGTGTCCACACTCAATCCCCGCCAGTAGCCTGCACTAATCAGGCCACACCACAATGCCTTGGTTAGCACAGTTCCTTTGTTAGAGGTATTAACACTTTATTTGGTCTGAGAGTCAGGCATTGGATCACATAGAATTAGAAGTCATCCAAGTAAGGTCCTTCATTTCTCTTTGCCTCCTGAATCCAAGTGAAAAAACAGGTAGGAATTTCATAGTTCTGAACTGGGCCATGCGCCATCACCAGTTGTCGCAATGATACTGTCTAGACTTGTTTATGGTCCATGAGCATTGAGGTTATGCAATTGGTACACTTCCGCCTCTACATGTTCAACTCAGCTTTTGCCACTTGCACCCCACTTCTGTACAAAGCATGCTACATTTTTCGGTAGCATTGCTCACCAGAAAAAGACCTTTGCAAGAAGTTTGACTGCTGCTTCCATTTGACAAGGCACCAAATGTTTAATGGTTTGCATGGAAGAGGAAGCGAGAAAATTACATTAGAAGCAGGAGATCAGTAGCTGAATATATAGTTTTGCTATATCTTAAGTCAAACCGGGGCCCTTAACAAAAAATAAAGGCTAAAAGGAAGGACATCCCCCATAAAGTATGTTGTTTATGCAGCATTTCTAGTTAGCCTGCAATAGTATTGCTATGGCAAAAGGCTTTCTTAATGAGTTTCTGTAAATGTAACACTTAAAATTATTATTATACAATTATTATAATTACAAAACATAATAATTCTATGTTTGAGCTCACCTGAAAATGATATTGCTACATGTATCCAAATAATGCTAAATAAATTGAAACTTGAAAATCTCAATTGTGCAATGACATTGCAATTCCATACTCTGCACACGTTCTTCAGATTCTAAATATGCAGTTGGATAAATAACATTGGTAAGTTTCATCTAATGTCAGTAAAAATCATTATTCCTAAGTAATTCAGTAATACTATTTGGTGAAAGGTATTCAGAAACTTCAAGGGATGCCATTAAGTTCCATCAATCCATAAGTGAGATAAAGAGCTCAAATTCAAAACATTACCACCAAGTAAGCAGTCATTACTGCTAACAACCTTCATAAATAGTTCTGCTCTGCGTTACTAACCCTCTGGCACAGAAAAGGATCAAACATTTTCCACTTATTAAGTATTTAACAAATCAAATGGCTTTAATAAGAGCATGGAATCTCCACCACAGGATGAAACACAAACTTTTGAACAAGTTTAACTACCCACTGTAACAAATGCATGGGTTCTTAATGTAGCAAATAATTGAAAGTATTTGGAAATACAAAGTAGAACATGCAAGTGGAAAGTCCACATGATCTGAAACACACTCATGAATAGAGGATTTAGGCTAAGTTCACATGTTGCGGAATTGCGCGGAAATTTCCGCGGCAATCCCGCACTTCTCTGCCGCGGGAAATACGCATTTTATAGGTATGCGTATTCCCGCCAGAAACTAGCGTTTTGCAAGCGTAATTAGCTTGCAGAATGCTAGAGTTTTCCTAGCGATCTGTAGCATCGCTTGGAAAACTGATTGACAGGTTGGTCACATGAGTCACACATAGTGTTTGACTCGTGTGACCAACTTTTTACTATTGATGCGCCTACTCCCGTTCCCAGGCGTCCTTTGCAACAGACCCCAGATGACGTAGCATCACGCGAGACCGCTACGTCATCTGGGTGATTCTCGCAATGCATTACTGGGAACGGGAGCGTCGCTGAGAGGCGGGAAGGCTGCGGGGGACGCCGGAAGGTGAGAATATCATTATTTTTTATTTTAATTATTGTTTTACCAGGGATATGGTACCCAGGGCCTGGAGGACAGTCTCCTCTCCTCCGGACCCTGGGTACCATCCGCACATGAAACGCTTACATTCCGCATAGCCACATGCGGAAAGTAAGCGGTTCAATTCATTCCTATGGCGGCGATTCCGCCGAGATTAAGCAAAATTAATGAACATGTTGCTATTTTTTCCGCGAAGCGTTTTTTTTTTCGCGGAAAAAAACGCTGCATGTGCACAAAAATTGCGGAATCCATTTAAATGAATAGGATGCTTAATGCTTGCATTTTTTTCGCATTTTTGCCGCGGGAAAAAACGCGAAAAAAACGCGAAAATTTTTGCCGTGTGCACTTAGCCTTAAGGATATGTAAAACTATGTTTTATCATTCCTCCTGATTGTTACTTTTGATATCTAGTTTTTCTAGTGGGAAATTGTATTTTTTGTTTTTATTCATATTATTATGCTTGCTACTGAACTTAGATAAACTCTCCTATGAAATTGTATTTCAAAATTAAACTTAAGTGTTTATCCAGGACTATTTTATTTTTTACCTATGGAGCTGAGAACTGCTAACTACCTGCCTATTCTGCCTGGCGCTGGGTCAGAGCAATCACACACTGCTCCTGATAGCAATTCTGCAGCTTCACGTCAAAAGAAAAGCATCTCCTCTTCTATCAATGGGGCATGATCGCTGATGCAGCGGGGTGCTGCCTGTCAATCAGCATGACATCAACAGTCACACCGCATCAACAGAGCAGGAGTAAAGTAGCTGATCTGTCAACATGACACCTGAAGCCACAGATTCTCAGGCAGTGGTGGTCCGGGACTGCTCTGAGCCAAAAGATATCGGCACCAAGCACAACAGCCAGGTAGTTAGTAACTAGCAATGGTTACATTTACATTTGAGCATGCCTAGCCTCATGTTCAGAGGTATCATGTTCTATCTTTTGTTAATATTATTATTACAAGGAATATTTATTAGTTTTTCTGTTTTTCATTTAATGCAAAAGAATTAATAACATAAAATGTAAACGAAAGAGATTTATTGGCAGCAGTCTGTGCAAGACAGTGTGGATGGCAGCAGTCTGTGCTAGAGAGGATGGATGGCAGCAGTCTGTGCAAGAGAGGGTGTATGGCACAGTCTGTGCTAGAGAGAGTGGATGGCAGCAGTCTGTGCTAGAAAAGGTGGATGGCAGGAGTCTGTGCTAGAGAGGGTGGATGGCAGCAGTCTATGCAAGAGAGGGTGGATGGCAGCAGTCTGTGCTAGAGAGGGTAGATGCGAGGAGTATGTGCTAGAGAGGGTGGATGGCAGCAGCCTGTGCTAGAGAGGTTTGGATGGCAGCAGCCTGTGCTAGAGAGGGTGGATGGCAGCAGTCTGTGCAAGAGAGTGTGGATGGCAGCAGTCTGTGCAAGAGTGGGTGTATGGCAGCAGTCTGTCCTAGAGAGGGTGGATGGCAGCTGTCTGTGCTAGAGAGGGTGGATGGCAGCTGTCTGTGCTAGAGAGGGTGGATGGCAGCAGTCTGTGCTAGAGAGGGTGGATGGCAGCAGTCTGTCGTAGAGGGGGTGGATGGCAGAAGTCTGTGCTAGAGAGGGTGGATGGCAGCAGTCTGTGCTAGAGAGGGTGGATGGCAGCAGTCTGTGCTAGAGAGGGTGGATGGCAGCAGTCTGTCCTAGAGGGGGTGTATGGCAGCAGTCTGTGCTAGAGAGGGTGGATGGCAGCAGCCTGTGCAAGTGAGGGTGGATGGCAGCATTCTGTGCTAGAGAGGGTGGATGGCAGCAGCCTGTGCAAGAGAGGGTGTATGGCAGCAGTCTGTGCAAGAGAGGGTGGATGGCAGCAGCCTGTGCTAGAGCGAGTGGATGGCAGCAGTCTGTGCTAGAAAAGGTGGATGGCAGGAGTCTGTGCTAGAGAGGGTGGATGGCAGGAGTCTGTGCTAGAGAGGGTGGATGGCAGCAGTCTATGCAAGAGACGGTGGATGGCAGCAGTCTGTGCTAGAGGGGGTGGATGCGAGGAGTATGTGCTAGAGAGGGTGGATGGCAGCAGCCTGTGCTAGAGGGGGTGGATGGCAGCAGCCTGTGCTAGAGAGGGTGGATGGCAGAAGCCTGTGCTAGAGAGGGTGGATGGCAGCAGCCTGTGCTAGAGAGGTTGGATGGCAGCAGTCTGTGCTAGAGAGGGTGGATGGCAGCAGTTTCTGTAAGAGAGAGTAGATGGCAGAAGTCTGTGCTAGAGAGGTTGGATGGCAGCAGCCTGTGCTAGAGAGGTTGGATGGCAGCAGCCTGTGCTAGAGAGGGTGGATGGCAGCAGCCTGTGCAAGAGAGGGTGGATAGCAGCAGTCTGTGCAAGAGAGAGTGGATGGCAGCAGCCTGTGCTAGAGAGGGTGGATGGCAGCAGTCTGTGCAAGAGAGGGTGGATGGCAGCACCCTGTGCTAGAGCGAGTGGATGGCAGCAGTCTGTGCTAGAAAAGGTGGATGGCATGTGAGTCGCCCTCCAGAGCAATGGGAACTCGGATCTGAGCCTATAGACTACTATGGGAGATGTCACGGTAACACAGCTCAGTCCGTGGCTCTGGTGCTCATTCTTTAATGTGGGATATTTACAGGTGAATTGAATATTGGTATGGGGAATCGTGACGCCACTTGTGGTACCTGGTCAGGATGACCAACGCTGCTATGCAGATCCACTGGAGGGTTAATATTGTGCAGCTAGGTGTTAAGTCTCCCACAAGTAAGGCTGAGTCCTCCAGGGCAGATAGATGTGTAGGGATGCAGGACAGACGGGGTCCTGGCAGTTAGGAGTAATAAGGGAGACACACACATAAGTCACTTTGGTACCTTTACTGAAGATGTTGCAGGCACTCCCCGGAGCACTGTAGGGTGAAGGGTGCACATCCAGATTCCTCCACTGAGTAGGTGTGTGGCCTCCTGTTCTCTGCCTTTTTGTAATGAAGTCTTGGCCTGCGTGTAGCTGGGCCTAGCTTAGTCTCCGTCTTGTACCTGGCTGACCTTGTGGTTGGACCTTCTCTCTGAAAGGACAGGGTCTTTTATGGCGGATCCTGCCAGACTCCGTCCTCCTGATCCTGCTACGTATCAGCTCTGTGGTACTCCTGGGACTTGTAGTCCTCCAGGAACTCCGGTGTTCTCCTAATGGGTCGTGGAGATCCCTATAGGCTCGGACCCCGGTGTCCGGTAATACTTGCTGAGATGAGCTATAGAGGCTCCTCTGTCTCATAAACTTTCCACTCGCCTTCGGCCTACCCGGATCCTCACACGATCACACACTGGCAGTTGGTGGGCTGCCTCTTCGCCGCTCTTTAAGCGTCGGCACGCTTTCTCACTGAGCTACACCCCTAAATTCAGCTCTGACTAGGCTGGAGTGGTTTCTGTTCCACTCTTTACTAGACTCCACTCTCTGAACTGATTAGCTCTGCAGCCTCTCTAATCTCAGCTCTGCACTTCACCTTACTGCAGTCTGACTTGAACTAACTGAAACTTCCTATGTGCAACTTCTTTTATATGTCTAAACAGCTCCCTCTGGTGGTCTTTGGGATAAGTGAACGTGTGTGAATGTGTATAATGACCTCTAGTGGTATATTCTTTCAGTGCACCCTTCTGGGAGATATGGATTCAGTCGCAGCTGGGCTCCACATTCCCCCCTAGTAGAACTCAGCACTCCGGGGCTGAAATACAAAAACAAAGAACAATAAACATTGTATAACTTAACTCTTCCCTTACGGGAGGTAAGGCACTCTTGAACTGTTGCATAACGGTAAATGAACAACTATATACATTAGCACAATGAGGAATTGAGGAATTGAGCAACCATAAAAGTCCCAGTCTCTTTTGGAAAAGGATGCTCAAAAGGGGTAGAGAAAACAAGTAAAAAATAATATCCATTCCACTTATTTCAATTTTAAAAGGAAAAAAGGTTAATAAATAACGGTATAATAAAGCATATTATAAGAACAATATATACATTTATATACAGTGGTTCTAGATAATTATTTACATTTATAAGGTCCTACTCTCTGTACCTAACAGGTAATTGCCCCCTTGTTATGCGCACTGACCTACGTGGTGTAGTGGTAGGTGAGGTGTCAGTTAACCTGTTTGTCCTGCGTGCAGGTAGGTTGTAGTACTGCCTTAACCTCTCTAGGGATCTGGCAAGTATACTTCCAGCTGGGTGAACTGGCTCGACTTCTGCAGGGGATCCTTCTTCCTGAGATTCAGCTTCTTGAGAATCTGCTTCTTGGGATTCCACTTGTTGGGGTTCTGCTGGAGCAGGTTCCTCTGGAACTGACTCTACTGCAACAACCGACTCAACTGGATGTAGAGGTTCTCCTTGTTGTTGATAGAATTGAAGTACGGGAATGATTACAGCTTCTCCAATGCGAGGCCAATCCGTGGGGAAATCTCCTAAGTCTGTATGTATGACTGCTTCATCACGCTCTTTCTGATTGACAACAGGTTCTTCCTCTTGAAGCTTTAACGGATCCGGACACAACTTTAGGTGATCTCTGGATACAGTTGCAGTCGTTCTTCCTTCATCCTTGCTAATTATGCACGTTTTCTTGTTGTCAAACCTTGAATTCTGTACGATGTAGGGCTCTCTTTCCCATTGATCGTCGAGTTTGTGTATCCTCCTCTTTCTTTTCAGTACGACTTCACCAGGTGCGAAAGGTTCAGCTGGCGCACTTTTATTATAGTGATCTTCTTGTTTGTCTCTTACTCGATTGAGACTATCTTCAATGCAGGCCTGTACTTTTCTGTACTGTTCCTGTCTGTTTGTGTCCCAGTCTTCAGTAGTCACATCTGCTTCTGGCTCTACAACACCAAGCTCCAGATCCATGGGCAGCTTTCCTGGTCTTGCCCGCATGAGGTAGGCTGGGGTGCAATTGGTGGAACTCACAGGTATGTGATTGTACAGATCTACCAGGTCAGGTAGTAGGTCTGGCCACCGATTTCTCTCCTCGAGTGGTACAGTCTTCAGCAGGTCAATGACGATGTGATTCATCTTCTCACAGAGACCATTAGTTTGGGGGTGGTACGGAGTGGTTCTTATCTTCTTACACCCGTACAAGTGACATAACTCTTTGAACAATTCGGCCTCAAAGGCTGGGCCTTGATCAGTTAACACCTGCTCAGGATATCCGTGTGGTCTGCAGAAATACGCTTGGAACGTCTTTGCTGCTGTCTCTGCTGTCAGATCTTTGACAGGGGCGACCACCAGGAACCTGGAGTAGTGATCCACCATAGTCAGGGCATAGGAGTATCCTGACCGGCTGGGTGACAACTTGACATGGTCCAGGGCCACGATCTCCAAGGGACGAGTCGTCTTGATGGGTTGCAGGGGTGCCTTCTGGCTGCTGTAGTCTTTTCTTCTGAGGCCACAGGGTCCACAGTTCTGGCACCACCTCTCAATGGAGCTGCGCATTCCCACCCAATAGAAACGACACTTCAACAGGGTCTCCAGCTTCTTCCAGCCAAAGTGTCCCGCTTGATCGTGGTAGGCTTCCAACACCATTTGGATGTCTGCTCTGGGGACTACTATCTGCCATACCATCTCATGGGTCCTTGGGTTGACGTACCTCCGGCACAGCTTCTCACGGTAGATAAACAGCCGGCTTCTCTCATTCCACAGCTGCTTTGCTTGTAGAGACGCATCCTTCTCCAAGGAGGAACCGTCTTGAGTTATCAGCTCCTTGATTCGGCTGACAACTGGATCGCTGTCCTGAGTCTCCTTCCAGCTGTGGTGAGGTAAAGGATTTAACGTCTTACCATGCGGCCTCCTGCAGGCTTGTTGCTCGTGGATCATCCCATTCCTGTGAAAGGCAGGTAGTTCAATCTCTTCCAGATCATCCACCTCTTCTTCTGTGTCCGATTCATGAGGCATCCTGGATAGGGCATCAGCGTTGGCATTCTTGCGGCCCGCTCGGTACTTGATTGTGAATTGGTAGTTTGACAGCCGAGCCATCCAGCGTTGTTCCATGGCTCCCAGCTTAGCTATTTCAAGATGCGTCAAGGGTTGTTATAAGTGTAGGCAGTGAACTTGCTGGAGGCTAGGTAGTGCTTAAACCTCTCCGTGATGGCCCAGACCAGTGCCAGGAACTCCAACTTGAAGCTGCTATAATTCTCTGGGTTCCTCTCGATCGGGCAGAGCTTCCTGCTTGCATAGGCGATGACTTACTCCAGGCCATTTTGCTTATGACTGAGGACAGCTCCCAATCCTTCATTGCTGGCATCAGTATACAGCAGGAACGGCTGGCTGTAGTCAGGATAGGCTAGGATCTCATCACCTGTCAGGATCTCCTTCATTTCCTTGAATGCCTCAGCCTGTTCTTTACCCCAGTGGAATGGAGAATTTCTGCTCTTGAGGGACTGTCCCACCAGGAGGTCTTGCAGAGGCGCTGCTTTCTTGGTGTAATCCTTCACAAACCTCCGGTAGTATCCTGTCAGTCCCAGGAACTGTCGCACCTCCTTGAGATTTTTCGGCTCCGGCCATTTCTGGATGGCGGTGACCTTCTCGGGGTCTGGCACTACTCCTTCTGAACTGACAATATGTCCCAGATACTGTACCTTTTGTTTGAGCAGATGGCACTTTGAAGGCTTCAGTTTCATCCCATACTTGGACAGTGACTCGAATAACTCCGCCAGGTGCTTCAAGTGATCTTCATACGTCTTGGAGTACACAATTACGTCGTCCAGGTACAGCAACACAGTTAAAAAGTTGAGATGTCCCAGGCAGCTCTCCATCACTCTCTGAAACGTTCCAGGGACACTGCTGAGTCCAAACGGCATTCTGTCAAACTCACAGAGTCCCATCGGGGTGGTGAAAGCCGTCTTCCCCCGATCCTCCTCAGCCACAGCTATTTGCCAGTACCCACTAGTGAGGTCAAGGGTGGAAAAGTAATTAGCGGTCTTTAATGCAGCTAAGGATTCCTCAATGCGTGGTAAAAGGTATGCATCCTTATGTGTAATGCGATTTACTTGTCTGTAATCTACACACATTCTCATGCTTCCATCCTTTTTCCTGACTAGGACTAGAGGTGCTGCCCAGGGACTGCAACTATCCCTTATCACCCCTACTTCCTTCATATCACGCAACATTTCCTTGGCTTTCTGGTAGTGTGCTGGTGGTATAGGCCTGTACCGTTCTTTAATGGGAGGATGATTGCCTGTGGGGATGTGATGTTGAACCCCTTTAATTTTCCCAAAGTCGAGTGGGTGTTTGCTGAATACCTGTGCATACTCCTGAACTACTCGATATACTCCTTGTTTCTGATGGGCTGGAGTGGTGTCTGTCCCGACATGGAGCTGCTGACACCAATCCTCCACCTGGGTGGTCGGGCCATTATCCTCCACTGGTTGTGGGGGGTTAAGGGCTCCGTCGTGTGAATGGAGTTATTATCCACAGCATGTAACTTAGCAACAGTGGCATAACGTGGTAATTTGACTTCATCCTCTCCCCAGTTGAGAAGACGCACTGGCACCCTCCCATTATGTACCTCCACTACCCCTCTGGCAGTCAAGAGTGTAGAGGTACTGCCACACTAAGCTATCCCGCTAGCGATCTCGTTAGCGTTGCATACTAATGAGATCGCTAGCGGGATTGTTTCTATATCGCTAAATGCGGCCACATTTAGCGATATAGTTAACGACGCTATCGCCGTTAGCGATCTTCTTAACGACTTTAGCGGTACAAAAGTACCGCTAAATCGCTAAGAAAAGGTGCCACACAGCGATAAGATACTTACCCAGCGGGAGCGCCGACGAGAAAATAGGGTCCGGAACGACTCCAGCGACGAGCGAGATCACAGCAGGAAGCTCGTCGCTGGAAGCTGCCGCACTGAACAATATCGCTAACGGGATCGCTAAATAGTGACGTTTTTTAGCGATCCCGTTAGCGATATTGTTTAGTGTGGCATACCCTTAGGTCTGTGTTCTGAACAATGGGGCTCTACTACTGCTTGGTAGTTCTGTCTTCTCAGACCTATTGCTGCTCTACACCAAATAAGCATTTCACTCATTGGGGGTATCACAATGGGGTTCGGGTCTGTCACCCGTACATTACCAATTTCACCATCTGTCAGTTTCACTTGCTGCTGGCACATCAGGGTTCGGATCTCCTTCCGGATCACTCCCTTTTGCCTTGGTCTGGCAACATCGGCGAGCTGTTGGAGTAAAAACACAACCTCCTCCAAACAGTTACTAATAATATTAGTGCCTAAAACCACATTCAACCCATTTTCCTCATTAACAGTCTTCACTACAAGAAGTCCCTGATCTTTTAGCTCCACTCTCCCCACTTTTACATCTAGGTTTTTAGCCCCCAGTAAGTCAAGAGGGAGGCCGTTAGAGGCATATACTGCAAAGTCAGGGTTTGGGGGTTGGAGACCGTCCATGGACCAGTATCTATTGTAAAGAACATCAGGTATGATGGTTACCTGAGATCCAGTGTCCAGCAGGGCAGGGATTGCGATCCCGTCCAGTATGATGGACAGGTATGGTCTTCCTCCCACAAACCTGCGGTTCCAGTCTGAGGGGCCTGAGGAGTCTATTCCTGGGTGTTGGCCCTCGGACCCAGGATTTGCTCGTTTAAAGGACACCGACGTGCTGGGTGACCTTCTCTGTGGCAGCGGTAGCAGATGATCTCTTGGCGAGGATGATGCTGGTCGCGGGTCCTTCCTGGAGGTGGCGTTGTCCTCCTCCGGTGGGGCGACGTCCTCCTTCTCCTCCGGTTCATCCAAGGGACATCCTCTGGGCAGTCAGCTAGCAGGATCTTTCCTTCTTCCTCCGTCGGCAGTTGCAGGGCACTCATTACAGTGGCCAGGTTTTTTGGTCAGCTGGCGCACTTCTGAGCGCAGACAGTCCAGCTCAGTAGGGGGCGCTACCTGCGTTTTGGCTTCCGCAATCAGCGGGGAAAAGGTGGATGCTGCTGGCTTTAGAGTGGCTTCACTCGTGTGACACTGGGTTGCCATCTCGGGTGTTTCCAGGGGTCGCAGTCCTTTTATAGCAATATCCTTAAGGGCATCAAAGGTAGCATCAGGAAGATCCACTGACCACCAGTGCACAGTCCTGCTTTCAGCTTGGGACCTCAGTCCCCGTACAAATTGTTCCTTTAACATTTTATTTTCATTGGAGACACTCATGGGGTTAACTTGTTTGAGAGCTCGCAGGAGCCCTTGTAGTCGGCAGGCATAGTCCCTAATGCTATCATCTGGTTTCTGGGAGCATTGGTAAAACCTCATTCGGAGGTCTGTTTCAGTGCGGTCCTCAAAGATAGTCTGTAGCTTTAAGAAAATTGCAAGCACTGATTCCTGGTCTGCAGCTGTCCAAGTCTCTACTTCTCTCTCTGCAGCACCAGTCAATTGTCACACTACCACTGCAGCTCTCTGCTTTCCTGTCATAGGGTACATGTCCATTATGCTGCATATTTTTCGCTTGAACCCTGACAGGGTGTCTGGCTTGCCGCTGTACTGAGGGAGCCACTTCGCTCCAGGCATGTTTGGCAGCGTTATCGGTACTATCGGGGCCACAGGACCAGGTGAGGGGCCAGCATTTCCAGCCTGTGCAGCAGCGCCGGTGGGTAAGTCATTGGGGCTGTCGGCCTGGGCCGCGCTGTCAACTTGCTGCTGCGACATCTCTGCACCCCCCTAGTTAAGCATGGCTTACCTTCTCTGAAGGCTGCAGCTCTGCAGGGCACAGCGATGTAGAAGGACCTGCGTCGCCGGCGCTCTGACGTCAGAGCGTTCACTGAAGCTCTCCACAGGACCTGCCGCCGCCTCAGCGTTGGGGGCGTGTCCAGGACTCAGCGCGCTTTTGCAGGTACGCCTACTAGTTTTCACGCCGTGGCGCTGTAAATGGCGGGCAATGGCGGGCAAATGGCGGGAAATCTTCACCACTATATGCAACAGTCTTTTAGTGAGGCACACAGTAACCCGGTGGCAACGGGCACGCAATCCTGTTCGTGACGCCAGAAAAGAGATGAGTCGCCCTCCAGAGCAATGAGAACTCGGATCTGAGCCTATAGACTACTATGGGAGATGTCACGGCAACACAGCTCAGTCCGTGGCTCTGGTGCTCATTCTTTAATGTGGGATATTTACAGGTGAATTGAATATTGGTATGGGGAATCGTGACGCCACTTGTGGTACCTGGTCAGGATGACCAGCGCTGCTATGCAGATCCACTGGAGGGTTAATATTGTGCAGCTAGGTGTTAAGTCTCCCACAAGTAAGGCTGAGTCCTCCAGGGCAGATAGATGTGTAGGGATACAGGACAGACGGGGTCCCGGCAGTTAGGAGTAATAAGGGAGACACACACATAAGTCACTTTGGTTCCTTTACTGAAGATGTTGCAGGCACTCCCTGGAGCACTGTAGGGTGAAGGGTGCACATCCAGATTCCTCCACTGAGTAGGTGTGTGGCCTCCTGTTCTCCGCCTTTTTGTAATGAAGTCTTGGCCTGCGTGTAGCTGGGCCTAGCTTAGTCTCCGTCTTGTACCTGACTGACCTTGTGGTTGGACCTTCTCTCTGAAAGGACAGGGTCTTTTATGGCGGATCCTGCCAGACTCCGTCCTCCTGATCCTGCTACGTATCAGCTCTGTGGGACTCCTGGGACTTGTAGTCCTCCAGGAACTCCGGTGTTCTCCTAATGGGTCGTGGAGTTCCCTATAGGCTCGGACCCGGTGTCCGGTAATACTTGCTGAGATGAGCTATAGAGGCTCCTCTGTCTCATTAACTTTCCACTCGCCTTCGGCCTACCCGAATCCTCACACGATCACACACTGGCAGTTGGTGGGCTGCCTCTTCGCCGCTCTTTAAGCGTCGGCACGCTTTCTCACTGAGCTACACCCCTAAATTCAGCTCTAACTAGGCTGGAGTTGTTTCTGTTCCACTCTTTACTAGACTCCACTCTCTGAACTGATTAGCTCTGCAGCCTCTCTAATCTCAGCTCTGCACTTCACCTTACTGCAGTCTGACTTGAACTAACTGAAACTTCCTATGTGCAACTTCTTTTATATGTCTAAATAGCTCCCTCTGGTGGTCTTTGGGATAAGTGAATGTGTGTGAATGTGTATAATGACCTCTAGTGGTATATTCTTTCAGTGCACCCTACTGGGAGATATGGATTCAGTCGCAGCTGAGCTCCACACATGAGTCTGTGCTAGAGAGGGTGGATGGCAGGAGTCTGTGCTAGAGAGGGTGGAAGGCAGCAGTCTATGCAAGAGAGGGTGGATGGCAGCAATCTGTGCTAGAGAGGGTAGATGCGAGGAGTATGTGCTAAAGAGGGTGGATGGCAGCAGCCTGTGCTAGAGAGGGTGGATGGCAGCAGCCTGTGCAAGAGAGGGTGTATGGCAGCAGTCTGTGCAAGAGAGGGTGGATGGCAGCAGCCTGTGCTAGAGCGAGTGAATGGCAGCAGTCTGCGCTAGAAAAGGTGGATGGCAGGAGTCTGTGCTAGAGAAGGTGGATGGCAGGAGTCTGTGCTAGAGAGGGCGGAAGGCAGCAGTCTATGCAAGAGAGGGTGGATGGCAGCAGTCTGTGCTAGAGAGGGTAGATGCGAGGAGTATGTGCTATAGAGGGTGGATGGCAGCAGCCTGTGCTAGAGGGGGTGGATGGCAGCAGCCTGTGCTAGAGAGGGTGGATGGCAGCAGCCTGTGCTAGAGAGGTTGGATGGCAGCAGTCTGTGCTAGAGAGGGTGGATGGCAGCAGTTTCTGTAAGAGAGAGTAGATGGCAGAAGTCTGTGCTAGAGAGGTTGGATGGCAGCAGCCTGTACTAGAGAGGTTGGATGGCAGCAGCCTGTGCTAGAGAGGGTGGATGTCAGCAGTCTGTGCTAGAGAATGTGGATGGCAGCAGTCTGTGCTAGAGAGGATGGATGGCAGCAGCCTGTCTAGAGAGGGTGGATGGCAGCAGTGTGTGCTAGAAAGGGTGGATGGCAGGAGTCTGTGCTAGAGAGGGTGGATGGCAGCAGCCTGTGATAGAGAGGGTGGATGGCAGCAGCCTATGCCAAAGAGGGTGGAAGGCAGCAGTCTATGCTACAAAGGGTGGATGGCAGGAGTCTGTGCTAGAGAGGTTGGATGGCAGCAGTCTGTGCTAGAGAGGGTGGATGGCAGGAGTCTGTGCTAGAGAGGTTGGATAGCAGCAGCCTGTGCTAGAGAGGGTGGATGGCAGCAGCCTGTGCTTGAGAAGGTGGATGGCAGCAGCCTGTGCTAGAGAGGGTGGATGGCAGCAGTCTGTGCTAGAGAGGGTGGATGGCAGCAGCCTTTGCTAGAGAGTGTGGATGGCAGCAGCCTGTGCTGGAGAGGATGGATGGCAGCAGTCTGTGCTACAAATGATGGATGGCAGGAGTCTGTGCTAGAGAGGTTGGATGGCAGCAGCCTGTGCTACAGAGTGTTGATGGCAGCAGCCTGTGCTAGAGAGGGTGGATGGCAGCAGCCTGTGCTAGAGAGGGTGGATGGCAGCAGTCTGTGCTAGAGAGGGTGGATGGCAGCAGTCTGTGCTAGAGAGGGTGGATGGCAGCAGCCTGTGCTAGAGAGGGTGGATGGCAGCAGTCTGTGCTAGAGAGGGTGGATGGCAGCAGCCTGTGCTAGAGAGGGTGGATGGCAGCAACCTGTGCTGGAGAGGGTGGATGGCAGCAGTCTGTGCTAGAGAGGGTGGATGGCAACAGCCTGTGCTAGAGAGGGTGCATGTCAGCAGTCTGTGCTAGAGAGGGTGGATGGCAGCAGCCTATGCCAGAGAGGGTGGATGGCAGCAGTCTGTGCTACAAATGATGGATGGCAGGAGTCTGTGCTAGAGAGGTTGGATGGCAGCAGCCTGTGCTACAGAGGGTTGATGGCAGCAGCCTGTGCTAGAGAGGGTGGATGGCAGCAGCCTGTGCTAGAGAGGGTGGATGGCAGCAGTCTGTGCTAGAGAGGGTGGATGGCAGCAGCCTATGCCAGAGAGGGTGGATGGCAGCAGTCTGTGCTACAAATGATGGATGGCAGGAGTCTGTGCTAGAGAGGTTGGATGGCAGCAGCCTGTGCTACAGAGGGTTGATGGCAGCAGCCTGTGCTAGAGAGGGTGGATGGCAGCAACCTGTGCTGGAGAGGGTGGATGGCAGCAGTCTGTGCTAGAGAGGGTGGATGGCAACAGCCTGTGCTAGAGAGGGTGCATGTCAGCAGTCTGTGCTAGAGAGGGTGGATGGCAGCAGCCTATGCCAGAGAGGGTGGATGGCAGCAGTCTGTGCTACAAATGATGGATGGCAGGAGTCTGTGCTAGAGAGGTTGGATGGCAGCAGCCTGTGCTACAGAGGGTTGATGGCAGCAGCCTGTGCTAGAGAGGGTGGATGGCAGCAGCCTGTGCTAGAGAGGGTGGATGGCAGCAGTCTGTGCTAGAGAGGGTGGATGGCAACAGCCTGTGCTAGAGAGAGTGGATAGCAGCAATCTGTGCTAGAGAGGGTGGATGGCAGCAGTCTGTGCTAGAGAGGGTAGATGGCAGCAGTCTGTGCTAGAGAGGGTGGATGGCAGCAGCCTGTGCTAGAGAGGGTAGATGGCAGCAGTCTGTGCTAGAGAGGGTGGATGGCAGCAGCCTGTGATAGAGAGGGTAAATGGCAGCAGCCTGTGCTTGAGAGGGTGGAATGGCAGCAGCCTGTGCTAGAGAGGGTGGATGGCAGCAGTCTGTGCTAGAGAGGGTGGATGGCAGCAGTCTGTGCTAGAGAGGGTGGATGGCAGCTGTCTGTGCTAGAGAGGGTGGATGGCAGCAGCCTGTGCTAGAGAGGGTGGATGGCAGCAGCCTGTGCTATAGAGGGTGGATGGCAGCAGCCTGTGCTAGAGAGGGTGGATGGCAGCAGTCTGTGCTAGAGAGGGTGGATGGCAACAGCCTGTGCTAGAGAGAGTGGATAGCAGCAATCTGTGCTAGAGAGGGTGGATGGCAGCAGTCTGTGCTAGAGAGGGTGGATAGCTGCAGTCTGTGCTAGAGATTGTGGATGGCAGCAGCCTGTGCTAGAGAGAGTGGATAGCAGCAATCTGTGCTAGAGAGGGTGGATGGCAGCAGCCTCTGTAATTTATATTTAGACTCTACACACTTTGTGAGGTAGTGAATTGAATGTTAATTTCTGAGATGATTCTTAGATTTTTCTTTAATCTTAAAAAAATAATAAAAAAGCCAAAAGAAATGCAAAAAAAATATTGTTTATAGCTTGCCTTTTCTACAAGCCAGGAAGGATACTTTTTCTGACTCACAAGCTTTGTTTAAGTATTTTTCTCCTGTGGCAAAATTAGAGTTGAGTTTTATTAAACTGCCCTTCTTGTTCGTTGTGCGTCATGAAAACTAAAATGTATTATTTAACCTCTTTAACCACTTTCTAATTTTTATTTTCATTTTTTCTCCCTTCTTCCAAGAGCCATAACTTTTTTAAAATTCAGTCCACATAACCATATGAGGGATTGCTTTTTTGAAGATCAAAGTGTATTTTTGAATGACACCATTTATTTTAACGTGATGAACTCAAAAGCGTGAAAAAATCCAAATGCATTGAAATTGCAGAAAAGTGCAATTCCTCAATTGTTTTGTTTTTTTTATTTACCATATTCACTGTATGGAAAACTAAGCAATATAATTCTGCGGGTCAGTAGGGCTGCGCAGATACCAAACATGAATAGTTTTTTTATTTAAGTAGTGAAAAAAAAGTTGACATTTTGAAAAAAATGTTTTTGCCTGTAACTATTTTACGAGACCCGTAACGTTTTCAATTTTCAGGATATGGATCTGTGTGAGGGCTTATTTTTTGCATCCTGACTGAGCTTATTTTTTTTACTGATACAAATTTGGGGTAGATACAATGTTTTGATCACCTATTATTGCATTTTATTGCAATGTTGCGTAACCAAAAAACCATAAATATGGTGTTTCAGTTTGTTTCCTTATTACACTGTTCAGATTAATTAATTTTATATTTTGATAGATCAAACTTTTACGAACACAGTGATACTAAATATGTGTATTTTATTTTTTTTAATTGTTTTATTTATTTTTATTTTTTTTTAGGGGGAAAAGGGGGTGACTTTTTTATGTATATATTTTTAAAAATATTTATTCACTTTTTACTGTATTTGTTAGTCCCCTGCTTGAACCTGCAATCATCCCACTATACATTGCAGTGCTATGTATAGCTAAAATCATGGTCTCCTATGAGTGCCAACTAAATGCTGGCCTTTACAGTAGTGTAATGTAAATGTGCAATATGTTGAATCGACCACACGTAAATTAAAGCAGAGAATTAAATAACATGTATCAGGAGCTACTACAGGCAGTAGCAATGATAAACGCTCTTTGTCAGGAGTGTCTAGACATATTTTAAGGAGGTTCATGCTGGCAACCTGACTTCTATAAGAGTAACTGCCATTGAACAATTAGAGGGTGGATACAGTGTCCACTTTGTGAGCCAGAGAGGCAGTTTGGATCCTAAAATGAAACACTTGTTTCCCGAAGGAATGAATTATAAAACAGATCTGATGTATTTTTATTAATAGATTTTTTTTTTGTTTTGTTTTTTGTGCATAAATGTAATAAAGATATGTGGTCTTATTTTCATGTATTTATACATATTGACGAAGGGTATTGCTGTAATTTCACCATTTGTATTTGCAATATTGTATATAGATTTAGTGGCTCTAAGATTTGTATAACACTCAGTGGGCTGGGTGTTGTAACTTCTTCCACCGGGTACTCAGGTGTTTGTTATATGGTTAATTGATATGTATAGTGATTGGTTGTAGCCATATATTATGTGCCTTTATATATTGTGTTGTAACATGTTTTGTATTATGCTATGACTAAGAGCAGTATTGCCTGAAACGCGTCAGCTTGTTTTTATGATGCACTAATAAAGGACAAGATTTTTATTCCATTTTCATCTCCTCCATTCAATATTTGCACGAGCTGGACAAGTGAGTGATTTGCATTTTTACCTGGGAGTCGGCCGGCAGGAACTTGATGGTGATCCGTGCTCTGCACATGTCTAATGAGAATTGGATTCCAACACGATTCCAACACGTCTGGTTGGGTGAGCTGATGAAATTCTAGTATTTGCAAGCCTTTACAGTAGAACTGTCATGACAATCACTGAGTCATGTGACTGTGATTCAGACACTCTGGATTGCACTGTGCTTTCTGTGACCCTAAAGTGGCTCTTAGGCTATGTGCACACGTTGCGGATAGTTAGCTTACACAACGCAACCCATTATATTCTATAGGATTCCGCAATGCTGTGCACATGCTGCGTGTTTTTCCGCTGCGGAATCACATCGCGTAAAAATCCGCAGCATGCTCATTCTTTATTCCGCTGCCATAGGGATGCATTGAACCGCTTACTTTCCGCATGTGGCTATGTCCACCATGCGCAAAGTGAGCTGTTCATGTGCAGATGGTATCCAGGGTCTGGAGGAGAGGAGACTCTCCTCCAGGCCCTGGGTACCATATCCCTGTAAAAACAATAATTAAAATAAAAAATCATGATATTCCCACCTTCCAGCTGCCCCCGCAGCTTTCCCGCCTCTCAGCGACGCTCCCGGCCAATCCTGTTCCCAGTGATGCATTGCGAGAATCACCCCAGATGACGTAGTGGTCTTGCGTGATGCTACGTCATCTTGGATCATTGTCGCTAGGCATCACTTGGAACGGGAGTTGCCGGGAGCGTCGCTGAGAGGCGGGAAGGCTGTGGGGGCCACCGGAAGTTGAGAATATCACGATTTATTATTTTTTAAATTATTTTTAACATTAGATCTTTCTACTATTGATGCGGCATAGGCGGCATCAATAGTAAAAAGTTGGTCACACTTGTCAAACACTATGTTGTGACCAACCTGTCAATCAGTTTTCCAAGCGACGCTACAGATCACTTGGAAAACGCTAGCATTCTGCAAGCTAATTACACTTGCAAACGCTAGTTTTTAGCGGGAATACGCATGCCTATAAAATGCTTATTTCCCGTGGCAGGGAGGGGCGGGATTGCCGTGGAAATTTCCAAGGCAATTCTGCAATGTGTGCACATAGCCTTATACTGTAAGTTAATGGAGTGCCAGAACGAGGCTCCATACACTTACATTGTAAACAAGACTTCCTTCTCACACAAACAGCGCAGTGTGATGCAGGGTCTGAATTGCTGTCACGTGATAAAGAAGAAGAGTGGAAAAGCACTGGATATGGAAAAAGACAATGGTCAGTGAGTATATGAACATACTGACACTACACTAACATTTACACAGATTTAGAAAGAAAAAGTTGTTTAAGGTGCTGTACTTCAGTTTATCATGGAGCAACCAATTCAGTCACACCACTGACTCTGCAGGTCCTGCACCACCCTATCATTTAACTCTTTGTATTATTCTTACACACTGATGCTACCACTGTAATTGTCAATGTTCTTCAATGCTGCAGTAGTACACCACAATCTGATTTAGAACTTTCTATCCCTGTAAAAAAGAGCTGTGTCCTCTGACTTCCTATCCCAAGGCTGTAAAATCCTAAAATATTCACTGCTTTTCCTGATCTCTTCTATTATTGTCCCTATGATATCTACCCCCCCTCCACGATTAGTTGTGCTGGACCATTTGATGTTATAGTTGCAAAGTATTATGGGGAAGCCTGCGTGGCCATGGATGATGTCATTAGGCCACTCTCAGGCTAACTGAATCTTCAGCAACGTGTAAAATTTATTTTTTTTAGCAATCTGTGCAAATCATATTACAAGTTTGTTGAATTTACTGAAAAATGCAAATTGTCTCTTCAGAGAGGAAGAGAACTAGAACTCTAGTGCCACCTATTGGAAGTAGCAGTCCTAAAAGTCAATGTCGACACTTTAACGAGCCTTGTTACATGACTTAGGATAAAAGCTGAACCAGAATCTCAATTTGCAGACACTGTGTTTCGGTGTACTGCCCCTCATCAGTGCAAAGTGTGAGATCTGGTTTGGCTGTGTGAGAGGCGTCTGACTGATATCCAAGAAGTATAATTTCTCCTTGCGGAGATTGACATGCTAAGCATGCTGAGATGAGGAGACTTAAAGCCGCAATGCTCCTCTGGGAAATATGCAAATTGTCTCTTCAGAGAGGAAGTGGACTAGAACTCTAGTGCCACCTATTGGAAGTAGCAATCCTAAAAGTCAATGTCAACCCTTTAACGAGCCTTGTTACATAACTTAGGATAAAAGCCAAACCAGAATCTCAATTTGCAGACACTGTGTGTGTAGATTCTGGTTTGGCTTTTAAGTCTCCTCATCTCGGCATGCTTAGCAGGTCAATCTCCGCAAGGAGAAATTATACTTCTTGGATATTGAATTTACTGAGAATTTTTGGAAGTTAAACTCGAAGTGAATTTGTAGCGGATCGACCCATTTATCTCTAGTGTTGATATGTTTTTAATACAGTTTTTATGAGTTATGTAATTACCATGTACAATAAGGCTTTAGTTAGTTAGTCTACATCCGCCTTCACATGACTTATGTTCTCTATATCTATATAAAGTAGACCGCTTTACAGACTATGGATCTTCATGTTAATCGACCTCAAACAAACTTCAGGTACTCTGATCCTGAAGCCGTACACCCATCTATCTATCCTCTACCGCTAGTTAAACTGCCAAAGAAAAGCTAGCGAAAAATAAGGGATAAATATAAAGGAAATATGAGTGTGCAAAACTTTACGCTACACAGAAATTGTTTGTCACCACGTGCTACATGAAAAAACGTAGTTTGAATAGCAGCTGAAGAAATAAAATTATAGGAAATTTCAAGACCTTTGCAAAGTTACTGCATTTTTTTTCATTTTGAATTTATTGGGGCAAAAAAATTGTCTGCGAAAGTGTCCAAATCCTTTAATTTCCATTAATCTACAAGCGATGTCTCTAGAAATATCATCTGTCTAACTTATGCTTGGAGAATATGAAGGATTTTTGTGTGACTTGTGGTCTTTTTTTTTACCACAAATGAATGTTGCCCACAAACTGAAAATACTTACATGTTGAAATAAAAACCCTCACTTGTCACAAGCAGGGGATTCCTTATGCTTGGCCTAGAGATATCTGTAAACTGCAAGAAGACTCCGTTTTAGATCCAAAAATATTATAAAGCAGAGAAGTTCAGATGCTTCATATGCTATTATTACTTTGATCTTGGCCGCATGCATTATTGTGGATTAAAATATACAAATACTTGGCACTCCATGGGTTGAAGGTTGAATTTAATGCTAATTCTTCATTATAAGGCACTTCCATATACACAGTATGTACAGTGATGTTTTGGTTCAGAAACATGTACCTTTATCAGACACTATATGGTATAGAAAGGATATAGTATACATAGTGTGAAAATATGAAAAAATACTGACTTATTAAATTGTCAAATATATTATAATACATTTACTTAAGGAACAGTGTATTGGGCCTGAGGCTGGCAACTATGAAGTTGCGACATAAGGAATTGAACATTCAGTAACGTTATGACTTTCATAATATGGCAATTTATATGGAATCTTAAAAAATAGTTCATCCTGATATATGGACTATGTTAGATGTGAAGACTGCCTTATAATGGAAATTAGACCAGTATCTATGACATACGGACTGAAAAAGCAAATTCTTAAATTGCAAGATTTTATACTTCTATTCTCAGGTGGGAAACAACCCAAACTGGACTGTGCAAATTCTGTTTCAAGCTCCTTGGTTTTGTGATCTTTACCTTTTTTACATTTATTGAAAGAAATGAACTGTTTTTACCTTTGATCAAAATTGTAAATTATTAACATAGGTAGCCTCTAACACAGCTGTATTTATGGTTTTTGAGAGTTCCATGTATTAATTTCCAATAATGGTAACGAACCCCATCAAAGGAAAAACAAGGAAAGATTCCTGCTTTCATCTGATGGAATCCACATTTATTTTTGCCAAGAAATATATTGACTTCACACAGACGGAAAATACAAACCACGTTAACCTTTTAGCTGCGATGCTAAGTTTTACATTTTGACAAACACAAATAAGTTAAAACATAACAAAACATATCATACCTCAATATCCATATTTTTTGTAGCTAATTTTGCATAAAAGAAGACAAAATGCATAAAAATTCATAACACCTTAAAAATGTTCACGATGTATAGAGCGCAAATATGTCACTCCCTCTTGAAATAGCCAATTTCTGCAAGTATTGAATTATTGCTCCTTATTCCCCATCATATATTTATCACATCACAACGTATGGCTGACAGCTTTCTATTCATAAGCGTACACATAGCTGTCAATCACTGAAAGGACCGCCCGCTGGACCCAAAATGCAAGAAAAAGCAAATGGGAAAAGGTTCAGTATAACCTGTGTTTTGGTCACAGAGCTACATATTACTCTGCTCAGCTCCCCCTGCCCTATAACATGATGGACTGCATTTTCATGGTGACAGGTTCCCTTCAAAGAACTGGATGTAGGTGAAAGAAATTACATGGGACAGGGACTTGTAATGAATTGGAAGTGGGAGACAGGTCACATTTCAGGAACTTGTAATGAATTAAGGGTAAGTGGGAAGAGGACGCTGGATATTGTGCATGTGTATATGTATTGCGCATATGCATATGTGTATAAAATAAAATCATGTTTCCCCGAAAATAAGACCTACCCTGAAAATAAGCCCTAGCATGATTTTACAGGATTTTGTAGTATGCTTGAAATATAAGCCTTACTCCAAAAAGAAGCCCTAGTTACAGTCAGGGCTGGCATTGGGAGGAGTCAAATTAGACAATTCTTAAGGCCTCCCACTCTCCTAGGGGCCCCCAGCGTTTCTATTCCGAGGTTGAGACTACTTGAGGACTTTTGGTGACTTTACAGTCATGTGACCATAATGTCACCAAAGGTCAACTGCAGGAATCTAGAGAACTGAACAGGAGACAGGCTGGTATGTACTGTATGTGCATTGTGTGCATATATACTCACATGTTTATGTGCAGTGTGTATATACATGTGTATATACAGTACAGACCAAAGTTTGGACACACCTTCTCATTTAAAGATTTTTCTGTATTTGATGACTATGAAAATTGTACATTCACACTGAAGGCATCAAAACTATGAATTAACACATGTGGAATTATTATGCACATTATGCATTTAATAGCCCTCTGTTTCTGTACTGTTACATACTTTGGCTGTTAACTGGTTCATGCATAATTACATGAACACCCAATTCTTACACTATAGCTGGTCCGAATAATGAAAGCAATTGTCACCATTTACCTTTCGTGTCTCCCCTTTTTCCTCATAGATTGTAAGCTTGCGAGCAGGGCACTCATTCCTCTTGGTATCTACTTTGATCTGTGTTTATTGTTATGCTGTAATGTCTATTGTCTGTACAAGTCCCCTCTATAATGTAAAGTGCTGCGGAATATGTTGGCGCTATAGAAATAAAATTATTATTATTATGTGGAATTATATACTTAGCAAACAAGTGTGAAACAACTGAAAATATGTCTTATATTCTAGTTTCTTCAAAGTAGCCACCTTTTGCTTTGATGACCGCTTTAAACACTCTTGGCATTCTCTTGATGAGCTTCAAGAGGTAGTCACTGGAAATGGTCTTCCAACAATCTTGAAGGAGTTCCCAGAGATGCTTAGCACTTGTTGGCCCTTTTGCTTTCACTCTGCGGTCCAGCTCACTCCAAACCATCTCGATTTGGTTCAGGTCTGGTGACTGTGGAGGCCAGGTCATCTAGCGTAGTACCCCATCACTCTCCTTCTTGGTCAAATAGCCCTTACACAGTCTGGAGGTGTGTTTGGGGTCATTGTCCTGTTGAAAAATAAATGATGGTCCAACTAAACGCAAACCGGATGGAATAGCATGCCGCTGCAAGATGCTGTGGTAGCCATGCTGGTTCAGTATGCCTTCAATTTTTAATTAATCCCCAACAGTGTCACCAGCAAAGCACCCCCACACCATCACACCTCCTCCTCCATGCTTCACGGTGGGAACTAGGCATGTAGAGTCCATCCGTTCACCTTTTCTGCGTCTCACAAAGACAAGGTGGTTGGAACTAAAGATCTCAAATTTAGACTCATCAGACCAAAGCACAGATTTCCACTGGTCTAATGTCCATTCCTTGTGTTCTTTAGCCCAAACAAGTCTCTTCTGCTTGTTTTCTGTCCTTAGCAGTGGTTTCCTAGTGGCTATTTTACCATGAAGGCCTGCTGCACAAAGTCTTCTCTTAACAGTTGGAGAGATGTGTCTGCTGCTAGAACTCTGTGTGGCATTGACGTGGTCTCTAATCTGAGCTGCTGTAAACCTGCGATTTCTGAGGCTGGTGACTCGGATAAACTTATCCTCAGAAGCAGAGGTGACTCTTGGTCTTCCTTTCCTGGGGCGGTCCTCATGTGAGCCAGTTTCTTTGTAGCGCTTGATGGTTTTTGCAACTGCACTTGGGGACATTTTCAAAGTTTTCCCAATTTTTCGGACTGACTGACCTTCATTTCTTAAACTAATGATGGCCACTCGTTTTTCTTTACTTAGCTGCTTTTTTCTTGCCATAATACAAATTCTAACAGTCTATTCAGTAGGATTATCAGCTGTGTATCCACCAGACTTCTGCACAACACAACTGATGGTCCCAACCCCATTTACTGTATAAGGCCAGAAATCCCTCTTATTAAACCTGACAGGGTACACCTGTGAAGTGAAAACCATTTCCGGTGACTACCTCTTGAAGCTCATCAAGAGAATGACAAGAGTGTGCAAAGCAGTCATCAAAGCAAAAGGTGGCTACTTTGAAGAACCTAGAATATAAGACATATTTTCAGTTGTTTGACACTTTTTTGTAAAGTGTAATGTATAATTCCACATGTGTTAATTCATAGTTTTGATGCCTTCAGTGTGAATTTACAATTTTCATAGTCATGAAAATACAGAAAAATCTTTAAATGAGAAGGTGTGTCCAAACTTTTGGTCTGTACTGTATATTTCTGTCAGAGGCACACAGTACTTTTAAGATTCCCAATTTATTAAGTGGTGTGCACCTTTTTAAAGAGAATCTGTCAGCAGGTTTTTGCAATGTAATCTGAAGGCAGCATGAGGTAGGGGTGAAAACACAGACTTCAGGGATGACGCTCTTATGAGGCTGAGTGGTTTTGTTTACTTGCAATGATTATTTTAGCACCAGGAGCTTATCATTGATGGACGCAGCAGCCTGTGTCTCCTGGTCTGACTCCATCCCCTCCTGTGATAAGCATCACAGGGTCTATATACATTGTATATACAGAGCCTAGTGTGGGCAGGGTTAGCTTTCTCAGCTCTGCTACATTGCTAAATGTAAATACTCTAATTGTGTCAGAACTTCTGTACCAAGTAAACTAAATGATACATCATTGGATCCAGGTTCTCTTTGCCTACATTATACTGCTGTTAGATAGGGTAACAAAAACCTGCTGACAGATTCCATTTAATGAATTGGGTGCATCTTACTTCAGAGGATCAGTTCATTAAGAGTGGCCTGCACAACTTCAGTCTTAATGAATCAAGACCATTATTCTCGTTCGAACATTGCCCAGTGTAAATAGATTAGGAGATGTGCTGCCGATAACATGATATGTATGGGGACAGAATGAACTATTGATGATCATTCTAACCCCATTGTTCTTTGTCAGCCTGTGTAAAGTGTAGATTGTCATACATGGAAAAAGGAAATAGGATCTTAAAAAATTCATGATAGAATTCAGAGTTTGGAGCATTATATTGATGTTCCAGAATTTGATGACATGATTACACTGTATTTGAATAAATATGTTTTTTTTTTGTTCAAGAATAAATGTCGATTGTAGTTCATGAAAAAAAATAAGACATCTCCTGAAAATAAGCCCTAACCCATCTTTCGGGGCAAAAAATAATGTGAGAGATCTGTACAACAAGTAGACGAGTCATAGCTGGAAGATGTTCAAAATTCAGAGAAGCCGAAACACTAAAACCACAGGATCTTAATAAAAACTTTATCTTTATTTCATATTAGTTAAAACAAGAAGATAGAGCAGGCGACGTGTCAGCCATAATTGGCCTTTGTCAAGCCTAATAACATACAGCTATAAAACACAGATCACATGGCAACATTTTAAATACACCCCATATAACTATGGCTACCTCTCTTCCTCCTCCCAGTTGTTACAGCAACGGTCTGACACACAAGATAAAAAATACCTTAAAAACAGCATAAAAAGCATACAGTACTCACAAAAACTTAGGGATATTTGGCTTTTGTGCAAAATTTCTGAATACATGAAAGGTTGACATTGCAGTGATATTTTACCATGAAAGTAGGGCTTTCAAGTAGAAGCATGCAATGGTGATTTCCTCATCTCAAACAATTTATTTAAACAAAATCCTACAACAGTTGTGGGTATTCCCCAACAAAAAATGTCAATGTTTCAAAAACTTGTCATGTGGCCTTGAGCATCAATTACAGCTTGACAACAACGTCTCATGCTGGTCACAAGTCAAGCTATTGTTTGCTGAGGCATGGGACCTCACTCTTTTTGAAGGGT
Source organism: Oophaga sylvatica (assembly GCA_033576555.1). Classification (NCBI taxonomy): domain Eukaryota; kingdom Metazoa; phylum Chordata; class Amphibia; order Anura; family Dendrobatidae; genus Oophaga; species Oophaga sylvatica. Next base: position 184,295,553 of record JARQOD010000001.1, on the reverse strand, counting down.
AGCCCTCAGGTCATTGAGGTTCTAGGGTACACAGTTACGAGCCTCTACATGCCAACTCATCTGATCCAATAAGTTTTCTATGGAATGCAGGCCTGGAGAAAATGCAGGCCACTCCAAAAGAGGTACCCCTGTATCCAGTAGTCATTTCATAATGATGTGACATCATTGAGCTAGAGCATTGTTGTCCTTGAAGATGAAATTAGGCATGTGTTGTTTGTGCAGAGGCACAATGACTGGATTAATGATGTTATTCAAGTAATATGGGATTGTCTCTGTATCATTCACAAAGTGTAGGGAATTTTTGTATTGACTAGACACAACTGCCCACACTGTAACATCACCACCACCTGATGACAACAGTGGATGATGCATAGGGCTCTCTTTGACATTTCCAAGATCGTTTGCGCCATCATTTCTGCTTAGTGTGAATCAACTTTTGTCAGTGAACAGCCCTGAAGACCACTGGTCCCTCGTCCAGCTTGGATGCTCCCTGGCTCATGCAATATGATGACGCCTGTGCCTGGTGGTGTGGTCAGGTACCCTTGCAGACCGTCTAGCACGCAGACCACACTGATATAAATGGTTTTGAATGGTCTGACATGACACTTGGGTACCTGTTATGTTTCGGTCACTGAGGAGAAATAGCAAAAAATAGCAAAAGCGGTAATACACCAGAAAGGCTGGAACCTATTGGATTGCAGTAACCTGAACTAACCACACAACTAGAAGTAGCCGTGGAGTGTTCCTACGGTGATCCTAGACGCCTCGTCACAGCCTGAGAGATAACTACACCTAAAGGCAGAAAGATGAAAGCTATCTGCCCCGGAGCAGATCCCCAAAGAAAATAGGAAACCCCCAAACATGTAATAGCGGTTAGACAAGAAGAAAGCACGGACACAGACAGAAAATAGAATGAGCAAACGCTAGGGCCCAATCTGTCTAGACAGAAAAGTACAGGAAAGAATTCTGACTGCAATCCAAAAAAACCCTAACAAAAATACCAACTCTTCTGATTGCCAAAAACCTGAGATCACACGATCTCATCCACCTAAATCAGATCTCTGGTGTAACAAAACGCTATTCAGCAAATAAAAAGTAACAAAGGAGCAAAGCAAAAGTGCAGACACAAACAGAGCACAATTGCAGCGCCAGACCCCCAAAAGGGGACAGGCTGCAGTCCACTGCAAGCAGCAAACCAGCAGAGAAAATCAAACAGAGAAAAAAAAACAGCAAACACTTATCTGAAGGAGAACAGGAAACTAGCAGTGCTTCGAGTAAGACCAGCAGGAACAATTGATAACCGGCAAGGCTGCTGGGAACTCAGGCCAATTATATCCTACCATTCAGCGCCAGCTGAAGGCCATTCGGTAATCAGTTCATTACCCTCAGCAACCACCGGAGGGAGTCCCAGCTCAGAAGCCGCCTCCAGCATATTCACAACAGTACTCCCCCTTGAGGAGGGGTCACCGAACCCTCACTTGCGCAACCAGGCCGATCAGGATGAGCTCGATGATAGGCACAGATCAGTCTCCCAGCATGGATGTCCGAAGCAAACACCCAAGAATTGTCCTCCTGACCATAACCTCTCCACTTAACCAAATACTGGAGTTTCCGTCTAGCAAAGCGAGAATCCAATATCTTCTCAACCACATACTCCAAATTGCCCTCAACCAAAACAGGGTCGGGAGGTGCAGCCATAGGAACCACTGGTTCGACAAACCTCTTCAATAAGGACTTGTGGAACACGCTATGGATCTTAAATGTCCCTGGAAGAAGCAAACGAAAGGAAATCAGATTAATAATTTCCATGATCTTATAAGGTCCAATGAACCTTGGCTTAAATTTTGGAGATGCAACCTTTATAGGGATATTACTTGAGGACAACCAAACCAAGTCCCCCACTTTAAAATGAGGACCATCAGTCCTATGCCGGTTGGCAAACCGCTGGGCCTTCTCCTGAGATAGAGACAACCTCTCCACCACCTGGTCCCAAATCTGCTGCATACGCTGCACAATAGAGTCAACCCCCGGACAGACAGAAGCCTCCGCCTGTCCCAAAGAAAATCGAGGGTGAAACCCGGAATTGCAGAAAAATGGAGACATCAAGGTGGCAGAGCTAGCTCTATTATTAAGAGCAAACTCAGCCAAAGGCAAAAAAGAGACCCAGTCATCTTGATCAGCAGACACAAAACATCTCAAATAAGTCTCCAAGGTCTGGTTTGTTCTCTCGGTTTGTCCATTGGTCTGAGGGTGAAATGCAAAGGAGAAAGACAACTGAACACCAAGTTTAGAACAAAATGTCCTCCAAAATCTGGAAACAAACTGGACTCCTCTGTCAGACACAATGTTCTCGGAATGCCATGTAACCGAACCACATGCTGAAAGAACAAAGACACCAACTCGGAGGAGGAAGGCAACTTAGGTAATGGCACAAGATGTATCATCTTGGAAAACCTATCATAGATTACCCAGATAACAGACATTCTCTGAGAGACAGGAAGGTCAGAAATAAAATCCATAGAAATAAGGGTCCATTTCAATAACAGACGGAGACAAAATGAATCCCAGAAATGAGATCTTCTGTATGCCAAAAAGACACTTTGATCCCTTCACATACAGTGCATTCTCTCTCAAAATCTGGAACACAGTCCGAACATGTTTCACATGAGAGTCCCAGTCATTGGAAAAAATCAAGATATCATCCAACTAAACAATCAGAAATGTATCCACAAAATCCCTAAAAATATCATTCATGAAGGATTGGAAGACGGAAGGGGCATTAGTAAGCCCAAAAGGCATCAATAGGTACTCAAAATGCCCCTCTGGGGTATTAAACGCCGTCTTCCATTCATCCCCGTGCTTAATGCGAATAAGGTTATACGCCCCTCTGAGGTCAAGCTTTGTAAACCAACTAGCACTTTTCACTCTGGAAAATAGGTCAGAAATCAAAGGTAACGGATATTGATATTTAACAGTGATCTTATTCAGGAGGCGATAATCAATACACGGCCTCAATGAACCATCCTTTTTGGCCACAAAGAAAAAAACGGCACCCAAGGGTGAAGAGGATGGTCTGATATGACCCTTCTCCAATGACTCCTTGATATAAGATCGCATAGCATCATGTTCAGGTACAGATAAATTAAAAAGGCGACCTTTAGGAAATTTACCACCAGGCACTAATTCAATAGCGCAATCATAGCTCCTGTGAGGGGGCAAGGATGCAGATTTACTTTCACTAAACACATCAGAAAAATCAGTCAAAAAGTCAGGGACATCTTGAGACTGGGGAGAGGCAGAAAAAACAGGAGTGTCAGTATTAACACAATTAGTAAGTTCACCGCACACAAGGTTTGATATTTGTGCAAAGAAATGTAGTTTTATTTAAACAATACTCAATCCAAAAGAGAGGAAAATAGTGCCATAGGAAAAATTTGTACAATATCCAAAAGGTAATGGAGAAAACAAGGGGATCTGCTACCTTGGATCTAATCCTTATAAACAGGGAGGAAATGGTTGAGGAGGTAAGAGTGGCTGGGACTCTAGGAGGTAGTGACCATGCTATTTTAGAATTTTGGATAACAAGAGGAGGAAGACCTGTGAAGACTCAGACGGCAAGGTTAGATTTCAGAAAGGCAGATTTTAAGGAACTCAGAAAGAGAATTGGAGGGATCCAATGGCTGGATATCCTTAAGGACAAAAATGTCCAGGAAGGATGGAAAATCTTGAAAAATGAGATTCTCAAAGCACAATCGTTAACAATTCCGAAAAGAGGGAAGAATGGGAAGCATTTAAGGAAACCAGGATGGATGAACATAGAACTTAAACACATGCTAAAAAGGAAGAAAGAAATGTTTATCAAATGGAAAGAGGGAGGCATATCTAAAGAAGAATATAATGCCGTCTGCAGAACCTGCAGGGCACAAATCAGATTATCTAAAGCTGACAATGAATTAAGGCTTGCAAGTGACGTCAAAAGCAACAAAAAAGGATTTTGGGGATACGTCAAAAGTAAAAGAAAAGTCAAAGATGCTATAGGATTTTTACAGGATGAAAATGATGAAATGGTAAGTCAGGATGTTGAGAAGGCTGAACTTTTAAATTCCTATTTTGCATCTGTTTTCTCTCAGAAAGGAAATGTAACATCAACTGATCTTCACTGTCCTATTAAAGGAATAGAAGAATCCAGGATATCTATAAACAGAAAGACAGTGAGGAAACACTTAGCTAACATAAATGAATTCAAGTCTCCAGGTCCAGATGAATTACACCCAGGGTTCTGAAGTAGATAGCAGAAGAAATTCTTGAACCACTGTCCATAATCTTTGAAAATTCTTGGAGAACAGGAGAAGTCCCAGAAGACTGGAGAAGAGCAAATGTTGTTCCTATCTTCAAAAAGGGGAAGAAGGTGGACCCAGGGAACTACAGGCCGGTGAGTCTGACTTCTATACCAGGAAAGATCTTTGAACAAATTATTAAAGAACATGTATGCAAGTACCTGGATAAGAATGAAGTGATTAAACAGAGTCAGCATGGGTTTGTAACTAATAAGTCATGTCAGACTAACTTAATTTCCTTCTATGACAGAATCACTGACTGGGTGGATCAGGGAAATGCTGTAGATATAGTATATCTTGACTTCAGCAAAGCATTTGACAAAGTATCTCACACCATCCTTATTGAAAAAATGACTAAGTATGGAATGACAAGGCAACTGTTAGGTGGATTCATAACTGACTTAGTGATCGGACCCAAAGAGTGGTTGTAAATGGCTGCACATCCAGTTGGAAGAATGTCTCAAGTGGGGTACCACAAGGCTCTGTTTTGGGCCCTGTATTGTTCAACATCTTTATCAATGATTTAGATGACGGAATTGAGGGTAAACTGATCAAATTTGCTGATGACACAAAGCTAGGAGGGGTAGCTAATACTAGAGAAGAGAGAGAGAGGATTCAAAAAGATATACATAAACTGGAGCAGTGGGCAGCAACTAACAGAATGGATTTTAACAGGGAAAAATGCAAAGTACTACATCTGGGCAATAAAAATGAAAAAAGCATATACAAAATGGGAGGAATAGGGCTAAGTAGCAGCACATGTGAAAAAGACTTGGGTATACTAATTGATCACAGACTTAACATGAGTCAACAGTGTGATGCAGCAGCAAAAAAGGCAAATGCAATTCTAGGATGTATCAACAGAAGCATACAGTCTAGATCACGTGAGGTCATTATTGCCCTCTACTCCTCTTTGGTCAGACCTCATCTGGAATACTGTGTCCAGTTTTGGGCACCACATTTTAAAAAAGACATCAACAAACTGGAGCAAGTTCAGAGAAGAGCCACCAGAATGGTGACCGGTCTGCAAGCCATGTCCTATGAGGAACGGTTGCAGGATTTGGGAATGTTTAGCTTGCAAAAAAGAAGACTGAGAGGAGACTTAATAGCTGTCTACAAATATCTCAAGGGCTGTCACATTGTAGAAGGATCATCTTTATTCTCATTTGCACAAGGAAAGACTAGAAGCAATGGGATGAAACTGAATGGGAGGAGACACAGATTAGATATTAGAAAAAACTTTTTGACAGTTAGGGTGATCAATGAGTGGAACAGGCTGCCACGAGAGGTGGTGAGTTCTCCTTCAATGGAAGTCTTCAAACAGAGGCTGGACAGACATCTGTCTGGGATGATTTAGAGAATCCTGCTTTGAGCAGGGGGTTGGACCAGAAGGCCCAGGAGGTCCCTTCCAACTCTACCATTCTATGATTCTATGATTCTATGATTCTGGTACCCAACGTTTCGGCCCCTCTTGGGCCTTACTCATGGGTAACTAGAAAAATAAAATAAAATACATGGTGTAAGATACATAGTGTAAAATACATATTTACAGTGGTGCAGTATATTTATAAACATTTATAAACAATATATACAATGTAATGAGAACGGTTTAGAGATTGTACTTGGATTAACTAGTAAAAGCTAGTAAAAGCTAGATATTCAAATTAACCAGAAAATTGATGTTGCATGTAGATATCGCTTCATTGAATGATATAGCGTTAATCATTGTCTAAGTTATATCGTATAATGCACAATTAAAAGAGAGAACAAAGAGGCCAAGTAACAATTTACCTTAGTAGTATAAGTACAGAAAGAAAACTGGCACTGATGGATGATACAGGGTTCCTGATAGCATCCCTTATGATACACTGTGCTGTAGATAATGTTGAAATAAGTTATTAATGGTGAAAAAAAGGATAGATTCTGAAGTATAGAAACAAATTTCAGTATTACCTGTGTGTAATAGGGGTAAAGATAAGGTATATCCTGTATGCGGATATAGGGGATCCTGTATGTGGTATCGACCGCCTATATGTGAAATAAGCTATGTTATAGTGGTGGAAAGTACCTGCTGAGGGGAATTAAAAAGAGTGTATCATACCTTGGCACTTTGGTCAGTTAGAATATATATATTCTAAGAGGGGCCGAAACGTTGGGTACCAGTATATTGTACAAATTTTTCCTATGGCACTATTTTCCTCTCTTTTGGATTGAGTATTGTTTAAATAAAACTACATTTCTTTGCACAAATATCAAACCTTGTGTGCGGTGAACTTACTAATTTTACGGTTATTGGCATCACTTTGATCCAATTTCACCAGCACCTTATCTCCTATACCCTGAGTGCACACCATTCTCCTACACTAGTATTAACACAATGGCAGCCCCAACTGGTCACAAACACAGATTTCCAATCCAAAACAGGATTATGAGACTGTAACCAAGGGAAACCTGTACAATAATGTCATGCAGATTATGCAGCACCAGAAATTTGCAACTCTCCTGATGATCTGGTCCAACCCTCATTATCACATGAGTAGAAAACAGGAGTTTATTCTCCGCAAAAGGGGTATAATCAATGCCCAGTAGGGGAATAGACTTCCGCAGGGGTATCATGGGAAACCCACAACGTTTGGCAAAGTCAAAATCCATCAGGTTAATAGCTGCTCCAGAATCAACAACTGCCTGAGCAGAAAATGTGGACAGGGAGCAAATCAGGGTAACAGTCAACAGAAATTCAGTCTGAACACTACCAAGACAACTGAGCATGCAAAATGTCTTCCCCACTTAGGGCAGACAGAAATAGCATGGGAAGCGTCACCACAGTAGAAACATAACCCATTGCGCTTACGAAACTCATGACGCTGAGCCCCAGAAGTCACTCCATCACACTGCATGGGCTCAGGAGCTGGCTCACAAGGCAACACTATCTCACGCATACCTCTGCGCTCACGCAAACGTCTGTCAATTTGAATAGCCAAAAACATAGAATCTTTGAGACCAGAGGGAACAGGGAATCCCACCATAACGTCCTTTACTTTTTCAGACAGACCCTTTGAAAAAGGGCTGCCAAAGCATCATCATTCCATTTGGTCAGGACTGCCCACTTTCGAAATTTCTGACAGTACAATTCAGCGTCTTCAAGACCCTGATTTAATGCCAACAAGATCTTTTCAGCTTGATCAGTGACATTAGGTTCATCGTACAATAACCCCAGAGCCTGAAAAAATTCATCAATATCATTCAAAACAGGATCCCCAGGTGTCAGGGAAAAAGCCCAATCCTGAGGGTCGCCGCACAGCAGGGAGATGACAATTTGAACCTGCTGTGCCGCGTTCCCTGAGGACTTAGGCTTTAAGGCAAAAAACAACTTACAGTTATTTTTGAAATTCAGAAATTTAGATCGATCCCCCAAAAACAAATCTGTCATGGGGATCCTAGGTTCCACAACCGGTAACCCAGCAAGATAGGTAGCAATACTCCGAACCTCAGTGGCAAGCTGATCCACATGGCCAGACAACTGTGCAAACTCCATTAAGAGAAAAAAAAAATTCCTCCTCAGCACCCAGAGAAAAGAGGGGGAAAAAAATGCAACAAACAGAGTTTACTTATTACTATTTTCCCCTTCTGTGAGTACCATACAATTTTCAGTTTTTGGGCCGGATATACTGTTATGTTTGGGTAACTGAGAAGAAATAGCAAAAAATAGCAAAAGCGGTAATACACCAGAGAGGCTGGAACCTATTGGATTGCAGTAACCTGAACTAACCACACAACTAGAAGTAGCCATGGAGCGTTCCTACGGTGATCCTAGGCGCCTCGTCACAGCCTGAGAGATAACTACACCTAAAGGCAGAAAGATGAAAGCTATCTGCCCCGGAGCAGATCCCCAAAGAAAATAGGAAGCCCCCAAACATGTAATGGCGGTTAGACAAGAAGAAAGCATGGACACAGACAGAAAATAGAATGAGCAAACGCTGGGGCCCAATCTGTCTAGACAGAAAAGTACAGGAAAGAATTCTGACTGCAATCCAAAAAAACCCTAACAAAAATACCAGCACTTCTGATTGCCAAAAAACCTGAGATCACACGATCTCATCCACCTAAATCAGATCTCTGGTGTAACAAAACGCTATTCAGCAAATAAAAAGTAACAAAGGAGCAAAGCAAAAGTGCAGACACAAACGGAGCACAATTGCAGCGCCATACCCCCAAAAGGGGACAGGCTGCAGTCCACTGCAAGCAGCAAACCAGCAGAGAAAATCAAACAGAGAAAAAAAAACAGCAAACACTTATCTGAAGGAGAACAGGAAACTAGCAGTGCTTCAAGCAAGACCATCAGGAACAATTGATAACCGGCAAGGCTGCTGGGAACTCAGGCCACTTATATCCTACCATTCAGCACCAGCTGAAGGCCATTCGGTAATCAGTTCATTACCCTCAGCAACCACCGGAGGGAGTCCCAGCTCAGAAGCCGCCTCAAGCATATTCACAACAGGTAACTCTCACCTCCTTTAAGTGTGTCAGGAGTTGTGTGGCTTTCATCATCAGATTCCATAGGGCATTGTTCACAATAAAGTGGCCATCAGAGTGGGATGTGGCCAAAGAACGTCCACTTATGTGCCTTTCTGTGACTCTTCCAGTCTCTCTGTAGCTCTGTTGCAACCTGCTGATTGACACTCGCTGACATTCTAAACTCAGTGGGCACTTCCGTCTGAGAACATCCTGCTTGAAGCCTCACAATGGCGAGGTACTGTTGATCAATTGCTAAGTGTGTTAAGGGTCTGCGGAACGCACCAAATATATGATGTAGAGAGGTGCGTTCGCAGCCCGGAGTCCACCGTGCAAGCGGTGCCTGCTGCTAGTAAAAATGCCGTAAGAAGCAAACTCTGTTATCCCGCAGAGTTGCCAACATAAACGCCGTAACGCGCTGTGGCAATAAGTGCGAACTCTGTTACTCCACAGAGCCGCTAGAAGGAGAGCCGCAGCGCTATATGGCGATGTGTGCGAACTCACTAAACACAGCTGAGTCGCAAAGAAAACATGCTAGGGCGCTGTCTAGCGTTGAAAGCGAACCCTGTTACGTCACAGGGCCGCTGAGGAAAAGTGCTGTGTCCTGTCAGGCTCTCAGGTACACAGTTAAGTGCTAAGCGTACATAAAGCGTGATCATGTGCTAATGTCCTCGCGGGAGTCACCCGCAATCTATGGCGTCTGAACGCCAGACCCTGAATACGGCAATCAAAACTCCTCACCGGTTATGCCGGTAATCTAGGGCATCTAGGACGCCGACCCTGACCAGCTAGCACACCAAACTCCTCACCGATTAAGTCGGTATTCTAGTGGCTTATTTCAGCCGGGTCCCTAACCAGACACACGCATGACCACACTGGCGCATAGCATACAATGGTTGATATTAGCGCATGGCGGCCCAGCCATGCTACCCTTTTATAGCAACAGCTACAGGACCTGCCAGAAACAAGGACCAATGAAACTTGCTCCAGAACACCAGTAGTAACAGGGCCTTCCTGGCAGACCAATAGGAGCTGCCGTAGCACCTGAGCATGTGACCCCTGATCTCCAATGAGAGATCTCACTCTGGGCATGCTCAGAAGGGAAAACGCAGGACTTTGTTCCAAAGACGTCTTCTCCAGCACTGGCTATAATAGCAGATCCAGGAAAGGCAGCAGCAAGTCACTGCACAGTACTGGAGTGGGCAAGACGCTTGGACCGACGTCTCTGCAGAGCAGGCTCCACTGCGGCCGGAGATGAATGGGAGACCGCAGCGGGACCGGTTCGAGACTCCCCTTGTGCAGCAGCGGGAACTGGAACCCTAACATTACCCCCCTCCTAGGGCCCCCCTTCTCCGGGCCTCGCTGCGTTCAAAGGCAGCGATGAGCTGCGGAGCGTGAACATGCTCGGCAGGCTCCCAAGACCTATCCTCAGGCCCATAGCCCCTCCAGTCCACCAAATAAAACTTTTTGCCCCATACCACCTTACACCCTACGATGCCGTTCACCTCATGGTCATCCGTAGATGAACCCGATGTCCCGGCAGATGATCAGAAAACCGGGACATGAGCACGGGTTTAAGGAGGGATACGTGAAAGGTGTCGGAGATACCCAGGCGCGGTGGAAGAGCCAAACGGTATACCACAGGGTTAACCTGCTCGAGGACCTTGAAAGGACCCAGGTAGCGGGGTGCCAACTTAGTGGACTCAACTCGCAGCCTGATGTTACGAGCGGAGAGCCACACCATGTCCCCAGGAGCAAATGTTGGAGCGGGGCGCCGATGTGCGTCGGCGGAGGACCTCATCCTCTCCTTGAATGCCTGAATGGCATCCTGGGTACGGTCCCAAATGTCCCGTGCCTCCACAGCCCAGTCTGTAACCCTGGAGTCGGCGGAAGACACAGGCATGGGCACCGGAACCCGCGGATGCTGACCGTAGTTTAGGAGGAATGGAGTCTGTCGGGTGGAATCAGCCACAGCATTGTTTAATGCAAACTCAGCCCATGGTAGCAAGGATGCCCAGTCATCCTGCCTGGCCGAGACAAAATGTCGTAGATAGGTGACCAAGGTCTGGTTGGCCCTCTCTACCAACCCATTCGTCTCAGGATGGTCGCTGAAGAGAGATTTAACTCAATACTGAGTAGACGACAAAGCTCTCTCCAGAACCGAGACGCAAACTGGGGACCTCGGTCACTGACAATTTTGTCCGGCATGCCGTGTAGACGGAAGATGTGCCTAACGAACAACGCTGCCAGAGCCCGTGCAGAAGGTAACCGTGGTAGCGGCACCAAATGCACCATTTTGGAAAAATGGTCGGTGATTACCCAAATGATGGTGCAACCCCGAGACTTGGGCAAGCCCACCACAAAGTCCATTCCAACCATCTCCCAGGGCCTGTCTGCCACCAGCAAAGGGTAAAGTAACCCAGCTGGCCGTTGTCGTGGAGACTTATTCTTGGCGCAGGAGACACACGCCCGAACATAGTCCCCCACGTCACGGACCATATGCGGCCACCAGTATGTCCTCGCCAGCAATTCAGATGTCCTCTTTGCCCCAAAGTGTCCACCCACCCTGGACGAATGTGCCCAAGAGATTACCTCCGGTCGCAAGTTGGTAGGTACAAAAGTCTTGCCCGGGGGCACAGACTCTAGCGAAACCGGGGCCACTGTTCTCAGGCTCTCTGTGGGGACAATAAGCCGAGGCTCCTCCACCTCCTCCTCAGAGGACACCACAGAGCGAGAGAGAGCGTCGGCACGAATATTCTTCTCTCCCGAGAGGAAATGCAGTGTGAAATTAAACCGGTAGAAGAACAAGGACCATCTGGCCTGGCGAGAATTTAGCCGCTGGGCTGTCTGAAGATATACCAAATTTTTGTGGTCAGTGAAGACTTGGAAGGGAAAGCGAGCCCCCTCCAACAGATGTCTCCACTCAGAGAAAGCCAATTTCATTGCTAACAACTCCCTGTCCCCAATGGAATAATTCTTCTCCGCTGGTGTGAAGGTCTTGGAGAAGAAGAAGCAAGGATGCTTTCGACCTTGAGCATCCTTTTGAAAGAGGACTGCTCCAGCACCAACGGATGAGGCATCCACCTCCAATATGAATGGCTTATCAACATCAGGGCGGCGTAGAATGGGAGCGCTAGCAAACTGAGACTTAATTGAGATGAAAGCCTTGGAGACTTCCTCAGACCACCCAATTTGGGATTTGCTCCCTTCTTGGTGAGGGCTACCAAGGGAGCTACCAAAGTTGAGAAATGGGGAATGAACTGGCGATAATAATTAATGAACCCCATAAAGCGCTGCACCGCTTTAAGGGAATGAGGTTCTTGCCAGTCCATCACAGCTTGTAATTTGGCAGGATCCATAGCCAATCCCTGGGCGGAGATGATATAGCCCAAGAATTGTAAAGACTCCTGCTCAAACATGCATTTCTCCAACTTTGCATAAAGGGAATTTGCCCGCAAGAGGTCGAAAACCCTGCAGACATCTTTCGGTGGGAGTCAATATCTGGAGAGAAGATGAGAATATCATCCAGATAGACCACGACCGAGGTGGAAAGCATATCCCGGAAGATGTCATTAACAAAGTCTTGGAAAATGGCTGGGGCGTTACAGAGCCCAAAGGGCATCACCAGATACTCATAGTGCCCATCCCTGGTATTAAAAGCCGTCTTCCACTCGTCCCCCTCAAGGATGCGAATCAGGTTGTAAGCACCCCGCAGGTCTAATTTGGTAAATACCCTTGCTCCCCGAAGCCTATCAAAGAGCTCAGAAATTAAAGGCAGCGGGTATTTATTCTTAACGGTAATGGCGTTAAGACCCCTGTAATCTATGCAGGAACGTAATTCTCCGTTCTTCTTTTGCACAAAGAAGAACCCTGCCCCAGCAGGTGACACTGACTTCCTGATGAACCTTCTTGCCAGATTTTCCTGAATGTATTGGGACATAGCCTCCGTCTCCGGGAGAGAGAGAGGATAGACCCTTCCCCGGGGAGGTTCTGCTCCAGGCAAGAGGTCAATAGGACAGTCATAGGGGCGGTGAGGCGGAAGAGTCTCCGCAGCCTTTTGGAGAACACGTCACGTCTACATAGGACCAATAGCACTTGGGCAGGGAAGTGAAATCTGCGGGTATCCCTGTAGTAGCAACCTGAACACACTCCCTCACACATTTACCTCTACAAGACTCACTCCAACCCCGTATCTTCCCAGAGGACCACTCAATATGTGGGGAGTGAAGACGAAGCCAGGGTACTCCCAGCAGAGCCTCATCTATACCCTCAGGAAGGACAAGGAAAGAAATAATCTCCTGATGGGAAGGAGACATAGCTAATGTGAGAGGGATTGTCTGATGTGTGATCTGTGAGGGCAGTATGGAGCCATTCACCACTCGAACAGTCACCGGTTTGGTGAGCATCACCTGAGGTATTGTGTGACGGAGAGCAAAAGCAGAGGACAAAGTTCCCCTCTGCTCCAGAATCCACACAAAGCTCAACTGTTAGAGTGGATTGACCAAAAGAGATTGTCCCTTTAAAGGACAGCTTGGAGGCGAATGCTGTTGACTCTAGTGAACCTCCTCCCATGGTCACTAGACGCGAACGTGTACGTGATCGCTGGGGACATCTATTGGCATAATGTCCTGGCTGCTGGCACACTCTACAGACCACGGATACTCGAGTGGTCCGAGACTTAGATTCCACTCGAGAAGTCTCCACGGTCTCTGGGGAGTCGGACGCCCAAACGGGAAATTCAAGAGGTTTGGCAAAGGTGGGTGCCAGCCGAAACCTCTGCCTACACTGGGTCCGCTCTAACCTCCGCTCGTGAAAACGGAGGTCGATGCGGGTAGATATAGAAATGAGTTTCTCCAGTGTGGCAGGAATCTACCTGGTAGCCAAAGCGTCCTTTATATGATCTGCCAGTCCTTTCCAGAACACTGGAATAAGAACTTTATCTGGCCACTCTAATTCAGAGGCCAAAGTCCGAAATTGAACTGAGAACTGGCTGACCATGGACAAGCCCTGTGACATTGCCAGCAGTTGGAGCGCAGTATCGTGCGTGACCTGAAGTCCTAAAAAGACCTTTTTCAGAGCCTCTAAAAACCGAGAAGCATTCCGCACCACACGATCGTCTCGCTCCCACAGCGGCGTTGCCCATTCCAACGCTCTGCCCGAGAGTAGAGATAATACAAAACCCACTTGTGCCTGATCCGTGGGGAAACGTGCAGCCAGAAGCTCGAGCTGTATTGAGCACTGACTCACGAATCCGCGACATTGCTTGCTGTCACCGGCAAACTTGTCAGGAAGCGGGAGGTGGGATAACGTAGGGGCAGAGGTGGCAGAGGACAAACTGGCTGCAGCCACGCTAGCAGCCTGAACAGCAACTGCGGTAACATCCACAGCTGAGGTTGTGCGCTCAAGAGCCGCCAACCTACCCTCCAGCTGCTGGATGTACTGCCTTAGACGCTGGTCATCCGCCATTTTACTAGCCAGACCCTGGCGCTAATATTATGTTAAGGGTCTGCGGAACGCACCAAATATGTGATGTAGAGAGGTGCGTTCGCAGCCCGGGGTCCACCGTGCAAGCGGTGCCTGCTGCTAGTAAAAAATGGCGCAAGAAGCAAACTCTGTTATCCCGCAGAGTCGCCAACATAAACGCCGTAACGCGCTGTGGCAATAAGTGCGAACTCTGTTACTCCACAGAGCCGCTAGGAGAGCCGCAGCGCTATATGGCGATGTGTGCGAACTCACTAAACACATCTGAGTCGCAAAGAAAACACGTAAGGGCGCTGTCTAGCGTTGAAAGCGAACCCTGTTACGTCACAGGGCCGCTGAGGAAAAGTGCTGTGTCCTGTCAGGCTCTCAGGTACACAGTTAAGTGCTAAGCGTACATAAAGCGTGATCATGTGCTAATGTCCTCGCGGGAGTCACCCGCAATCTATGGCGTCTGAACGCCAGACCCTGAATACGGCAATCAAAACTCCTCACCGGTTATGCCGGTAATCTAGGGCATCTAGGACGCCGACCCTGACCAGCTAGCACACCAAACTCCTCACCGATTAAGTCGGTATTCTAGTGGCTTATTTCAGCCGGGTCCCTAACCAGACACACGCATGCCCACACTGGCGCATAGCATACAGTGGTTGATATTAGCGCATGGCGGCCCAGCCATGCTACCCTTTTATAGCAACAGCTATAGGACCTGCCAGAAACAAGGACCAATGAAACTTGCTCCAGAACACCAGTAGTAACAGGGCCTTCCTGGCGGACCAATAGGAGCTGCCGTAGCACCTGAGCATGTGACCCCTGATCTCCAATGAGAGATCTCACTCTGGGCATGCTCAGAAGGGAAAACGCAGGACTTTGTCCCAAAGACGTCTGCTCCAGCACTGGCTATAATAGCAGATCCAGGAAAGGCAGCAGCAAGTCACTGCACAGTACTGGAGTGGGCAAGACGCTTGGACCGATGTCTCTGCAGAGCAGGCTCCACTGCGGCCGGAGATGAATGGGAGACCGCAGCGGGGCTGGTTCGAGACTCCTGTTGTGCAGCAGCGGGAACTCAAACCCTAACAAAGTGTTGTCTTGGTCTCATGATGTCAAAATGTGAACAGCATGATGAGGAGGACTGTTTAAATAACAATTCTAATTGAACCCTGAAATTTATTGGCCGATTCATGGATCAAACACCTGTTGTGAATTTTGCCATTAAGCTCCTTGTTAGAGAACAGTAAGTTGTGCAAAAGCACTGAAACATTGAACAGTTGGAAACGTGCATTCAAAAGTTTTGCAAAGGTCACATTAGGTTCACTTGAAACGGTTAGGGTGCATTTGAGGTTCATCCTGAACTTTCCCATGAAAGCCAAATATCCTTAATGTTTTGTGACTAATGTATATATACACATGCCATGGCTTGCAAGAGTATTCATCCCTTCTTGACTTTTTAACTATTTTGTTACAGTACAACTCGTGTGTAAATGTTTATTATTTTTGTAGTCCGATTTGTGTGTGATCTATCAGCACTAAGTAGTCTAAGTTGGTAAAATAAGAAAAATATAGGCAAAAATTTTATTTATGGGATCAAATAGCTAAAAATTGGCATGTGCATATGTATTCACCTCTTTTGCTATTAAGCCCCTAAAAAATTCTGGTGCAAGCAATTACCTTAATAAGTCACATGCTTAGTGAAATGAAGTCCACCTGTGTGCAATCTAAGCACCACATGGTCTGTCAGTATATACAAACTTTTTTTGAAAGGTCACAGAGGCTGCAACACCATTAAGCAAGAGGCACCACTAATCAAACAACACCATGAAGACCAAGGAGATCTCCAAACAAGTCAGGGACAAAGTTGTTGAGAAGTACAAGTCAGGGTTGGGTTATAAAAAAAAATCCCAATCTCTGATGATCCCCCAGAGCACCATCAAATCCATTATCTTCAACTGGAAAGAATATGGTACCACGAGAAACCACCCACCAAAACTCTCAGTCTGGGCAAAGAAGTCATTAATCAGAGAGGCAGAACAGAGACCAAAGGTAACCCTGAAGGAGCTGTATAGTTCCCAATCAGACAGTGGAGTATCTGTCCATATGATTACAATAAGGCCTACACTCCATAGAGGTGGCCTTTATGGAGGAGTGGGCAGAAAAAAGCAGTGCTGTTGTCAGAGGAGACCAAAATTTAACTTTTTGGCCACCAAGATAAGAGCTATATCTGGTGCCAAACCAACACAGCTCATTACCCCAAGAACATCATCCCCAGAGTGAAATATGGTGGTGGCAGCATCATGCTGTGCAGATGTTTTTCGGAAGCAGGGACAGTGAAAATTGCCCAAGTAGAGGGGAAGATTGCTAATGCAGGGATATTCTTGAGCAAACCCTGTTACAGTTTGTCAGTAATTTGAGACTGGGACTGAGGTTCACTTTCCAAAAAGACAATGATCCAAAGTTTACTGCTAAAGCAACACTAGAGTTGTTGAAGGGGAAACATATAAATCTTTTGAAGTGGCCTAGTCAAAGCCCAGACCTTTTGGCCAGACTTGAAGATTGCTGTTCACCAGAGGAAACCATCTAACTTGAAGGAGCTAGAGAAGTTTTACCTTGAGGAATGGGCAAAAATCCCAGTGGCAAGATGTGGAAAGCGCATAGTGACTTATCCAAAGTGACTTACAGCTGTAATTGCCACAAAAAGAGGCTCTACAAAGTACTGACTTTAGGGGGTATGAATAGTTATGCACAGTAAAGTTTTCAGTTAGTTTGTTCTATGTGTTGTTTGCTTCACAATAAAAAAAAATCTTCACAGTTGTAGACATGTTCTTTACATAAACTGAAGCAAACCCTCAAAAAAACAGGTGAGGTAGCAAAACACAAAAAATTCCAAGGGGTGAATACTTTTGCAAGCCACTGTATATTCATTATTTACATATTCGCATATTTACAAATTTGCTGTTGCCTTGGCTTCTCTGAATTTTCTATGCTGTCATTGGACCTGATGGGAGGCTTTGCCGAGCTATGCACAAGTTTGGGCAATTGTGCATATGAATCTTTTAATAGTTGGAAGATGTTGACATGAAGATCTGACCAGATGCAGAGAAGATTAAAGAAAATGACTCTAATCAGATGAAATATTACCCATAAGTTACTGGATGTAAATATATATTCTGTATCTACACTGTATGCCTTGCAAAGAGATGATGGGAGTAATACCCATTTGTCAAACTATTTCACTTTTTATATACTGTATAGTGCTTTTATTATATAGTGTTTTTTCTTAATATGTACAGTGCAGTCTCTTATTACCTAGTGCTCTTTCTTATTATGTATAGCACTGTCCCATTATTAAATAGTGTACTCTTATTATGAATATCGCCATACCTTATTACATAGTGTCCTATCTTATTATGGAAGGCATTGTCTCTTTTTACATAGAGTCCTCTCTTTTTATTTATACCAACATCCTGTTATTGCAATGTCCTTTTTTATTAAGCATTCTGTCATCTGTTATTACATAGCATCCTCTCTTACTTTGTGTAGTACTGTCCCATTACATAATGTGCTCTTATCATGTATAGCACCATACCTTCTTATATATTGTCCTATCTTATTTTATAAGACATTGTCTCTTTTTACAGAGTCCTCTCTAGATATGTATAGCGCGATTCCCTATTACATAGTATCCTCCCTTATTTTGTATTGCTCCGTCCCTTATTACATAGTGTCAACTCGTGTAATATACATTATAGTGAATCCTTGTTATTACAGGGCATCCCCTCATGTTTTAAATAGAGCCATTACTTATTACATAGTGTAATGTTTTAATGTATATAGCACCTTCTGTTATTACATATTGTCCTCCCTTATTTTGTACAGCACCATCATTATATAGTGTATTTTCTTTAATGTATATCCTCATCTTTTATTGCAAAGCGTCCTACCTTGTCAAGTAGCGTTCTGCCCTTGTTTACATTGCTACTGTATATTGTTATATATAGCACCATTCCTAATACTTAATGCCCTCTCTTGTTAAGAATAGGACTGCTCAACTATAAAATGTGCACCACAGTTCCTGTGTGTTCATCAAGTGACCTAACACACGACACATCACCAGCATCATCATTTGACATGTTACATGACACACCTTAATTTCCCATGGCACTGGCTACCCTTTAATCCATCCCTGGCTAGGTCTTCCAATAATTTCAAGCTTTGCAACTCCAAGAACAAGGCTATGCACTCCTATCCTTAATGTAGCAAAAGTGCACAAGCTTGGCCTTTGCTCGTCATTGTTTATTGCAGTGTTTGGCTATTCCTTCCAGTTCCATTAACAATAAATGCAGCTGAAGTCTAGTTCATACATCTCGGCTCCATGCAAGAAGGGGCTGCAGACTCCCTCCAAAGGGTTACAAAGCCCTTATGTCAGGATTACTATTGAGCCCAGTAGTTGGAACACAGTAATAAGCAAGCTATACAATAACATGTATTTTGGGGACTAACTATTTAACACTTACATACAGTGACATGTAAAAGTTTGAGCACCCCTGTTCAAAATTACTGTTATTGTGAACAGTCAAGCAAATTGAAGATAAAATGATCTCTGAAAGGCCTAAAGTTAAAGATGACACATTTCCTTCATATTTTACACAAAGAAAAATTGTCATTGTTTACATCTTAAAAATTGCACAAAGGAAAATGGGCCGATGCAAAAGGTTGGGCACCCTTGGAGATTTGTGTGCTCAGATAATTTTGCCCAAGGTTCCAGACCTTAATTAGCCTATTAGAGTTATGACTTGTTCACTATCATCGTTAGGAAAGTAGGAGAAGGCAATAAGAAGATAGCAAAGTGTTTTCAAGTGCCCATTCTTCAGTTCAAAATGTAATTAAGAAATGGCAGTTTACAGGAACAGTGCAGGTCAAGATAAGGTCCCCCGCTTGACAGCAAAAGACCTTCAGAAAGATTTAGCAGGCTCTGGACTTGTGGTATATTGTTATACTGTTCAGAGACACCTGCACAAATATGGCCATCATGGAAGAGTCATCAGAAGAAAACCTCTCCTGTGTCCTCACCATACAAATTCAGAGTGAGAAGTATACAAAAGAACATCTAAACAAGCCTGATGCATTTTGGAAGCAAGTCCTGTGGACAGATAAGGTTAAAATAGAACTCCTTAGCCACAATGATCAAAGGTTTGTGTGGAGAGAATAGGGCACAGAATTTCAGAAAATAAATATCTTGCCAATCATTAAGGATGGGGGTGCACCAATAATGCTTTGGGGTTGTATTGCAGGTAATGGCACAGGGAATATTTCACAGATAGAGGGAAGAATGGATTCAATGAAATTTCAACCAATTCTTCATGCAAACATAACATCATCTGTAAAAAACTTGACGTTGAAAAGAGGTTGGCTTCTACCAATGGATAATAGTCCTAAACTCCCTTCAAAATTCACAAACGACTACCTCAAAAGGTGCAAGTTGCAGGTTTTGCAATGGCCCTGATCTGAACATCATTGAAAATCTTTGGCTAGACCTCAAAATAGCAGAGCATGCAAGATGACCTAGGAATCTCTAAGCTAGGAGAATTTTCCAAGGAAGAATGGATGAAAATCCCTCAAACAAGAATTGAAAGACTCTTGTATGGATATAAAAAAACGTTTACAGGCTGTGATACTTTCGAAAGAGGGTGCTACCACGTACTAGCCATGCAGGGTGCTCAAATTTTTGCATTGGCCCATTTTCCTTTATATAATTTTTAAAATGTGAAAGATGAAAAAATATACATTTTTTTGCCTAAAATACAAAGGAAATGTATCATCTTTAACTTTAAGCCTTTTAGATATCATTTCATCTTCAACTTACATAACTGTTCACAATAACAGTAAATTTGACCAGCAGTGCCCAAACTTTTACATGCCACTGTAGTAGGTGAGATCCTACTTAACCAACTTTGCTTCATGATCTTAGTTCAATGCACTCTTTATTTTATACTAGAAGAAAGAGACAGTGTACAATTTAGGTAAAAAAAAACTTCAAGGTTCCATTTATTCTGCCATGAATGGAACCTTGAAGTTTTTTTCATCTAAATTGGATGTTGTCTCTTCTATTGATTTTTTTCCAATATCGGAGTGCTGTGAGCAACCTCTATTTTTGTCCTAATTTTACACTGTCTAAATAGTGGAGATGATTCTTTGATCAGCAAAGTAAGAAATGGCATTGTTATTAATCATTATAATTATCACATAGCAATTTAGATCTTTGTAGGATCATAAGGTGTATAATTATTTTCATTATTTTTCATGTCCTTATTAGCTTTCTATGTAAACACCTGAGGACAGAGGTGAAAAAAAAGAAAACTCTAAAGCTCATGTGTAGCCATGTGTCTTTATAGTTACAGACTGCAAACAGACATTTGCAGTAATTTACGACTAGTATATGCTTTGGCCCCTTATATTTCTATTCTAAATTATTGAAAAAGCCTACCATTAATATTGTACATGAAGCACATGTGTCATTTCAGAATAAGCTATCATGTGTATACATTAAGAAAAACTCTATTTTGTTGTTTTCACTTTCTGTAATATTTGTTAGCCCCTCTTGGGGACTTGAACCTACGATCATCTGATTGTACTATACACAGCAATACCACAGTACTGCTGTTAATAGTGAAAATCACAGTCCCCTATGAATGCCAGCCACGGGCTGGATTTCACAGTAAAACCATCATGACATGTAAAAGGGAGGGCATATATTTAAATGTATACACACAAATTATACTGTAATACAGCTTACTAATTGCCTGGCTTTTTACCACAGCTATATTTTAAAGGACATCAGAGAAAATGATCAGATACTCTTTTAAGCCTCATTTGGATGTCTGTGTTTCAAGTACGTGTTCCATCCCGCTGTCCATTGAGATTCCATTTTCTGCAGCACACAGTGATATTTAGATGTCTGCCAGCAATAGTTAAACTCCTAAATAGATCATAGTATTGTTCAGACATTTGTCTGGCCAGCAGTTGTATACACTAAGGCTGATTTATCCACACCTGAGTTGTTCATGGCGCTCTTAATGAGGGGGCTTACTGGAGTCAGACGCTCATGATTCATGTAGATGCCTCTTTATGAAATCAAGAGCATCTGATGAATGGCATATACAGGGATTGGAGTGAGATTTTTGGCACATGCCATGCCACAGCTTGTCAGGAATAAGCCCTGATGTACCTCTATCTCGCCTTCACTCCACCTTTTTCGGTGGAGCTCGAAGAAACTGGCTTGAAGACGTGTACGCCAAAATTCTGGCATGAAAACTTGAAAACGGGCTTAATGTGTGAAGCATTATTAGCAATGTGAGTATTTTGATCATATCATCATTTTATGCAGATTTTTCAACTCCAAGTTTTATAAACTTGAATGCTTATTGGATGACGCAAATCAGGTGATGTGTATTTGTGTAGTGGGGAAGGTGTGGCCTAAGGATACAACATCCTTTATCAAGGTGTGCAGGATTATTAGGCAGTTTGTTTTCCTCAGGCGAGAAAATGGGCCAAATAAAGAGATTTAACTTTAGTCTCACAGAGGGATGCAGCACTCTTGAAATTTGTAAGATATTGGGGCACAATCATAGAACCTGCAAAAGTTTTGTTGCAAATAGTTAACAGGGGCACAAAAAAGTTGTTGAGTAAAAAATATGTACATTAACTGTAAAAAGATTTGAGAATAACCAAAAGTGAAGCGACCAGTAACCCAGGACAGAGCTCCATGGCATGCATCAAAGTACTTCACTATTTAGCTGCCAGCAAAGGCCTTACAGATGAACGAATAATGACATGGCCCCTTCCTCACTGGACCTAAACCCTACTGAGAACTTGTGAGCCCTTCTTAAATGCAAAATTTACAGTGAAGGAAAACAGTACACTCATCAGTGTTGTGGTGTTGCCTAAAAAGTTGATTGCCGACAGATTAAGCAACTGACAAGCCTCCATGGATGGACGGCTTATGACTGGTATTGAAAAGATTGAAAAGAAGGGTGGTTATATTGGTTACAAATATTTCTTTTTTACATTTCAGAAAGGTGTTTTTGTACATTTTCAATTGTTTGATTAGTATTCTCACTTGAACGGTTGAAAATGATCTATTGAGATAGGAAAAGTTACATTTTTCACTTTAGTTACATAATTATTCTGCACACTAATAGTTGCCCAATAATTCTGCCCACATAAATATTCACCTAAGAAAGACAAAACCTCACTTTTACTTTCTTAAATAGTCAGGTTTCAAATGTATTAAGCTTTTGGATTGACCAGAAGCATTATAGTTATTCAGTAATAAAATTAATCAGCAAAGATAAAAATTGCCTAATAATTGGGCAAACAGAGTATATGTTGGTTGCATCTGTGTTTGGACCAGAAAAATGCTTTGAAGTCTTTGATGGCCCTTCGATTTTATATTTCAGTCCCTACCACCTGCTCAGATTGTACCACCTGTGAAAGATAACGTTTGTAATAATGAGAGTGGCAAATCTGTAAATTAATTTTTACAGATGAGAAAGTTAGTTATATCGTATACACACATAGTAATCAAAATATTGTATATCTATCGATATCACAAAAAATGTGGCAATGATAGCAACTGACTACATCAGCGCCATGGAGCCATGATGGATGCCAGCTGTCAAAGAGGTCAGTTCAAATCACTTGTACAGTCTTGTCTTTATTCTGATGTTTATTATGCTCCCATGTAGTAGATATCTGATGCTCTAAAACTGTGCAGCCATATGTCAACATCTCCCTGGTGGTTATGAATGTTCTAAACAAGAGCAAGGGTGCACTGAACCTCCCATGTAAACTTTATACAAGAGAGTCAACAGAACTGTAATTATTTATAAAATGATGGCATGAGACATTTCTGGATTTTAAGTCACAATAATTATGTTACCGTCAGTCTACATTTAGAAACTGTTGTTGATTTTCAAAATGTCTTGTCATGCAATACAAAGCTGCTAGTGGCCTGAAAAATATGACTTTGTGTTAGGGATCGAGTTCCCGCTGCTGCACAAGGGGGGTCTCAAACCAGTCCCGCTGCGGTCTCCCTTCCATCTCTATCCGCAGTGGAGCCTGCTCAGCAGAGACGTCAGTCCCAGCATCTTGCCCATTCCAATACAGTGCAGAGACTTGCTGCTGCCTCTCCTGGATCTGCTATTATATCCAGTACTGGAGCAGACGTCTTTGGGATGAAGTCCTGCGTTTCCCCTTCTGAGCATGCCCAGGGTAAGATCTCTCATTGGAGATCAGGGGTCACATGTTCAGGTACTGCAGCAGCTCCTATTGGTCCGCCAGGAAGGCCCTGAAACTACATGTGTTTTGGAATAGTTTCTCATTGGTCCTTGTTTCTGGCAGGTCCTGTAGCTGTTACTATAAAAGGGTGGCATGGCTGGGCCACCATGCGCTAGTATCAATTGCATTATGTGCTTTGCGCCAGTGTGATCATGTACGCATGTGGTTAGGCTCGGCTGAATAAGCCCTAGAATAATGGCTTTCGGTGAGGAGATTGCTGCACGTGGTTAGGGCTTGGCTGAAATAAGCCCCTAGAATACCGGTTTCTCCGGTGAGGAGATTGCTTGATTGTATTGCTGTCTGCATGATCACGGACTGCTATCCGCACAGCAGTTATCTGTGTATCCCTGTGAGTAGAGTTCAGCGATACTTTCCGATATCCAAAAGTATCGGAATCGGAATGGTATCGCCGATGCCCAAAAAATATCGGCGATACCCGATACCGATACCGGAAATCCAATGTAAGTCTATGGGAACAAAATATCGGAATTAAAAAAACCCCATTCTTGCCTTGTTGGTTAATTGTACATGAAGGAAAACAACAAAGAGTAATGTAGAATGTATTGGGGAAGGTGAGGAGACATTAAAGGCATAGATGTTTAACCCAATCAAATGGAATAGCATTAATATTTTTTTTTTTAAAGATGTTCGGATTGACGAAGAAATTGACAATGTTGTTCACGTTTTGTTCTATTTTGGCAAATATGTATATTTCACAGCTTCCATGCTCTTCACCTTTTTAACTTTTGACACACTTTCTCCTTCATAATCTTCAGCAGCATCATCTTTTTCATCAAATTATTCTTCATCTTCACCTTCTTTATCTTCTTCTTAAACTTCTTGCTATTCATCTTTTTGTTAACATTACTCATATTCTTCTTATTAAACTATTATTCTTATTCATATTGTACTTCATCTTCTTCATCATATTCTTATTTGTGACAGAGAATCCTGTACTTGTAATCTGTCAAAGTATGAATTTTTCATTCTTCCGTTCTTGCTGTCACAAAAGATTTAAATTACAACATTATTTGTCCGTGTTCAGTTTAGCCTGCAGCAGCAGCAGGCATTTTCCAGGGGCACCACGAGGAGGAACGGACTCACCCCCATACACTGCTTAGTCTTCTTCTGCTTATAATTTAGAGCATATATTTTGCTCTTCATTTTGGTCTTATACTTCATGTTCTTGCTTTTAGATCTTCTGCTTATTGTTCTTGTGTCTCTTGTTCTGTATCTTGTATTTGTAGCACAACCTTGTACCAGCTGATGTTACTGGGACACGGTTACTAAGCAGGAGGTACCTGTGCTCCAAAGCACTACCAAGGACCAGCAGACGTTGCAGGAACTGGGATACCGAGATGGAGGCACCTAGGCCAAAGGCACTGCGGAGAACCAGTTGACGGTACTGGAACCCGGACGGGTAGCAGAAGGTACAAGAGCCAATGCAAGTAACGAGGACCAGCTGACTGTGCTGGAACCCGGAGGGGCAGCAGAAGGAAAAGAGCCAATGGCACAACCGAGGACCAGCTGACGTTACTGGGACACGGTTACTAAGCAGGAGGTACCTGTGCTCCAAAGCACTACCAAGGACCAGCAGACGTTGCTGGAACTCGGATACCGAGATGGAGGCACCTAGGGCAAAGGCACTGCGGAGAACCAGCTGACGGTACTGGAACCTGGACGGGTAGCAGAAGGTACCCATGGAAATTTAAGTTGACAGGCCGCGAGCCGGCCGCAGTTACCGAATCCCACAGTACTACAGTGGGTGATTGTCCTATTGTCACAACGGAAACAGCCTTTATTTGCATATCCCGCAGCACACATAGGAAGCACCTAAACTCCAAGCACCATAGAGTCGGCTAACCCGACCGCAACACGACAGGACAACTTATTGGAGGCTAAGTGACGTTTACACTGACAGGAAACAGATGGCGTGCTGTAACCAGTCTGGGCAGGAGTGAGTACCCGTGCCAATGACACTTCCGAGCAACAACTGGCGGTGTTGAAGCCCAGGGATGAGAAGACAACAGGGTGGAGGCAGCATGACTTTTTGCCGTTCACACAGCAGGGGAACAGCTGACATTACTGAACCCCAGTAACACTATAGCTTGTGTATTGGTCTGTGGACACGACACTTCTGAGCAGCAACTGCCAGTGTTGTAGCCCAGGGAGTAGAGTTCAGGTGGTAGAAAGATGAACATAACAGGAGACATGGATAACGTTGCGAACCAGTTATTTAATCTGAAAACGGACAGACAAATTCTGGCGAGATCCATGCCTTGTTCATTTTCAGAAAAGTAAGCCGGTCTACATTATCGGAGGATAGTCGCATGCGACGGTCTGTTAGTACACCACCTGCAGCACTAAAGACGCGCTCCGATAATACACTGGCAGCAGGGCAAGCCAGCACCTCCAATGCATACTGGCTAAGCTCTGGCCATGTATCCAGCTTAGAGACCCAAAACTTGAATGGGGAAGAGCCATCTGGGAGTACACTGAGAGGGAAAGACATGTAGTCTGTCACCATCTTACGGAAACGTTGCCTCCTGCTGACTGGAGCCGTCTCGGATGGTGTAGACATTTGTGGCGCTGCCACAAAACTTCGCAACATTTGAAACATACTGGTCTTGCCCTGTGCAGAGGCGCTGCTTGTGCTCCCTCTTGTTGCAGAGCTGTCTCCACTGCCTCGACGCACAGAGCTGCTTTGTAAAGCAGTACCAGCAGCAGTGCTCTCGGCTGGAATGGAGAACATTATGGATTGCACCAGTGTGTCTTGGTACTCCCGCATTTTATGCTCCCGGTTCAACGGTGTGATGAGGCTTTGTAAGTTGTCCCGGTAGCGAGGGTCTAGGAGGGTGTACACCCAATAATCAGACGTGGTGAGAATGTGGGCGATGCGGCGGTCGTTTCTCAGGCACTGCAGCATGAAATCAACCATGTGCTGCAGACTCCCAACTGGCCAACAAACGCTGTCCCCTGCAAGAGGCGTCATCTCTGCCTGCTCTGCATCACCCCACCCTCGCTCTACATACTGACTAGAGCGTTGTGTACCTCCCTCTGGAGCGATGTCTTCCTCCTCCATTGACTCCTCCTCATCCTCCTCACAAAGTGAGCCCTGCCCAGCCCTTTGTGAGGAACCACGTTGCGCTGACTGTCCAGAAGGTGATGGAATTTGTGACTCCTCATCCTCCACCTCTTCCAAAACCTCATCCCTTAGTGCTTGCAGTGTTTTTTGAAGCAGGCAGATAAGGGGGACAGTCAGGCTGACTAGTGCATCATCTGCACTCGCCATCTGCGTTGACTCATCAAACGCACGCAAAACGTGGCAGATGTCCTTCATAGAGGCCCACTCAGTAGTGGTGAAGTGTGAACGGCGCAAATTGCGAGTTGATTGCACCTGATGCAGCTGATACTCCATTACTGCTGGCTGCTGCTCACACAACCGCTCCAACATATGTAACGTGGAATTCCACCTGGTGGGTACGTCACATATGATGCGATGTTCAGGAAGGCGAAATCTGCGTTGCAGAGCTGCAATGCGCGATCTGGCCATGCTGGAACGTCGCAAGTGAGCGCACTCTAGGCGGACCTTGTGCAGCAGTGCATCAAGATCCGGATAGTCCCTCAAAAAACTCTGCATGACCAAGTTGAGCACATGTGCCAGACATGGTATGTGAGTGAGGTTGCCAAGGCCCAGAGCTGCCACAGATTTCGGCCATTGTCACACACTACCAAGCCTGGCTGGAGATTCGCTGGCAAAAACCACACGTCGCTCTCCTGCTTGATGGCATTCCAGACCTCCTGCGCTGTGTGGCTTCGATTCCCCATTGAAATTAATTTGAGGACGGCCTGTTGACGTTTGGCCACGGCTGTGCTCATATCGGTCGCATCAGGTAAGCGTTCACGGGTCCATGTGGAGGTAGACCGTGACGGCTCCTGCAGCGATGATTCTGAGGAACTGGAGTAGGAGGAGGAGTCAATGTGGACAGACTTGATTCCTGCAATCCTTGGAGTTGGCAGAACACGTACAGCGCCACTGGCAAGATCTGTACCCGGCTCCACAACATTGACCCAATGGGCAGTGAGGGAAAGGTATCGTCCCTGGCCATGGGTACTGGTCCACGCATCGGTGGTCAGGTGGACCTTGCTACTGACGGCGTTTAGTAGCGCATGTTTAATTTTTCCCTCAACATGCTTTTGCAGACCAGGGACGGCTTGCCTGCTGAAATAAAATCGGCTGGGCACATTGTATTGTGGGACTGCCAATGCCATTAAGTTACGGAAACTGTCAGTCTCCACCAGCCTGAATGACAGCATTTCAAGGGACAGGAGTTTTGCAATGCCAGCATTCAGAGCCTGTGCTCGTGGATGGTTTGCCGAGTATGGCCGTCTTTTATCCCATGCCTGTGCTACCGATGGCTGTTTTGTGGCCTGGGAGTGTGAGGATGACAGGGAACTTGCAGCTGTGGGTGGAATAACACTGGGTCTCTGGACAACAGTGACAGAGGTTCTTCCATGGCGATCCTGTGAGGAAGCCGAACCAGCTGTGTGTGAGCTGGAGGAAGAGGCTCCAACACGAGCTGAAGATGTAGGTGCTGCTGTAGGTTGGCCTACATCTCCAGTGTGTCTTTGGAACTCAACCACGTGCTTTGACCGCACATGTTTCCACATATTTGTGGTATTAAGGTTACTGACATTTTTACCTCTTTTTACTTTTTGATTACACAGCTTGCATTTGACATAGCAAATGTCATCTGCAAGTGTGTCAAAAAAGGACCATGCAGTGCAAGTCCTGGGAGCGCCCGTTTTGGCTGTTGGAAGAGAACTGCTACAAACGGGTGCCAAACTGGAGGCTACAGGCAACCGAGTCTGCAGCCTACCTCTCCCTACTGTTTGGACCGTTGAGGCAATCTCTTCCTCAGAGCTGCTACCACCACCTTCCTGTTCCTCACGCCATGTTGGGTCTTGGACCTCATCATCTCCACTACCCTCTTCCAACACCTGCTGCTGTTGGGTGGTCTGGCCAGCACCATGCTCAACAGAAAATGGCACCTGAGTCTCATCATCATCAGATGCGTTCTGCGGTGTGCTGACCATCGGCACTGGCTCACCCGCCTCTTCACATTCAGAGAGACACAGCTGTTGCGCATCACTGCATACTGCCTCTTCTTCACATTCCAGAATGCTGCTTGGCTGGGCCCCTGTTTGCAAGCCAACAGATTCTGAGAACAGAAGCAGAGACTCAGCTGGCTCCAGTTCAGAACTCTCTGACTGCCTGGGCAATTTGGCAGGCGGTGAAGAGACAGATGGTTGTTCAACAGTGCTGTGGTCCTGAGAGGAGGTGGAAGGAATTGAAGTCGATGCATTGGCTGCCATCCAACCAACAACGGCTTCAATTTGTTCTTCCCGCAGCAGGGGGTACGCTGAGCTCCTACAAAAGTGCGCATAAAGGAACGCTCACGGGGAAAACTGGTGGATGCTGTGTCACTGGGTGCGGCAGCAGCCAAGAATCCCCACGTCCTCTCCCTGCTGAAACTCCACGGCCACGACCACGTGCCTTACTCCCTGCCTTCTTCATCTTGGTAGATTGATAAAGAAAGTCAGAAAAGTTATAAGGCCTAAGTGTGGTTATTCCTCAGAGACTGCAGTGAACACTGCAGACAACTGTTCACAAGCTGTGAAAGGCTACTCCTTTGTCTACTTCTATAGTGTTTGCAACCAATGTATTGGATACGGATGGAAGCGCGTCACACTAATAGATTAGATTTTAAATGGAATGGAGCAGCACCAATTGGAGATAAATGAAAAGGATGAGGCACTGAGACACGCTCAGCAGAGTACAAGCAGCAGTGCTTGAACAAGTAACTGGAGCGTGATGTGCACTCAAAAAATAAAAAACACAGACTGAAGTGAACACTGAAACACAACTGTTCACAAGCTGTGAAAGGCTACTCCTTTGTCTACTTCTATAGTGTTTGCAACCAATGTATTGGATACGATGGAAGCGCGTCACACTAATAGATTAGATTTTAAATGGAATGGAGCAGCACCAATTGGAGATAAATGAAAAGGATGAGGCACTGAGACACGCTCAGCAGAGTACAAGCAGCAGTGCTTGAACAAGTAACTGGAGCGTGATGTGCACTCAAAAAATAAAAAACACAGACTGAAGTGAACACTGAAACACAACTGTTCACAAGCTGTGAAAGGCTACTCCTTTGTCTACTTCTATAGTGTTTGCAACCAATGTATTGGATACGGATGGAAGCGCGTCACACTAATAGATTAGATTTTAAATGGAATGGAGCAGCACCAATTGGAGATAAATGAAAAGGATGAGGCACTGAGACACGCTCAGCAGAGTACAAGCAGCAGTGCTTGAACAAGTAACTGGAGCGTGATGTGCACTCAAAAAATAAAAAACACAGACTGAAGTGAACACTGAAACACAACTGTTCACAAGCTGTGAAAGGCTACTCCTTTGTCTACTTCTATAGTGTTTGCAACCAATGTATTGGATACGGATGGAAGCGCGTCACACTAATAGATTAGATTTTAAATGGAATGGAGCAGCACCAATTGGAGATAAATGAAAAGGATGAGGCACTGAGACACGCTCAGCAGAGTACAAGCAGCAGTGCTTGAACAAGTAACTGGAGCGTGATGTGCACTCAAAAAATAAAAAACACAGACTGAAGTGAACACTGAAACACAACTGTTCACAAGCTGTGAAAGGCTACTCCTTTGTCTACTTCTATAGTGTTTGCAACCAATGTATTGGATATGGATGGAAGCGCGTCACACTAATAGATTAGATTTTTTTCAAATATAATGGAGCAGCACCAATTGGAGAAAAATGAAAAGGATGCGGCACTGAGACACGCTCAGCAGAGTACAAGCAGCAGTGCTTGAACAAGTAACTGGAGCGTGATGTGCACTCAAAAAATAAAAAACACAGACTGAAGTGAACACTGAAACACAACTGTTCACAAGCTGTGAAAGGCTACTCCTTTGTCTACTTCTATAGTGTTTGCAACCAATGTATTGGATACGGATGGAAGCGCGTCACACTAATAGTTAAATTGCATGGAGCAGCAAGAATTACACTGAAGAAAAAAAAAGAGTCTGTCAGTGACACGTGCAGATGCCTACAGACAGCGTTGCATGCAGAGCAAACTGCAGCGTCACCTGCACTCTCACACACACCTTGCACAGAGCTGTTAAAACAACACTGGCAAAAGGAAGCTTTACACAGCGGTTGGTAAACTAGCCTGCCTAAAGCCCAGTACACAAAATCGCAATATCTAACTGTCCCTCAAAGTCAGCAGAACAGCGTTCTGTCCCTAACTGAGTTCACAGCACAGTGATGCTAAAATGGCGGCGGCGCCTTTTATAGTGCATTCTGACATCATTTCAGCAGCCAATCACAGCCATGCCATTAGTTAAGATGACCGCAGCATTACAGGATGTGCCCACACTTCATAAGATTCCTCATTGGCTGACTAAAATCACATTGCCTCTCAAAGAATTATGGGAACTTCCGATTCCGGTATACGATATTGGAAAATATCGGAACTAAGTATCGGAATTCCGATACAGCGAATATCGGCCGATACCCGATACTTGCGGTATCGGAATGCTCAACACTACCTGTGAGTCTAACAGGACACAGTCTTTTTCTCAGCGGCTCTGTGACGCAACAGGGTTCGCTTTATAACGCTTGTTCAGCGCCCTAGCATTTTACTTTGCGGCTCACTGAAGTTAAGTGAGTTCGTACTTATCGCCATATAGCGCTGTGGCATTCCCGTTAGCGCTCTGGGGATTAACAGAGTTCGCACTAACTGCCACAGTGCGCTACGGCGTTTATTTTGGCGACTCTGCGGGATAACAGAGTTCGCTACTTTCGCCATCTTACTAGCAGCGGGCTTCGCCTGCACGGTGGACCCCGGGCTGCGAACGCACCTCTCAACAATATCTATTAGGTGCGTTCCGCAGATCCTAACATAATACTAGCGCCAGGGTCTGGCTAGTAAAATGGCGGACGACCAGCGTCTACAGCAGTACATCCAGCAGCTGGAGGGTAGGTTGGCGGTCCTTGAGCGCACAACCTCAGCTGTGGATGTTACCGCAGTCGCTGTTCAGGCTGCTAGCATAGCTGCAGCCAGTTTGTCCACCGCTACCTCTGCTCTGACATTATCCCATCTCCCACTTCCAGACAAGTTTACGGGTGACAGTAAACATTGTCGGGGATTCGTGAGTCAGTGCTCTATACAGCTTGAGCTTCTGGCAACACGTTTCCCCACGGAACGGGCACAAGTGGCTTTTATTGTGTCTCTTTTGTCGGGCAGAGCATTGGAGTGGGCAACGCCGCTGTGGGAGCGCGACGATCGTGTGGTGCGGAGTGCTCCTCGGTTTTTGGAGGCTCTGAAAAAGGTCTTTTTAGGACCTCAGGTCACGCACGATACGGCACTCCAACTGCTGGCAATGTCACAGGGCTTGTCCATGGTCAGCCAGTTCTCAGTCCAATTTCGTACTTTGGCCTCTGAATTAGAGTGGCCAGATAAAGTTGACTGGCAGACCATGTAAAGGACGCTTTGGCTACCAGGGAGATTCCTGCCACACTGGAGAAACTCATTTCTATATCTGCCCGCATCGACCTCCGTTTTCACGAGCGGAGGTTAGAGCGGACCCAGTGTAGGCAGAGGTTTCGGCTGGCACCCACCTTTGCCAAACCTCTTGAATTTCCCGTTCGGGTGTCCAACTCCCCAGAGACCGTGGAGATTACTCGAGTGAGATCTAAGTCTCGGACCACTCGAGTATCCGTGGTCTGTAGAGTGTGTCAGCAGCCAGGACATTATGCCAACCGATGTCCTCAGCGAATGAGGAAACGGTCATGTTCCGTGACCATGGGTGCAGGGTCATTAGACGCGAGGGATTTTGCTCCGAAAGTGCTCCTTAAAGGGTTAATCTCTCTAGGTTCATCCACTCTTCCCGCCAAGCTTTGTGTGGACTCTGGGGCAGAGGGGAATTTCATGTCCTCCTCCTTTGCCTCTCGCCATTCCATACCGCTGGTGACGCTCGCCGAGCCAATATCGGTAAGAGTATTGAATGGAGCAATCCTGCCCTCACAAATCACCCACCAGACTGTCTCACTACCTCTGTCCAGGGTCGGACAGGGGCACCAGGACACCGGAGAAATCTCCGGTGGGCCCGCCCCCAGCCCCTGCCTCCTTCATAGGTGCGGCCGTGCCTACTCTGCAAGCTACTCTATGTTCTATAGTGGGCACCGACAAGCAGGCTGCCGCTGCACAAGTGAAGTGCAGTGGCAGTGTCTTACCTGCCGTCGGCTTCTATTGAAGAGCGGTGCCTGCTTGCTGACACTCAATTCAGCCTGCACAGTATCAGGCGCACAGCTGACTGTGCAAGGGCTGAGTCTGAGAGGATACAAGCAGGCACCTGTTTCCTGCTCTGAGTCTCCAGCTCCTCTTCTACAATAACCTGGACAGCTGTGAATGTGATCTAAAGCTGATTGGCTGCAATACAGCCAATCAGCATTAGTTTTCTTTATGTGACCTCACAGTGTGTAGCCCTGGTGTTAGGCACACGCAGTACCCTGGAGAATGTGTGGAGAGATAGCAGTTTAATGCTCAATACCCATTCACTCAACATACACTAGACACACCCTTAGGGTAGTGTAGTCACTTGTGAGGGAGTGGTCGGTGTGTATTGGTTGAGTGATTAGAGTAGTCAGTTTCCTGTCTTCGGACAGAGCAGACGTGTGGAGTCTAGCTGGGACTTGGAGGGAGGAAGCAGTCCAGCCTGGTTCTGCAGCAGTTCAGCAAGTGGAGGCCAGTAAGGGCGAGATATAGATCACCTCAGCCTGGTCAGAGCTGTACCTCACTTGAAGACACTGATAAAGAAAGAAGAGCTTAGTGCAGATATACTTCAGTCACCTGTCCCAAGGACAGTGAAAGGTTCAGAGACGTGCTCCTGCCTAGTGGATAACTGAGAGTCTGGAACTAACTCTGAAGGAAGAGAAGAAGGGAGTGATTATATGACTTTTTGCAAGTGTGAGTGTTTATGCTACCAGCGAGGACAAGGCGAAAGGCACAGTGGAAAGGAATATTTGAAAAGTGCTTTTGGATTGAAGAAGTCCTGCACATTGTAACCGGTCACTGGGGACCGAAGGATCACTATTAGCTTCAAGCTTAGTGGTAAGAAAACCAGAGATTTACCGGACCTTAGGTCGCGGCAAACAGCCCCAAATAGTCAGTACGTAACTGGGGTCAGGGGAAGTGAGGACCTTGAGTCTCTGCAGGACAAGATAGGAAATCAGCTTTCTCACAGGAAACTACCACAAAACTGACTGGGCAGTACAGCTATGGAATAGCTGGAGTTATAGAGGGAACTACGCTTCAGGCTGGTTGTACTCATCGTGTTGAAAGTAAAGGAGGCCCCTAACTTGTCCAGCTGCTATCTCGAAATACATTCTCCTTGGATCAGCCTCCCTGGGACCTGCCTGAACATCTTACAAGTAAAGGTATGGAAAGACGCTGACCGTGTGAGACTGAGTTATTTATCTGCATGCCTGCACAATCCCTACCTAACTACCGTCCTGAGGGAAGAGTCCCACCTGTAGGGGACCCGACATCTAGCTGCCTCACCATCCCCTCAGAGATCTTCAGCAGCGCTGGTACAAATTACCAGAAGACTACAGGTGGCGTCACGAACTGTAAATATACTTATCCCCTGTAAATATTCCCCCAACATACGCCAGACCGCCAGGGCCACAGACCGAGCCACCGCTACCTGTGACAAACCCCATAGACTTCCATGGGCTCGGCTCTGAGTACCCCATTGCCCTGGTAACCCACAATTGTGGTGGCGGGTCGACACAAAAACTTTGGCGTCACGAACAGGATGCGAAACTCGCAAAATTGCGAGCCCTGTGTGCCTATGGAGTTGTTTTTGTGAAAAGGACTGTTTGCACTTTTGGCGCCAAAAATCGCCATCTTTGTCGCCATATTCGCGCCCTCAGGCGCTGGAGAAGAAGGTGGGCGTGCCTTCGTGGGCGTGTACCCCCCAGTGGCGCGAAGAAAATGCCGGCCCTCTCAAAGTGCTATTACAACATGCGATCCTGCCCTACAGCAAAGGAGGTCCGCCTCCTCTTCACCTTCCCTGCGAGGAGGAGGAGACGCAAACCCCGCCTCCACGGAAGAGACCGGATGTCTCTGGAGGAAGAAGAAAGAATCTTCTGGAACATCATGGAAGCAGGACGTGTGCAGCCGAGCAGGGAAGCGGAGGAAGGCAGGCCCCGTGCCCCAGCCAAGCTGCCACCAGCACCGGAGTCATCTGTGGTCCTGCACCTGCAGCAAGCGTTGCTAGAAATTCAGGAAGAAAATGCACGCCTGAAAAAGATGGTCCAGCACCAACCTGGATTTGAAGAGATCGAGAGACGCCGGCGTACCCAGGAGCAGCGGAGGCTGTGGGAC
The DNA here is from genome assembly GCA_033576555.1 of Oophaga sylvatica. NCBI lineage: Eukaryota > Metazoa > Chordata > Amphibia > Anura > Dendrobatidae > Oophaga > Oophaga sylvatica. Next base: position 184,260,401 of record JARQOD010000001.1, on the reverse strand, counting down.
GTGGTGTTCTCTCCCCTCAACGACCCCCCACGATTCGAGTTACCGAAAATTCTGCTGCCCAAGGCAAAGGAGCAACCGGAGGCTGCCCCCGAAAGTACCAATCCTGATCCCACCGGTGAAGCGGTGGAGGCGAAGGAGGTTGAGGAGGTACCGCCAGTTCCGGAACTCCCGCCCGGCCAGGAGGCCGCAGCAGATGATCGAACCCCGGCAGGGACACCGGAGGGGTCCTGTCCGTCGTTACCAGACGTCGACTGGGACGAGATGGCGCGCCTGGACTGACGTCGCCTACACCGCCCAGTGGGAATATGAGTGGCAGCGTCGTGAGGAGAAGCAGAAACGCCAGCAGGAGGAAGAGCGGGAAGCTCAGCGGAATCGACAGCGGCAACATGCAGAGCTGATCGCGGACAAGGAGAGTGTCCGGCGAGAGAAAGGTACCCTGAGGGAACCGCGGCGGCAGGGGTGTGTGACTGAGTTCCAGCTCCGGAAGGGCTGGGGCTTCATCCGTGAACCGGCCTCTACCCAGGGGTCTTTGTTAGTCGCAGGGACGTAGAATCCCACCTACCGCAAGGCCATCCCGGGAGGGACTTAGTTAATGGAGACATTGTCACGTATACACGGCACTGGGGTATGAAGGGATGGTATGCCCTTAATGTCACAATCGTCCGTGACCCCATCCCCGACGCAGGTAACGTCACCACTACCGCAGCGTCCCCGTCTCCAGCTCAAGCAGTATCCGGCCGTGCCCCAGCATCGCCCCCTGCAGGCTCATCGCAAATGAAAGCAACATCTACATCGCAACATGCGACCCAGTTTCCATCGCAATCCATGACACGATCCATATCGTTAACTGTGACTCAGATTGAAACGCAATCGGTGTCTCGCAAGGAGAAAGTACCCGTTGCGCCCCTAGAGGTTCACACAAGAACTGTGGCAACTCAGACCCCAATAGCAGGTCACGACTTGTTAGTCCTGGGATCTAGGGCCCATTGCATTGTTCCAGCCCCCGGGGTGGAAAATGTACTTGAAATAAATGAATAGATAAACAGTAAAGAGAACCGGTGAGATCCATATAGGGGTCTACCATAAGTAATGTTATAAAAAGTTTAAGAAGTTTGCCAATTTTCGCACAAGTTAAATGTGTATATAACGTATATATATATTGCTAACAGTAGAATGCCCGGCTGGGTAACCAGAAAAAGTTTTGCACTTTATTATTATTATAATGTGATATAATATGTCTTCGTTTTACAATGGACTTTGAGGTTGAGGACTGTGCCAGCCCAGAACTTATTTGTATATAGTTGCGCTTCGGTGCTTTATCTTGGTTTTACATAAAACCAGCACAACTACCTCTGAATACAAAACCCGTGTGGTGTGGCACTGAGTGAGGTCTGCATTCGGATGTCCTGCAGCCCACCCAGGACCCACGTTGAAGGTTTGGTGCGGGTCCTTCACAAGAATACTGTGTATTTATTGAATGTTTTGATGCCTTAATACTTTTGTATTTTTCTATATATAATGTTATTCTTTGCAACGTTCAAGACATCCTCACCTCCCGGATGGGACGAATTAATGTTTAATGTTGATGTTTTCATGCATAAACAAAACTGTCTCTTTGTATTTTACAGCCCGGGAGTGCTGTCTTTTACCATGGGGGAATGTGTAGCCCTGGTGTTAGGCACACGCAGTACCCTGGAGAATGTGTGGAGAGATAGCAGTTTAATGCTCAATACCCATTCACTCAACATACACTAGACACACCCTTAGGGTAGTGTAGTCACTTGTGAGGGAGTGGTCGGTGTGTATTGGTTGAGTGATTAGAGTAGTCAGTTTCCTGTCTTCGGACAGAGCAGACGTGTGGAGTCTAGCTGGGACTTGGAGGGAGGAAGCAGTCCAGCCTGGTTCTGCAGCAGTTCAGCAAGTGGAGGCCAGTAAGGGCGAGATATAGATCACCTCAGCCTGGTCAGAGCTGTACCTCACTTGAAGACACTGATAAAGAAAGAAGAGCTTAGTGCAGATATACTTCAGTCACCTGTCCCAAGGACAGTGAAAGGTTCAGAGACGTGCTCCTGCCTAGTGGATAACTGAGAGTCTGGAACTAACTCTGAAGGAAGAGAAGAAGGGAGTGATTATATGACTTTTTGCAAGTGTGAGTGTTTATGCTACCAGCGAGGACAAGGCGAAAGGCACAGTGGAAAGGAATATTTGAAAAGTGCTTTTGGATTGAAGAAGTCCTGCACATTGTAACCGGTCACTGGGGACCGAAGGATCACTATTAGCTTCAAGCTTAGTGGTAAGAAAACCAGAGATTTACCGGACCTTAGGTCCGGCAAACAGCCCCAAATAGTCAGTACGTAACTGGGGTCAGGGGAAGTGAGGACCTTGAGTCTCTGCAGGACAAGATAGGAAATCAGCTTTCTCACAGGAAGGCTCCTACCACAAAACTGACTGGGCAGTACAGCTATGGAATAGCTGGAGTTATAGAGGGAACTACGCTTCAGGCTGGTTGTACTCATCGTGTTGAAAGTAAAGGAGGCCCCTAACTTGTCCAGCTGCTATCTCGAAATACATTCTCCTTGGATCAGCCTCCCTTTGGACCTGCCTGAACATCTTACAAGTAAAGGTATGGAAAGACGCTGACCGTGTGAGACTGAGTTATTTATCTGCATGCCTGCACAATCCCTACCTAACTACCGTCCTGAGGGAAGAGTCCCACCTGTAGGGGACCCGACATCTAGCTGCCTCACCATCCCCTCAGAGATCTTCAGCAGCGCTGGTACAAATTACCAGAAGACTACAGGTGGCGTCACGAACTGTAAATATACTTATCCCCTGTAAATATTCCCCCAACATACGCCAGACCGCCAGGGCCACAGACCGAGCCACCGCTACCTGTGACAAACCCCATAGACTTCCATGGGCTCGGCTCTGAGTACCCCATTGCCCTGGTAACCCACAATTGTGGTGGCGGGTCGACACAACAGCACAGTTAAGGCAGGAAGCTGTGCTGTGATAGGTCGGCTGTGCTGTGATAGGTCGGCTGTCCTGCCCAAGCAGCACAGCAGATTTGTATAGAGGAGCAGAGGGACGTTGCTGGCTGCAGAGTGTATGTAAGTAAATATATGAAGCCTGCAGCTTAACTAGTTCTCCAGCCACTGAGGCAGTTAGGGAAGGGCCCCCATGCAATCTAAAGGGGACAGAGGTAGGGGGCTCACATGAAATTTCCTGTGGGCCCCCTCCTCCACTGTTTCACCTCTAATTTTCTGTGGGCACCCTTCCCTATTGTGTCAATAATCTGTATTTTACTGTGTGTCCCTTTACCCCATCTGAGCAGGCACACAGGAAGTTAGGTGACACCATGGAGAGGGGCCCAGAGGAAATTAGAAGTGAAAGAGTGGGGAGAGAAAGCCCACTGGAAATTAGAGGTGAAACATTGGGGAGAGGTGGGCCCACAGGAAATTAAGGGTGGAAGTGGGCCCAAAGGATATTAGATGACAGTGGGGGAGGTGGCCCGAAGATATTTAACCCCTTCACGACATCCGCCTTACATGTATGGCACACGTTAAATGCCAATGTCCATCTATGACAGCAGCATTTAACACGAGCTGACATGCGTGCATCATTCTCTCGCCCAGCAGCACCTCAAAATCACATCACCGCTGTGCCAATGGTCATACTGTCATGACAGCCGGGGTCTATTGATGACCCTGTGCCTGTCATTACAGATCTCTTTTCAAACCCTTCCTGCGGCCAGTCGTCAAAGGAGACCTTGATTTCTGCAACATGCAGCGATGTGTCTCATGTGATGTAGTATATAGAGGATCTGTCAGCTCTCCTGTGTGGTGTAGTATATAGAGGATCTGTCAGCTCTCCTGTGTGGTGTAGTATATAGAGGATCTGTCAGCTCTCCTGTGTGGTGCAGTATATAGAGGATCTGTCAGCTCTCCTGTGTGGTGTAGTATATAGAGGATCTGTCAGCTCTCCTGTGTGGTGTAGTATATACAGGATCTGTCAGCTCTCCTGTGTGGTGTAGTATATAGAGGATCTGTCAGCTCTCCTGTGTGGTGTAGTATATAGAGGATCTGTCGGCTCTCCTGTGTGGTGTAGTATATAGAGGATCGTCAGCTCTCCTGTGTGGTGTAGTATATAGAGGATCTGTCAGCTCTCCTGTGTGGTGTAGTATATAGAGGATCTGTCAGCTCTCCTGTGTGGTGCAGTATATAAAGGATCTGTCAGCTCTCCTGTGTGGTGCAGTATATAAAGGATCTGTCAGCTCTCCTGTGTGGTGTAGTATATAGAGGATCTGTCAGTTCTCCTGTGTGGTGTAGTATATAGAGGATCTGTCAGCCCTCCTGTGTGTGTAGTATATAGAGGATCTGTCAGCTCTCCTGTGTGGTGTAGTGTATAGAGGATCTGTCGGCTCTCCTGTGTGGTGTAGTATATAGAGGAGCTGTCAGCTCTCCTGTGTGGTGTAGTACAGTATATAGAGGATCTGTCCGCTCTCCTGTGTGGTGTAGTATATAGAGGATCTGTCAGCTCTCCTGTGTGGTGTAGTATATAGAGGATCTGTCAGCTCTCCTGTGTGGTGCAGTATATAGAGGATCTGTCCGCTCTCCTGTGTGGTGTAGTATATAGAGGATCTGTCAGCTCTCCTGTGTGGTGAAGTATATAGTGGATCTGTCAGCTCTCCTGTGTGGTGTATTATATAGAGGATCTGTCAGCTCTCCTGTGTGGTGTAGTATATAGAGGATCTGTCAGCTCTCCTGTGTGGTGTAGTATATAGAGGATCTGTCAGCTCTCCTGAGTGGTGCAGTATATAGAGGATCTGTCAACTCTCCTGTGTGGTGCAGTATATAGAGCATCTGTCAGCTCTCCTGTGTGGTGTAGTATATGGAGGATCTGTCAGCTCTCCTGTGTGGTGTATACAGAGGATCTGTCAGCTCTCCTGTGTGGTGCAGTATATAGAGGATCTGTCCGCTCTCCTGTGTGGTGTAGTATATAGAGGATCTCTCAGCTCTTCTGTGTGGTGCAGTATACAGAGGATCTGTCAGCTCTCCTGTTGGTGCAGTATAATAGAGGATCTGTCCGCTCTCCTGTGTGGTGTAGTATATAGAGGATCTGTCAGCTCTCCTGTGTGGTGTAGTATATAGAGGATCTGTCAGCTCTCCTGTGTGGTGTATTATATAGAGGATCTGTCAGCTCTCCTGTGTGGTGTAGTATATAGAGGATCTGTCAGCTCTCCTGTGTGGCGTAGTATATAGAGGATCTGTCAGTTCTCCTGTGTGGTGCAGTATATAGAGGATCTGTCAGCTCTCCTGTGTGGTGTAGCATATAGAGGATCTGTCAGCTCTCCTGTGTGGTGTAGTATATAGAGGATCTGTCAGCTCTCCTGTGTGGTGCAGTATATAGAGGATCTGTCAGCTCTCCTGTGTGGTGTAGTATATTGAGGATCTGTCGGCTCTCCTGTGTGGTGTAGTTTATAGAGGATCTGTCAGCTCTCCTGTGTGGTGTAGTATATAGAAGGATCTGTCAGCTCTTCTGTGTGGTGCAGTATATAGAGGATCTGTCAGCTCTCCTGTGTGGTGTATTATATAGAGGATCTGTCAGCTCTCCTGTGTGGTGTAGTATATAGAGGATCTGTCAGCTCTCCTGTGTGGCGTAGTATATAGAGGATCTGTCAGTTCTCCTGTGTGGTGCAGTATATAGAGGATCTGTCAGCTCTCCTGTGTGTGTAGCATATAGAGGATCTGTCAGCTCTCCTGTGTGGTGAGTATATAGAGGATCTGTCAGCTCTCCTGTGTGGTGTCAGTATATAGAGGATCTGTCAGCTCTCCTGTGTGGTGTAGTATATAGAGGATCTGTCGCTCTCCTGTGTGGTGTAGTATATAGAGGATCTGTCAGCTCTCCTGTGTGGTGAGTATATAGAGGATCTGTCAGCTCTCCTGTGTGGTGCAGTATATAGAGGATCTGTCAGCTCTCCTGTGTGGTGCAGTATATAGAGGATCTGTCAGCTCACTGTGTGTGCAGTAATAGATCTGTCACTCCTGTGTGGTGCAGTATTTAGAGGATCTGTCAGCTCTCCTGTGTGATGCAGTATATAGAGGATCTGTCAGCTCTCCTGTGTGGTGTAGTATACAGAGGATCTGTCGGCTCTCCTGTGTGGTGTAGTATATAGAGGATCTGTCAGTTCTCCTGTGTGGTGTAGTATATAGATGATCTGTCAGCTCTCCTGTGTGGTGTAGTATATAGAGAATCTGTCAGCTCTCCTGTGTGGTGTATATAGAGGATCTGTCGGCTCTCCTGTGTGGTGCTTTATAGAGGATCTGTCAGCTCTCCTCCTGTGTGGTGTAGTATATAGAGGATCTGTCAGTTCTCCTGTGTGGTGTAGTATGTAGAGGATCTGTCAGCTCTCCTGTGTGGTGTAGTATATAGAGGATCTGTCAGCTCTCCTGTGTGGTGTAGTATATAGAGGATCTGTCAGCTCTCCTGTTATGTTTCGGTAGCTGAGGAGTGCAGGTAAAAAAGGCAATACACCAGAGAAGTTGGAATCTATGAATTGCAGTACCCTGACTAACCACCACAACTAGAGGCAGCCGTGGAGCGTTCCTACGTTGGTCCTAGACGCCTCGTCACAGCCTGAGAAACTAACTACACCTAAAGATAGAAAGAGGAAAGCTATCTGCCCCGGAGCAGATCCCCAAAGAACATAGAAAGCCCCCAAACATGTAATGGCGGTTAGACAAGATGAAATACTGACACAGACAGAAAATAGTATGAGCAAACGTTGGGGCCCAAACTACCTAAATAGAAAAGGATAGGAAGGGCACTTACTGCAATCCCAAAAAACCCTGAAAAGCACCAACTCTACTAATTTCAAAATCACCTGAGATCACACGACCTCTACCACCTAAATTAGTTCTCTGGTGTAACAAAATCAAAACAGCAGCCACTGAAAAAACCGGAAAAAGCAAAAGTACAAACATCAGTGGCTGAACTAAACTGAGAGGGCAAAAGCCCCCGGAGGGGACCCTGAAGGCCCCCACAGAAGTGCAGGACAAAATGCAAAAATCAAGCACAAAAACAAAAAGAAGAAAACGTCTTATCTGTTAGCAGGAGATGCTGACACGACACAGCAGGCTACAAAGGAAACAGGACTCAAGGATTGAGACCAGAACAATTGCTCACCGGCAACCCTGATGGGAAGGCGACTCCCTTATATAAGACCAGTCAGTAACACCTGATTCCCACTCCTCACAATCTTCACTGGACAGTCCAGTACCGCTTGTAACCACCAGAGGGAGCCTCTGCTCAGAACTCATTTCAAGTCCATTCACAACAGTACCCCCCCCCTTGAGGAGGGGTCACCGAACCCTCACTTGAGCAACCAGGTCGGTCAGGATGAGTTCTATGATACGCACGGATGAGTCTCCTAGCATGGATGTCCGAAGCAAACACCCAAGAATTGTCTTCCTGACCATAACCTCTCCACTTAACCAAATACTGGAGTTTCCGTCTAGAAAAACGAGAATTCAATATTTTCTCAACCACAAACTCCATATTGCCCTCAACCAGAACAGGGTCAGGAGGAAAAGCAGTAGGAACCACTGGCTCAACAAACCTCTTCAACAAGGACCTGTGGAACACGTTATGGATCTTAAATGTCCCTGGAAGAAGCAAACGAAAAGAAACAGGATTAAGAATCTCCATGATCTTATAAGGTCCAATGAACCTAGGCTTAAATTTAGGAGATGCCACTCTCATAGGAATATTTCTTGAGGACAACCAGACCAAGTCCCCCACTTTAAACCGAGGACCATCAGTCCTATGCCGGTTAGCAAACCGCTGGGCCCTCTCCTGAGAGAGGGACAACCTCTCCACTACCTGGTCCCAAATCTGTTGCATACGCTCCACAACAGAGTCAACACCTGGACAGACAGAAGCCTCCGTCTGTCCTGAAGAAAATCGAGGGTGAAACCCAGAATTACAGAAAAATGGAGACATCAAAGTGGCAGAGCTAGCCCTATTATTAAGAGCAAACTCAGCCAAAGGCAAAAAAGAGACCCAGTCATCCTGATCAGCAGACACAAAGCATCTTAGATAAGTCTCTAATGTCTGGTTTGTTCTCTCAGTTTGACCATTGGTCTGAGGATGAAACGCCGAGGAGAAAGACAATTGAACACCAAGTTTAGAACAAAAGTTCCTCCAAAATCTGGAAACAAACTGGACTCCTCTGTCAGACACAATGTTCTCAGGAATGCCGTGTAAACGAACCACGTGCTGAAGGAACAAAGGCACCAATTCAGAGGAGGAAGGCAACTTAGGTAATGGCACAAGATGTATCATCTTGGAAAACCTATCACAAATCACCCAGATGACGGTCATTCTCTGAGAAACAGGGAGGTCGGAAATGAAATCCATAGAGATATGGGTCCATGGTCTCTTGGGCACAGGCAATGGCATCAACAAACCACTAGAGCGAGAGCAAGGCTTGGAGCGAGAGCAAGTCCCGCAGGACTGCACAAATTCCCTGACATCACGAGACAAGGTAGGCCACCAAAAGGACCGACTAACCAAGTCTCTGGTACCAAAAATTCCGGGATGCCCAGCCAACGCGGAACAATGAATCTCAGACATCACACTCTTTTTCCACTGGTCCGGGACAAACAATTTTCCAACAGGGCAGCGCTCGGGCCTATCCTCCTGACACCCCTCCAGAGCAAGTCTCAAATTGGGTGAGATGGCGGAAAGAACTACACCCTCTTTCAAAATCTGGAATACAGTTCGAACATGTTTCACATGAGAGTCCTAGTCATTAGAAAAAATCAAGATATCATCCAAATAAACAATCAGAAATTTATCCACAAAATCCCTGAAAATGTCATTCATGAAGGACTGGAAGACAGAAGGAGCATTAGTGAGCCCAAAGGGCATCACAAGGTACTCAAAATGCCCCTCAGGGGTATTGAATGCCGTCTTCCATTCATCCCCGTGCTTAATGCGAATAAGGTTATACGCCCCCCTGAGGTCAAGCTTGGTAAACCAAGTAGCGTTTTTCACCCTGGAAAACAGGTCAGAAATCAAAGGTAACGGGTATTGATATTTTACAGTAATATTGTTCAAAAGACGATAATCAATACACGGCCTTAATGAACCATCCTTTTTGGCCACAAAGAAAAAACCGGCACCTAAGGGTGAAGAGGATGGTCTGATATGACCTTTCTCCAATGATTCCTTGATATAAGACCGCATAGCGTCATGTTCAGGTACAGACAAGTTAAAAAGGCGACCTTTAGGGAATTTACTACCAGGCACTAATTCAATAGCGCAGTCATAGCTCCTATGGGGAGGCAAGGATGCAGATTTACTTTCGCTAAACACATCAGAAAAATCAATCAAAAAGTCAGGAACATCCTGAGCCTGGGGGGAGGCAGAAAAAACAGGAGTGTTGGTATTAACACATTGGCAGCCCCAACTGGTTACAGACACAGATTTCCAATCCAAAACAGGATTATGAGACTGCAACCAAGGGAAGCCCAGTACAATAATATCATGCAGATTATACAGAACCAAAAATTTACAGCACTCCTGATGATCAGGTTCAACCCTCATTATCACCTGAGTAGAGAACTGAGGTTTATTCTCAGCCAAAGGGGTAGAATCGATCCCCAGTAGGGGAATAGACTTCTGTAGGGGTATCAAGGGAAACCCACAACGTTTAGCAAAATCATAATCCATCAGGTTAATAGCTGCTCCAGAATCAATGAAAGCCTGAGCAGAAAATGAGGACAGAGAGCATATCAGAGTGACAGTTAATAAAAACTTAGTCTGAACACTACCCAAGACAACTGAGCGTGCAAAACATCTTCCCCGCTTAGGGAGACTGAAATAGCATGAGAGGCATCACCACAGTAGAAACATAACCCATTGCGCTTTCGAAACTCATGACGCTGTGCCCCAGACACCACTCTATCACACTGCATGGGTTCAGAAGCAGGTTCACAAGGCAACACCATTCCACGCATACTTCTCCGCTCACGCAAACGTCTGTCAATTTGAATCGCTAATACATATCAAAAAACTGACCGGCACATCAAACTTAGATTCAGTGTGAACAGGTGCTAAACCTAGAGTCACCAACTCATATACATACAAGAAGAAAAGGTAGCACACTGCAGCGCTATAGCTTGCAAACACAAAATATGAAAAATATGAAAAATGAATTACATCATTACCTTAGAAATATGAAAAATGAGAAGTCTTAGCGCATAAGATGGCCAAATTATGTGAGCCTGATAGCCACGTCAAGGCTCTTCTCGTATATCAGGTCCCTAACTAATGCCTATCCTCGCTTTAGAAAAGTCTGTCTGCATGGGAACCTATGAATCCTCTTTTCAGACTAAAATCTACATCTCTATGGAGGGGTGATGAACCTGCTGTAATTAAAAGGCCTGTGACCACCAGGTGGAGTGCTCAGGCAGAAGGTAAATGAATACATATCAAAAAACTGACCGGCACATCAAACTTAGATTCAGTGTGAACAGGTGCTAAACCTAGAGTCACCAACTCATATACATACAAGAAGAAAAGGTAGCACACTGCAGCGCTATAGCTTGCAAACACGAAATATGAAAAATATGAAAAATGAATTACATCATTACCTTAGAAATATGAAAAATGAGAAGTCTTAGCGCATAAGATGGCCAAATTATGTGAGCCTGATAGCCACGTCAAGGCTCTTCTCGTATATCAGGTCCCTAACTAATGCCTATCCTCGCTTTAGAAAAGTCTGTCTGCATGGGAACCTATGAATCCTCTTTTCAGACTAAAATCTACATCTCTATGGAGGGGTGATGAACCTGCTGTAATTAAAAGGCCTGTGACCACCAGGTGGAGTGCTCAGGCAGAAGGTAAATGAATACATATCAAAAAACTGACCGGCACATCAAACTTAGATTCAGTGTGAACAGGTGCTAAACCTAGAGTCACCAACTCATATACATACAAGAAGAAAAGGTAGCACACTGCAGCGCTATAGCTTGCAAACACGAAATATGAAAAATATGAAAAATGAATTACATCATTACCTTAGAAATATGAAAAATGAGAAGTCTTAGCGCATAAGATGGCCAAATTATGTGAGCCTGATAGCCACGTCAAGGCTCTTCTCGTATATCATTTCCCTAACTAATGCCTATCCTCGCTTTAGAAAAGTCTGTCTGCATGGGAACCTATGAATCCTCTTTTCAGACTAAAATCTACATCTCTATGGAGGGGTGATGAACCTGCTGTAATTAAAAGGCCTGTGACCACCAGGTGGAGTGCTCAGGCAGAAGGTAAATGAATACATATCAAAAAACTGACCGGCACATCAAACTTAGATTCAGTGTGAACAGGTGCTAAACCTAGAGTCACCAACTCATATACATACAAGAAGAAAAGGTAGCACACTGCAGCGCTATAGCTTGCAAACACGAAATATGAAAAATATGAAAAATGAATTACATCATTACCTTAGAAATATGAAAAATGAGAAGTCTTAGCGCATAAGATGGCCAAATTATGTGAGCCTGATAGCCACGTCAAGGCTCTTCTCGTATATCAGGTCCCTAACTAATGCCTATCCTCGCTTTAGAAAAGTCTGTCTTTTCATATTTCTAAGGTAATGATGTAATTCATTTTTCATATTTTTCATATTTCGTGTTTGCAAGCTATAGCGCTGCAGTGTGCTACCTTTTCTTCTTGTATGTATATGAGTTGGTGACTCTAGGTTTAGCACCTGTTCACACTGAATCTAAGTTTGATGTGCCGGTCAGTTTTTTGATATGTATTCATTTACAGGCAACCTAGCAAGATAGGCAGCAATACTCCGAACCTCAGTGGCAAGCTGATCCACACGGCCAGACAACTGTGCAAACTCCATTGAGAGAAAAAAAAAATCCTCCCCAGCACCCAGAGATACAGAGGGAAAAAAATGCAACAAACAGAAAAATATCTCTGACAACTCTGACAACCTTTTTTCTTTCACAATATTTTTTCCCTTCTGTGAGTACCATACAATTTTCAATTTTTAGGCCGGTGATACTGTTATGTTTCGGTAGCTGAGGAGTGCAGGTAAAAAAGGCAATACACCAGAGAAGTTGGAATCTATGAGATTGCAGTACCCTGACTAACCACCACAACTAGAGGCAGCCGTGGAGCGTTCCTACGTTGGTCCTAGACGCCTCGTCACAGCCTGAGAAACTAACTACACCTAAAGATAGAAAGAGGAAAGCTATCTACCCCGGAGCAGATCCCCAAAGAACATAGAAAGCCCCCAAACATGTAATGGCGGTTAGACAAGATGAAATACTGACACAGACAGAAAATAGTATGAGCAAACGTTGGGGCCCAAACTACCTAAATAGAAAAGGATAGGAAGGGCACTTACTGCAATCCCAAAAAACCCTGAAAAGCACCAACTCTACTAATTTCAAAATCACCTGAGATCACACGACCTCTACCACCTAAATTAGTTCTCTGGTGTAACAAAATCAAAACAGCAGCCACTGAAAAAACCGGAAAAAAGCAAAAGTACAAACATCAGTGGCTGAACTAAACTGAGAGGGCAAAAGCCCCTGGAGGGGACCCTGAAGGCCCCCACAGAAGTGCAGGACAAAATGCAAAAATCAAGCACAAAAACAAAAAGAAGAAAACGTCTTATCTGTTAGCAGGAGATGCAGACACGACACAGCAGGCTACAAAGGAAACAGGACTCAAGGATTGAGACCAGAACAATTGCTCACCGGCAACCCTGATGGGAAGGCGACTCCCTTATATAAGACCAGTTAGTAACACCTGATTCCCACTCCTCACAATCTTCACTGGACAGTCCAGTACCGCTTGTAACCACCAGAGGGAGCCTCTGCTCAGAACTCATTTCAAGTCCATTCACAACACTCTCCTGTGTGGTGCAGTATATAGAGGATCTGTCAGCTCTCCTGTGTGGTGTAGTATATAGAGGATCTGTCAGCTCTCCTCCTGTGTGGTGTAGTATATAGAGGATCTGTCGGCTCTCCTGTGTGGTGTAGTATATAGAGGATCTGTCAGCTCTCCTGTGTGGTGTAGTATATAGAGGATCTGTCAGTTCTCCTGTGTGGTGTAGTATATAGAGGATCTGTCAGCTCTCCTGTGTGGTGTAGTATATAGAGGATCTGTCAGCTCTCCTGTGTGATGCAGTATATAGAGGATCTGTCAGCTCTCCTGTGTGGTGCAGTATATAGAGGATCTGTCAGCTCTCCTGTGTGGTGTAGTATATAGAGGATCTGTCAGCTCTCCTGTGTGGTGCAGTATATAGAGGATCTGTCAGCTCTCCTGTGTGGTGTAGTATATAGAGGATCTGTCAGCTCTCCTGTGTGGTGTAGTATATAGAGGATCTGTCAGCTCTCCTGTGTAGTGAAGTATATAGAGGATCTGTCAGCTCTCCTGTGTGGTGCAGTATATAGAGGATCTGTCCCTGTGTGGTGTAGTATATAGAGGATCTGTCAGCTCTCCTGTGTGGTGCAGTATATAGAGGATCTGTCAGCTCTCCTGTGTGGTGCAGTATATAGAGGATCTGTCAGCTCTCCTGTGTGGTGCAGTATTTAGAGGATCTGTCAGCTCTCCTGTGTGGTGCAGTATATAGAGGATCTGTCAGCTCTCCTGTGTGGTGCAGTATATAGAGGATCTGTCAGCTCTCCTGTGTGGTGTAGTATATAGAGGATCTGGCAGCTCTCCTGTGTGGTGCAGTATGCAGAGGATCTGTCAGCTCTCCTGTGTGGTGTAGTATATAGAGGATCTGTCAGCTCTCCTGTGTGGTGCAGTATACAGAGGATCTGTCAGCTCTCCTGTGTGGTGTAGTATATAGAGGATCTGTCAGCTCTCCTGTGTGGTGTAGTATATAGGATCTATCCTGTGTGATATATTTTCATAACTGCATGGTGGGCCCCAAGAATTATTTTGCTCTGGTGGGCCCAAGGTCATCCAGTCCGACGCTGCCTCTGTCTACGTCCCCTTCTCATCAGGAGAATATATCCCTTTTTGTTCTTCCTGAGGGAATGGATGAGGTTTTGTTGGGATTACCCTGGCTTCGCCACCACTCTCCCCATATTGAGTGGTCCTCTGGGAGAACACTGGGTTGGGGTGATCATTGCAGAGACAGATGTCTCAGAGAGGACGTTCAGGTTTCCACCACTGAGATACCTATAGACCTTGCTTCTCTCCCCAAGGTTTATCGTTCATACGCGGATGTATTCTCCAAAAAGGCAGCGGAGACTCTTCCGCCTCATCGCCCCTATGACTGTCCTATAGACCTCTTGCCTGGAACGGAGCCCCCTCGGGGAAGAGTGTATCCTCTCTCTCTTCCTGAGATGGAGGCCATGTCACAATAAATCCAGGAAAATCTGGCAAGAGGGTTCATTAGGAAGTCAGTGTCACCAGCAGGGGCAGGATTTTTCTTCGTGCAGAAGAAGAATGGAGAATTACGACCGTGTATAGACTATAGGGGTCATAACGCCATTACCGTTAAGAACAAATATCCTTTGCCCCTAATATCTTAGCTCTTTGATAGGCTCCGGGGAGCAAGGGTATTTACTAAGCTGGATCTTCGTTGTGCCTATAACCTGATCCGCATCTGTGAGGGGGACGAATGGAAGACAGCGTTCAATACCAGAGATGGACATTACGAATACCTAGTGATGCCGTTTGGGCTCTGTAATGCTCCAGCCGTCTTCCAAGATTTCGTAAATGACATCTTCCGGGACATGCTTGCCACCTTTGTGGTAGTCTATCTGGATGACATTCTCATTTTTTCTCCAGATATGGACACCCACAGGAGAGATGTTTTCAGGGTTTTCGACCTCTTGCGGGCGAATTCCTTATATGCGAAGTTGGAGAAGTGTGTGTTTGAGCAGGAGTCTCTGCCATTCCTGGGTTATATCATCTCCACTCAGGGATTGGCTATGGATCCTGCCAAACTACAGGCTGTAATGGATTGGCAAGAACCCCACTCTCTTAAAGCGATGCAGCGCTTTATGGGGTTCATTAATTACTATAGCCAATTCATTCCCCACTTCTCTATGGTGGTTGCTCCCTTGGTAGCCCTCACCAAGAAGGGAGCCAATCCCAAATTGTGGTCAGAGGAGGTCTCCAAGGCCTTTACTTCAATCAAGTCCCATTTTGCTAGCGCTCCTATCTTACATCGTCCCGAGGTTGATAAACCTTTTATATTGGAGGTAGATGCCTCGTCCGCTGGTGCTGGAGCAGTCCTTTTCCAAAAGGATGCTCAAGGTCGTAAACATCCTTGCTTCTTCTTCTCCAAGACCTTCACACCAGCGGAGAGGAATTATTCCATTGGGGATAGGGAGTTGCTAGCCATGAAGGTGGCCTTTTCCGAGTGGAGACATCTCCTGGAGGGGGCTCGCTTTCCCTTTCAAGTGTTCACTGACCACAAAAATTTGGTCTATTTACAGACCGCCCAGCAGCTAAATTCCCGTCAGGCCAGATGGTCCTTGTTCTTCTTCCGGTTCCATTTCACCCTCCATTTTCTCTCCGGGGAGAAGAACATTCGTGCCGATGCTCTGTCTCGCTCCGTGGTGTCCTCTGAGAAGGTGGAGGAGGAGCCTCGGCTGATTGTCCCCACAGAGAGCCTAAGAACTGTGGCCCCGGTTTCGCTCGAGTCTGTGTCTCCAGGCAAGACTTTTGTGCCCATCAATTTGCGACCGGAGGTACTCTCTTGGGCACACTCGTCCAGGGTGGGTGGACATTTTGGGGCAAAGAGGACATCTGAGTTGCTGGCGAGGACATACTGGTGGCCACATATGGTCCGTGACGTCAGGGAATATGTTCAGGCGTGCGTCTCCTGCGCCAGGAATAAGTCCCCTCGACAACGGCCAGCTGGGTTACTTTTCCCTTTGCCGGTGGCAGACAGGCCCTGGGAGATGGTTGGGATGGATTTTGTGGTGGGCTTACCCAAGTCTCGGGGCTGCACCATCATCTGGGTGATAACCGACCACTTCTCCAAAATGGTGCACTTGGTGCCGTTACCACAGTTACCGTCTGCACGGGCCTTGGCAGCATTATTCATTAGGCATATTTTCCGCCTACACGGTATGCCAGACAAAATTGTCAGTGATCGAGGTCCCTAGTTTGCGTCTCGGTTCTGGAGAGAGCTGTGTCGTTTACTCAGCATTGAGTTGAATCTCTCCTCTGCATACCATCCCGAGATGAATGGGTTGGTAGATTGTCGAGATGAATGGGTTGTCTCTGCCAGGCAGGATGACTGGGCATCCTTGCTACCGTGGGCTGAGTTCGCTCTAAATAATGCTGTTGGTGACTCCACCGGACAGACCCTATTCCTCCTGAACTACGGTCAGCATCCGCGGGTACCAGTGCCCATGCCCGTGTCTTCTGCCGATTCCAGGGTGGCAGACTGGGCTGTGGAGGCACGGGACATTTGAAATCTTCGGCCGATGCCCATCGGCGCCACGCTCCTACATTTGCTCCTGGTGACCTAGTGTGGCTCTCTGCCCAAAACATCAGGCTTCGTGTAGAGTCCACCAAGTTGGCACCTCGCTTTTTGGGTCCCTTTAAAGTTCTTGAGCAGGTGAATCCGGTGGTTTACCGCCTAGCCCTTCCGCCTCGCCTTGGTATCACTGACACCTTTCACGTGTCCCTCCTGAAACCTTTTGCTATGTCCCGGTTTTCCGAGTCATCTGCCGGGACGTCGGGTTCATCTACCGATGGTCATGAGGTGAACGCCATTGTTGGGTGCAAGGTGGTACGAGGAAAAAAAATTTATTTGGTGGATTGGAGGGGTTATGGGCCTGAGGATAGTGTTGTGAATGGGTTTGAGATGAGTTCTGAGCAGAGGCTCCCTCTGGTGGTTACAAGCGGTGCTAGTGAAGATTGTGAGGACTGGGAATCAGGTGTTACTGACTGGTCTTATATAAGGGAATCATTTTCCCATCAGGGTTGCCGGTGATCAATTGTTCTGGTCTGAATCCTTCATTCCAGTTTCCCTTGTAGCCTGCTGTGTCGTGTCTGCATCTCCTGCTAACAGATAAGACTTTGTCTTCTTTTGTGTTTTTGCTATATTTTTGCATTTTGTCCTGCACTTCTTTGGGGGCCTTCAGGGTCCCCTCCGGGGCTTCTGCCCTCTCAGTTTAGTTCAGCCACTGAGTTTTGTTCTTTTGCTTTTTCCAGTTTTTTTCAGTGGCTGCTGTTTTGATTTTGTTACACCAGAGAACTAATTTAGGTGGTAGAGGTCGTGTGATCTCAGGTGATTTTGAAATTAGTAGAGTTGGTGCTTTTCAGGGTTTTCTGGGATTGCAGTAAGTACCCTTCCTATCCTTTTCTATTTAGATAGTTTGGGCCCCAGCGTTTGCTCATGCTATTTTCTTTCTGTGTCAGTATTTCCTCTTGTCTAACCGCCATTACATGTTTGGGGGCTTTCTATTGTCTTTGGGGTTCTGCTCCGGGGCAGATAGCTTTCCTATTTCTATCTTTAGGTGTAGTTAGTTTCTCAGGCTGTGACGAGGCGTCTAGGACCAACGTAGGAACGCTCCACGGCTGCCTCTAGTTGTGGTGGTTAGTCAGGGTACTGCAATTTCATAGATTCCAACTGCTCTGGTGTATTGCCTTTTTTACCTGCACTCCTCAGCTACCGAAACATAACAGGATAGGTCTTGGGAGCCTGCCGAGCATGTTCACGCTCCGCAGCTCATCGCTGCCATTGAGCGCAGCGAGGCCCAAAGAAGGGGGGGCCCTAGGAGGGGGGGTAATGTTAGGGATCGAGTTCCCGCTGCTGCATAAGGGGAGTCTCGAACCAGTCTTGCTGCGGTCTCCCATCCATCTCTATCCGCAGTGGAGCCTGCTCAGCAGAGACGTCAGTCCCAGCATCTTGCCCATTCCAATACTGTGCAGAGACTTGCTGCTGCCTCTCCTGGATCTGCTATTATATCCAGTACTGGAGCAGACGTCTTTGGGATGAAGTCCTGCTTTTCCCCTTCTAAGCATGCCCAGGGTAAGATCTATCATTGGAGATCAGGGGTCACATGTTCAGGTACTGCAGCAGCTCCTATTGGTCCGCCAGGAAGGCCCTGAAACTACATGTGTTTTGGAACAGTTTCTCATTGGTCCTTGTTTCTGGCAGGTCCTGTAGCTGTTACTATAAAAGGGTGGCATGGCTGGGCCGCCATGCGCTAGTATCAATTGCATTATGTGCTTTGCGCCAGTGTAATCATGTACACATGTGGTTAGGGCTCGGCTGAAATAAGCCCCTAGAATACCGGCTTCTCCGGTGAGGAGATTTGGCTGCATGTGGTTAGGGCTTGACTGAAATAAGCCCCTAGAATACCGGCTTCTCCGGTGAGGAGATTGCTTGATTGCATTGCTGTCTGCATGATCACGGACTGCTATCCGCACAGCAGTTATCTGTGTATCCCTGTGAGTCTAAGGCCTCTTTCACGCATCCGTTTTTTTGTATCAGGCATGATCCGGCGTGTTGCTAAAAAAAACGGATCCGGTATCGGATGCGTTTTTTTACCATTGACTTTCATTAGCGCCGGATCGTGCCTGATGTCATTGCGTTGTATCCGTTTTTGTCCGGATCCGGCGGAAATGTACATTCCGGCGGCCGGACAAAACTGAGCATGTAACGTTTTTTTTGTTTTCCGGAGCCGCCTGATGTACCTGAAGCGGCGCATCAGGCGGCCGGAAACAATAGAAGTCAATGGAACCGGATCAGACTTTTGTGCAATCCTTCAAAAGTCTGATCCGGATTCTGGAAAACTACTACTACTACTACTATACTACTACTACTACTACTACTACTACTACTACTCTTTTTCCAGTGTCTCCGGGCATCCAAAACCCTCTTTTTTCTGGGTTCAAAAGTTCAGGTCGGATCCAGCAAAAAAACGGATCCGTTGCATTAGTTTTTTTATTTCAGCGCCGGATCCGTCCCTTCAGGTGTTCGATGGATCATGCCTGATACAAAAAAACGGATGTGTGAAAGAGGCCTAACAGGACACAGTCTTTTTCTCAGCGGCTCTGTGACGCAACATGGTTCGCTTTATAACGCTGGTTCAGTTTTTTACTTTGCGGCTCACTGAAGTTAAGTGAGTTCGTACTTATCGCCATATAGCGCTGTGGCATTCCCGTTAGCGGCTCTGGGGATTAACAGAGTTCGCACTAACTGCCACAGCGCGCTACAGCGTTTATTTTGGCAACTCTGCAGGATAACAGAGTTCGCTACTTTCGCCATCTTACTAAAAGCGGGCTTCGCCTGCACGGTGGACCCCGGGCTGCGAACGCACCTCTCAACAATATCTATTAGGTGCATTCCACAGACCCTAACACTTTGTATGCATATGAAGTCATCCCAAGACATATCCATGGTAGGGAAAGGAAATAAAGAGCACAGTTCAATAGAAAGATCAAGTGGCTATAATCGTCTCTTGAAGGTAAGTCAGGGTTTTTTGAGAAAACAGTATAGCAGAAAATGTCACTCAACAAGGATGTGCATGGTTGACTCTTGTTTAGTTTCATAAAGCAGCAAAAAAGACCTACCAAAGTATAAAAATGCAATTATAAGAATACCAATGGAGCCTGAGCTGGTGATGACTAGTGGCAAAGCTAACAATATTACTTTGCATGCACAGGCCATAGATAAGTAGCACCTTTGAACATACAGTACGTCATGTGATATAGTCTCTATGCTTCTATTAATACAAGAACTGTGCCTGCTTTTTTTGCTGCTGCATCACACTGTTGACTCATGTGCAGTCTGTGATCTATTAGTTTACCCAAGTCTTTTTTACACGTGCTGTTGCTTAGTTCTACTCCTCCTATTCTGTAGATGTAATTTTCATATTTCTTGCCTAAAAGTAGAATCTTGCATTTCTCCCTGTTAAATACCATTCTAGTAGTTGCTGCCCATTGTTCAAACTTATCTAGATCCTTCTGAATCCTTTCTCTGTATTCTCTAATGTTAGCTATCCCTCCTAGCTTTACATCATCTGCAAATTTGATTAGTTTACCTTCAGTTCCCTTATCTAGATCATTTATAAAAATGTTGAACAACACTGGGGCCAGGACATAGCCTTGTGGTACTTCACTTGAAACACTCTTCCAATTGGATGGGCAACCATTTACCACCACTCTTTGAGTACGATCACTGAGCCGGGTATGAATCCACATAACCGTAGCCTTGTCAATCCCATACTTGGTCATTTTTTCAAAAAGGATAGTATGAGATATTATATCAAATGCTTTGCTGAAGTCGAGACATACCATATCTACCACATTTCCCTGATTCACCCAGTCAGTGATTCCATCATAGAAGGAAATTAGATTAGTGTGGCACGACTTGTTTGCTACAAACCTATGCTGACTCTGGTTAATTACTGTATTCTTATCCAAGTACTAACATACATGATGTTTAATAATTTGTTCAAATATCTTTTCTGGTATAGATGTAAGGCTCACTGATCTGTAATTTCCTGACTCCATCTTATTTCGTTTTTTAAAGATAAGGACAACATTTGCCCTTCTTCAATCTTCTGGGACTTCTCCTGTTCTCATGGATTTTTCAAAGATTCTGGCTAGTGGTTCTGCAATTTCCTCTGCTAACTCTTTCAGTACCTTAGGATGTAATTCATCTGGACCCGGAGATTTAAATTAATTTAAATTAGCTAAATGTGCCATCACCATCTGACAATGACTGACAATGTATTTTTCTGTTTTGTACAAATATGACTTGGGGGTTTAAAATCATGTTTTGCTGATCCTAGATAACCAATATTAACTCTCTCAAACTTTCACATAATAACCAATACATTTTCTTACACTGTTTGTGTTCTGTATACACCTGGAGTTTAAAGGGGTTGTCAGTTTTTATTAAAAAACAAAACAGACTTTACTTACTCTCCACAGGTTGAGCACTGGGTTTCCAGTGCTGCTTCTGTGATTGTGTATAAGCTGCAGTGATGACGTCACATCATCAATTTAGATGTCACAAGCCGCTGAGCTCAATGATTGGCTGCAGAGCTGTTGAAATGTCATCACATTGCAGTCAAATAACAGAGACCAGGGAAGCTCTGGAGGCTAAGTCAACTATGGATTGATTTTTTTTTACAATAAACTGAGCCGGTAGGCAAAAATTTTCTGAAAACAGACAAGGGGTATTCCCATCTCCAAGATGCTAACCAATACTTGGTGAAATATTACAATCCAGCCATGGCCGATTCTGCAATATCATCAGCCATTGGCTAGATCAAGGTCCCTGCTTGCTGCCCTGCCACCACCACCGACTGACTGCCGCGATCTGCCGCTGCAGTCAGTATTTGCTTCCCACTGCTGCCCTCCGCTCCCCCCGCCGTCCGATTAAACCCCCCTGCCCCCGGTACATCCCAGTGTCCCTCCACCTCCAGGCCTCCCCCCATGGGCGCCGCCATCTTCTTCCGGTTAAAAAATGATGGGCGCATGCGCAGTGTGCCCATCGAGATCTGCCGGCCGGCACCCGGCAACAATAGGAAGATTTTTCCTAATGGTTCATTTTGGTCGCTGTGATAGACCCTATCACAATGATCAAAATAAAAAAAATAGTTAATACACCCCCCCTTTATCACACCCATAGTTAGGGAAAAATAATGAAATAAAGAAAATATATTTAATTACATTTTCCCATTATAGTTACAGTTAGGCTAAAGTGAGTTGGGCTAAAGTTTGGTTAGGGTTGGAATTAGAGTTAGGGTTGGAATTAGGGTTGGGGTTGGAATTAGGGTTAGGGTTGCAATTAGGGTTAGGATTAGGGTTAGGGATGTGTTGTGGTTAGGCTTGGAATTAGGGTTAGGGGTGTGTTATGGTTAGGGTTGTGGTTAGGTTTATGGTTAGGGTTGGGATTAGGGTTAGGGGTGTGTTAGGGTTGGAGTTAGAACTGAGGGGTTTCCCCTGTTAGGCACATCAGGGGCTCTTCAAACGCGACATGGCGCCAGCATTGATTCCAGCCAATTTTGCGTTCAAAAACTCAAACGGTGCTCACTCCCTTCCGTGCCCTGACGTGTGCCCAAACAGTGGTTTACCCCAACATATGAGGCATCAGCATACTCAGGAAAAATTGCACAACAACTTTGGGGTCTAATTACTCCTATTCCCTTGGGAAAATAAAATATTGCTGGCTAAAAATAATTTTTGTGGAAAAAAATTATTTTTATTTTCATGGCTCTGCATTATAAACTTCTTTGAAGCACTTAGGGGTTTAAAGTGCTCACCACACATCTAGATAAGCTCCTTGGGGGTCTAGTTTCCAAAATGGTGTCAATTGTGGGGGGTTTCTACTGTTTAGGCACATCAAGGGCTCTGCAAGCGCAACATGACGCCCGCAGACCATTCCATCAAAGTCTGCATTCCAAAAAGGCACTACTTCCCTTCGAGCCCCGACACGTGCCCAAACAGTGTCCATGATTGGACATTGGGCTGAAAACGCCACCGAAGTCTGACCATCATACACAGGATTACATCTTGCGCTCTTCAGCCTGTCAATGTAAATGCCTGTACTAGGAACTTTGTAGAGTGTTCATTCATTCTCAGTATCAACTCAGCAAGCTGTTGCATAGTGTGGCACCTCATTTGCTTGGACTGACTTCCAGGGCTCAAGACAAATCAGTCCCATTTCAGCAGTAACGATGCAACCTGTTATTGAGTGCAGCAATCTACTTGTTATTTATTAACTATTTTATGTCACATAACTCTCTGGTTTAACAGAATAAAAATTAAAAAGTGGAAAATTGCGAAATTTTCAAAATTTTCACCAAATTTTTGATTTTTTCACAAATAAACGCAAAAATTATCAATGTAAATTTACCACTAACATGAAGCCCAATATGTCACAAAAAAATCTCAGAATCGCTAGGATCCGTTGAAGCGTTCCTGATCCTGAATTATTACATCATAAAGGGACACTGGTCAGAATTGCAAAAAATGACCAGGTCATTAAGGTCAAAATAGGCTGGGTCATGAAGGGGTTAAGTTCATAGACTTCCTTTAAGTAATTACATTACAATTGTGCATTTTTCTATTGAGCTGAATTAATATTGCAATAGTAAATCTAGTAATAATAGCAAATATTAATAATAAAGCTTATGCTACACATAGTTCACATCCAATAGAATTAACATTTCTGACCCTATGGTTGTGAATCAAATTTGCATTACAAAATTGGAAAAGTTAAGCTGATAGCTTATGTGAACAATCTTTATGCTGGCAATTTCTCCACAGTGTCGTCATCTTTGTAGTGTCCTCCAGCCCTGTTGCCCCTTCTCCATATTATGCAACCACTTCACCAGCCCCTCTTTATATCCATACTGTGCCCCCTCTTCACACTGTGCCCTTCCTATGCTGTCTCCCCACATTTTGCCCACAAATTTAACTCCTCCTCTGCAAACTTTCCCCCTTATGCTGTGCAGTCACATTATCTCTCCCTCTGTGTAGTGTACACCGTCCCATCTTGTATACAGTAATAGTTCCTTCAATCATTGGCTTCATTATGGAGTGCTTACCTTGTACACCATCTTTGCCGCCTCTGCAGCACTGAGGTGATGTCAGCAGCATAATGATGTGACCTCATCACACAGCTGACAAGCTCATGTCTTCAATTGAATTCACATCTTATAGATGTAAAGTCAATTAAATGCAGGGAACGATGGCCAGGGTGCAGGTGGAGGGGTGAACTGTGTCAGTGACTCACTACGTGTGCCTGTGCTATCACTATGCTGAAAGTTGGAGAAAGCTGCAGACACAGTTAGTTAATAGTAATATATGTATATTTTTGTTCAATTTGCGCCTTTACAGGAAGGTATGAGGTAGCGCCCTAGGCAGTCGCCTACCCTCCTATCCTTCGTCCTGGCCCCAAATACTGATATTTTTCCTGTGGGATAATTTATTACAAATACATGTTGCCTTACTTAGGAGGTACAGTTAATGTAATGCAAAGTGAGTGAAGCAGAACATATTGTTTAAATGTGTTCCAGAAATGCTGCATATTTAGCTTCACGTTCTTCTGCTGGGATAACAGTTAAACGTAGTTGTAAATGTTAAACAGTCTTCTTTGTAGGTGGCCAATTAATACACTACATCCCAGCTAGGACAAATCTTCAGAGTATATACATGGAAAGTATAATCTCTTATCTACTTAGCTATTATCACATTTTTAGCAAATCCTAGAAACTTCAAACACAGTTTTAATGTGATGTGGTGCTAAACATGCAAAGCAAAGAGGAAAGTTTTTAAGAACATAATCTGTTTCAGAAAGTTTTAAAAGAGTTACTTTAAAATCCCTTGTTAGTATATAAGAAGATGATTTCTTTCAGTATTGATAAAACCATTTTCCATTTTCACTCAGAAATAAGGCTCCAATGAAGTAAATCACATGCAGTGAAGTTATATCTATAAAGAAAAAATAGTAAATCAACAGTATCAGCATTGGTATCAAAACTGGATTGGCAATCCTTTACCTTCTTTCCTCTAAAAACTCTTCTCTCAATCAAGAACTCCGTCAAGGAAAGCTAGTTTCTTGTCACCTATTCTTGGATCTCATTTTGTGTAAAGTCAGATCATGAGAATACGGAAATTCAAAACTTAACTTTTGTCAGAAATATTAAGATCTGATAGCACAAATGAGAAAATTCCCCATACCTTGACACCAACCCTATTTTTTGCACACTGCTTAAAAATTACATAAAATATGTGAAAACAACATATTAAAGAGAATCAACAAACCAATAATCAACACTACCTATTTGTAGAGTTTAAAAATCTTAATTATATAATTTTTAGTGTTCACAGCCTAGCAGTGACAGTGGTTCTATTAGTGCGCAATGAATACAGATTGGCGAAACCCTAACACATTACATCATACAATGGTGATGGAAAACTACAGCTCATAGGCATCTACAGTGGGTATCGAAAGTATTCAGACCCCTTTAAATTTTTCACTCTTTGTTTCATTGCAGCCATTTGGTAAATTCAAAAAAGTTCATTTTTTTCTCATTAATGTACACTCTGCACCTCATCTTGACTGAAAAAAAACAGAATTGTAGAAATTTTTGCAAATTTATTAAAAAGAAAAACGAAAACATCACATGGTCATAAGCATTCAGACCCTTTGCTCAGTATTGAGTAGAAGCACCCTTTTGAGCTAGTACAGCCATGAGTCTTTTTTGGGAATGATGCAACAAGTTTTTCTCACCTGGATTTGGCGATCCTCTGCCATTCTTCCTTGCAGATCCTCTCCAGTTCCATCAGGTTGGATGGTGAATGTTGGTGGACAGCCATTTTCAGGTCTCTCCAGAGATGCTCAACTGGGTTTAGGTCAGGGCTCTGAATGGGCCTGTCAAGAATGGTCACAGAGTTGTTCTAAAGCCACTCCTTTGTTATTTTAGCTGTGTGCTTTGGGTAATTGTCTTATCAGAAGGTGAACCTTCAGCCAAGTATGAGGTCCATTGAACTCTTGGAAGAGGTTTTCATCCAGGATATCTCTGTACTTGGCCACATTCATGTTACCTTCAATTGCAACCAGTTGTCCTGTCCCTGCAACTGAAAAACACCCCCATAGCATTATGCTGCCACAACTATGTTTCACTGTTGGGATTGTATTGGGCAGGTGAGGAGCAGTGCCTGGCTTCCTCCACACATACCGCTTAGAATTATTACCAAAAAGTTCTATCTTCATCTAATCAGAACAGAGAATCTTATTTCTCATTGTCTGGGAGTCATTCATGTGTTTTTTTAGCAAACTCTATGTGGGCTTTCATATCTCTGGCACTGAGGAGAGGCTTCCATCCGGCCACTCTGCCATAAAGGCCTGACAGGTGGAGGGCTGCAGTGATAGTTGACTTTGTGGAACTTTCTCCCATCTCCCTACTGCATCTGTGGAGCTCAGCCATAGTAATCTAGGTGTTCTTCTTTACCTCTCTCACCAAGGCTCTTCTCCCACGATTGCTCAGTTTGGCTGGACAGCCAGGTCTAGGAAGACTTCTGGTCGCCCCAAACGTCTTCCATTTAAGAATTATGGAGGCCACTGTGCTCTTAGGAACCTTGAGTACTGCAGAAATACTTTTGTAACCTTGGCCACATCTGTGCCTTGCCACAATTCTGTGTCTAAGCTCTTTGGCCAGTTCCTTTGACCTCATGATTTTCATTTGGTCTGACATGCACTGTGAGCTGTGAGGTCTTATATAGACAGGTGTGTGCCTTTACAAATAAAGTCCTGTCAGTTTAATTAAACACAGCTGGTCTCAAATGAAGGAGTAGAATAAAAATCAGATTTATACAATTATATTAGTTTTTTTCTGCTTTTTGATGAAATTTAACATTACATTTTAAAAATAAAGTTATACATTGTTAGAATTATTTTCACTTTTTACAATTACATTTTTATGTTTACTTTTTCTGTATTTTCTATGCAACAACTTTATTACTCAAGTCTTAACTAATGGCTGGGCTGGCAGTTGCTGTGCTCATGCTCCACCTCAAAAAGAATTGGTGCTTGCCTAGACCATTCAGTGCAGTAAAGGTTTCATAGCCACTGGACTATGAAAAAGATTGTAGTATTTTCTTAGTGTTAATGACCTTCCATGAACGGCTTACATATCTGAATTGAAACATTAAATGAATTTATGGTTGCAAACTACCGTATTTTCCGGCGTATAAGACGACTGGGCGTATAAGACGACCCCCCAACTTTTCCAGTCAAAATATAAATTCTTCTTAAAAGTGGGGGAGTCTTCTTATATGCCTAGTGTCGTCTTATAGGGCGGTGCCGAGGAGTGGTCCCAATGGCAAGGTGAGGGGGGGCGTCCCACAGGGAAGGTGTATATGAAGTACCATTACCTCCTTGCAGTGTTCTGTGCAGCTGTCTGTGCTTGGAGGGGCGGCAGCGGCTCTTGATGAGCATTGGTGGCTCAGCCAGCGGCTCCTTATGAATCGTGGGGGCTCGGCCAGCGGCTCCTTATGCAGCGTTGGGGGTCTCCGTCGGCATTTCCTCAGAGCCCGGAGGCCACCGCAACTCCATTGCTACGATGCGGTGGCCTCCGGCAAAATGGCCGCTGGTGGGCGGCGCATGCTCAGATACAGATCTCGGCAACGAGATCTCGTCTCAAGATCTCGTCTCCCGAGATCTCGGAACGAGATCTGAATCTGAGCACCAGCGGCCATTTTACCGGAGGCCACCGCATCGTAGCAATGGAGCTGCGGTGGCCTCCGGGCTCTGAGGAAATTCTGGCGGAGACCCCCAACACTGCATAAGGAGCCGCCGGCCAAGCCACCAATGCTCATCAAGAGCCGCCGCCGCCCCTCCAAGCACAGACAGCCGCACAGAACACTGCAAGGAGGTAATGGTACTTCATATACACCTTCCCTGTGGGACGCCCCCTCACCTCGTCATTGAGACCACTCCTCCGTACCGCCCTATAAGACGATACACTGGCGTATAAGACGACCCCCGACTTTCCAGAGGATTTTCTGGGGTTAAAAAGTCGTCTTATACGCCGGAAAATACGGTACTGCAAAGGTGTTGTCAAGTAACAATAACTCAATATATATTCTTAGTTAAATTAAGTAAGTACTCTATTTAAGAATGTCTCTTGCTCAAGAGCAGGGGTGTGCAATTAATTTTCCTGAGGGGCCACTTGAGAGATTGTAACTGTTGTGGAGGGCTGAACTAATAGGCTGAAATTAATTCTACTCAATATTAACATTAAAATTTTTGTGATAATTATAAATATGACTAGATGGAGGCCCGATGCTATTGCATTGGGAGGGCGGTAATGTCACGATGGGGGCATACTTTGCAGCATTGAGAATCTCTCTCCCCATGTGCTCACCCACCTAGCCACTTTCTCTTTCCCCATGTGCTGACTTCTCCCATCTTTGCTCTCTTCTTTTACCCGTCTACCCCATGTGCCTTCTTAGTTAACCTCATACACTTTGAAGTTGTAGACTCGGCAGTGTGGTGTGCTGGTTCCAATGGGTCATCTTGTGAGCATGGTATTGCTGTTAAGACTGTAGATTTCTTTTTGCGGCGCTGTTGTTGCCTAATGGCATCCTGTGATAATCTAATGAATTTGCATCAGGGGACTCATGTGCTTGACTCATACGCTTATATGCATTGTTTTTGTCCCAGCGATGCTGTTGCTCTTCAAGAGTCTCATTTGCCCATTATTGTCTTCGACATTGTGCTTTTGCTGCTTTCCTTTAATTAACATTGGCGTACTTTTTTAGGAGGAGCCATGTTGGCGTTGATATTTGCTTTTTAAAGTGGTTTTCCCACGAACGAAAGTTAATTTTAAAAATTGTCTGTGTCTGACTGTGTACAGAACATACCACAGCTCCTGGGCAGGGGAGGAAGCGAAAGACAATACTGACATTACAGCAGGAGGATACATTTTGTGAGGTAAAATATTGTTTAAAAACAGTCAGTGAAATATTTTAACTCACAAAATGAATCCTCTGTGATCCCCTGCTGTAATGTCAGTATTGTCTTTTGACCCAATTTATCCTGCAATATTGGGTCAAGCATTTAATTAACTCATCGTTAATGTGATGGATGGAGCTGCTTCTCCATGTTAGTTAGTATTGATGATGTCAGTGGCACATATTCATAGGAGGGGCCCAGGCACATATACATAAAAGGAGGGGGTGGGGGGAATATGCATCACAGGAGGGGCAGTGGCTGCCATTGCTGTTGTTGTCATCGGTGGGGCTGAACTGGAGCACATGGTTCGCTGACTCTGCCCACAAAGTATGTCCTGAGGACGTAATCCTTTATTCCACGTGCCACTGTGTTCAGTAGTGAAAGTTGCGTGCATGCAGTGTCAGCATCAATTAACGGACCGGCGGCTGGCATTTTTTCAGCCATCTGTGCCAGCACTGCAGTGCCTGGGAATCTACCTGGTGCCGGAGAAAACAATTTCATGGGCTATAAACAGCCCACAGGCTGGAGGCACCCCGCCCCTGCACTAGGATATCATGTGCATCATTTTCAGGTGTGTACACCTACTGGAGGCAGACACTCAGGCATAGTAGGTATACATGCCCAAATATGATGCTTGTCAGAATGCACGATCGTTCTGCCAGCAAAATTATAGCTTATGGCCACATTGACACATACGTCTGAATCCCATTTTGCGATTTTGCAGGAGGTTCAGATGCAAGCCTCGATGGGGCCACTAAACAGGTGCCTGAACTCAATGTGAAATCACCATTATTGCTGATTCCCTAGCTCATTATTCCTCATTACATAGTCAGCAATCCATTTATCTGATAAATGTAAATTTTGACTAAAATATTATGAATAGTGTAGATTGAAATAATAAATTATCACTTCAGATATTCTTTAGTAAAAAGTTCTGGTTATTACTTGATAAGTGGAGGGACCCTACTTTGACACGTTTTTTCTATGGAGTGATGTGATTTTTTTCTGTAGCTTTTTAAAACAGACTCTGAAACCGTAACTATTCACAAAACAAAGTTTATATATATATATTTTTTATGTAAAAATGGCGAACAATCATAAAGTGCAATCAGGGCCAGCTCCAGGTTTTTATGGGCCCCGGGCAAAAGAGTCTCAGTGGGCCCCTTTAACACAGACCACGATTCATGATGCACAGATACTGCAGAGAAATATAGGTATAGTACACTGCTCTTCTTCCATTACATGAGTGATATCTATTGTAAATTCTACAATAGCTCAGAAACCGCCAAATCCTCACAGCGCACAGTACAGACTGGACAGTACAGTCCTCCATACAATATTATGGGCACCACATAGTCCTCCATATAGTATTATGGGCCAAATATAATGCTCCATAAAGAATATTGGACCCAAATAATGCTCAATACAGGATACTGGTCCCCATATAATGCTCCATACAAAATATGGAGCTCTCCTCTGCACTGTGCTGTGTTCTGCACTGTTACGGCTCAGGAAAGGGCACTGTGGAAAGACTCCCCATTATCATCATCATTGCCTCCCCATCATCATCATCATTGTCTCCCCATCATCATCATCATTGCCTCCCCATCATCATCATCATTGCCTCCCCATCATCATCATTGCCTCCCCATCATTATCATCATTGTCTCCCCATCATCATCATCATTGCCTCCCCATCATCAATATCATTGCCTCCTCACCACCATCACACATACAGCACCACACACAGACAGCACCGCAGCACTCGCTCACATACACACACACAAAGCACCGCACTACATACACACACACACTGGTACACACAGACACACACACCTCACATCGCACCTGTCCAGCGCCCACGCTTACTCTCTGCCACAGTCGGCCGCTGAATGATGGGCCCAGTGGCGGCGCTGGTACTGCTCTCATCCGCTAACGGGCGCCAGGGTGCCCGACGGCGAGTGGGCCCCCCCCGCCTGCTCAGGACCCCGGCACTTCCCTGGGTAGGCCGGGTGCTGACGCCGGCCCTGAGTGAAATGAATACACTTCTACCAAAGACGTGTGAGGCTAAGATAATTCCTCACATACTGAGATTGGAAAATGATTTTCTACATTGATTTTAAAGAGAAAACTAATCCATTGAGCTCATCTATTCCTTTATATGTTAAGTGTAGACAGTCTATGTACAATTGTCAGCTCCATATGTTCTTATTTCTCTCAAATCAAGTTACTAACCTTATGGTAAAAAGCATCAGTTCTTCATCATTGCCTATGCTAAGAAAGCGTTATATCTAGAGTGATGAGCAAGTGGAGTATTTACTCCAGGCGTAGTCAGCAGGGGGCCTCATTGGGCTACCAATTGTAGCAGTCTAAGGTGTCTCCCAGGCAGTGGTATTTTGTTGCCTCCAAGATTAGGATTCGGCAATTCTCAACGTTGGCTGTTAAATGGACAACTGGAGAGGAGAATATGAGACATGTCCCCTGCACTCATTTCTACCCACGTCTTCCAAGGTCATTTGACGTCAGTCGCGTGATCAGGTAATCTGTTCACACTACTGACATCACCTGCATCGCAAACGAGTAAGAGCTCCTCCTGCATGAGTAATGAGGTGAGTTCCCTGATTGGAGCTGAAGATTCAGAGGAGTTTTATATGGCGGTTGCAGATTACTTGTGAGGTGGCAGTATGGGTGGAATGTGAAAGGGGTCAGTATAGGGAGGAGTGTAAGGGGACATTATTGGTGAGGAAAAGTGTGAGGGGGCAAAGTATAGAAACTGGGTAGTGTGGGGTGGCAGTATAGAAAGTGGGCAGCAAGAAGCTGACAATATGACAGGGTGCACACTATAGAGACTGGGCAGTATAAGGGGAGACATACAGTAGTATGGGTAATAGTATGAAGAGGAGGCTCAGGGTAGAAAGAGGACAGCATGGAGTGGGGATACTTAAAGGGAACCTGTCACTACCACAAATGCTATTAACCTGCAGAGGTTAATCTGCAAGATAATAGGGTTCTAAAGCTGCCTGGCCACAGCACTGGAAGCCATGCTGCCAGGAGGAAATTAACTTTATTCCCCAAAAGATTAAATCTTTAAGTCATAAATGTGTGGCTAGTGAGTCTTCAGTCACCGCTCAGGTCATATTGAGCAGCAGCTGTAAGAACATCCTGGCGTTAACTGATATATGTCTCTGCTAGTGTTGAGCGATACTGCTCGATATCTAAAAATATCGGATCGGAATGGTATCGCCGATATCACTAAAATATCGGCGATACCCGATACCGATACCGGAAGTCCCATGTAAGTCTATGGGAACAAAATATCGCAACTAAAAAAACACTTTCTTTCCTTGTAAACACAAAATATACACACTTAGAATACATATATATATATATATATATATATATACATATATTTATAGTTTATTCACTTCTACATAGTAAAATAGCCTCTGATTCAATTGCCAGGTAAAGCCGGCATTTGTGAAAAGACAGAAGCACCCGAGGGTCCAGTCGCCACAGAGATGTTGCATCGCACCCAGCGGTGTGACAACTTACTCTCAGGTAAGGAGGAAACACCCCATTGACTCCAACCACTGCATTCAACAGTACACTATGCCAGCTGAGTGTAGGCGGACCCAATGGGATGGTCTAGCTCAGGCTGGTTAGAACAGGGTGTAGCTAGTTGGATGGGAGGGGTTGAGGCAGCCTTATGCTACATGTCTTGTAGTAAGATTTGTTTCCTTTCCTGCTTTCTTACTACGTCGCATACTCCACTCTGCTACATCACTCTGCACCATTGCTCTATCTCACATCTATCTGCCCTGGAAGGATACCATCTTACCTGTACAAGACTTATCACCTAGCTGCACTACACCATCCCTGCCAGAGGACCTGCACAGCAGCGCTGGTCACCCTGACCAGGTACTACAGGTGGCGTCACGACAAACTACACAAACATTCTATCATCCCTGGAAATATCCCACATTCCAGTGAGTGACCAGGGCACGGACATAGCTGTGCTACCCGTCACATCCCCATAGAAGTCGACGGGCTTGGTGCCGAGTACCCCCAAAACCTGTGGCTCTGTGCGACTCAACTTTGGCGTCACGAACAGGATTCAGAAGCTCGCTATAAGCGAGTCCTGTGTGCCTTAATTGAACTGTTTTTTTGCTTGAGAATTGCAAAAATCATCATAGACTGTATTTGCCATTTTTCCGTCATATCTGCGCCACGAGGCACAGGTGAAGAATAAGGGCGTGTTCTCGTGGGCGTACACTCACTCCGTGGCACAAAAACGATGTCCGCACACTCTAAATGTTACTGCAATGTAAGATTGTGCCCCACAGCTCTGGAGTTCCGCCTCCTCATCCTCCTCAGTGGGCGGAAACGAACGCGAAGGTCCCGCCTCCCTACAAAAGATGGCGCCTCTCCTGATGCTAATGACACATGTGACTTGGCAGAGATGGCGAACGGACATGAGCAGAAGTGGGAAGGGATGGAGGAGTCAGAGCTCTCCCCCCACGGAAGCGACCCGATCGCCACGGAGCCACCGTTTGGCACCCGGCCTGGAAACCCTCCTACGCTGGAAGAAGCGGAGGATACCCTGAGAGACCTGGCCCCGCACCGGGAGGAGGTCGCCAGGATGGAAGCGAGCTGGCGGGCCCTAAAACTACAATTGGAGCGGCGCCAATCCCTCTTACCCCCTGAAGTGTCTGTACCGGAAGGTGAGGCACCCGTTCCAGTAGAGGAGGCCGTGCGGGCATCCCAGCCCTTGCAATCTGAACCGGTTGACAGTATCTCAGTGGAGGCACCCGTTCCATTAGAGGAGGCCGTGCGGGCATCCCAGCCCTTGCAATCTGAACCGGTTGACAGTATCTCAGTGGAGGCACCCGTTCCAGTAGAGGAGGCCGTGCGGGCATCCCAGCCCTTGCAATCTGAACCGGTTGCCAGTATCACAGTGGAGGCACCCGTTCCTGCAGAAAACGCCGCACCAGCACCCCAGATCCCGCTGTCTGCCCCGTCGCTGAGGCAGAAGAAGCGACACCCGTCCTCATGGAGGAGGCCGCGCAGGCACCAGAGCTCTACCTGCCTGTACCGGAGCCCCGACCGTCATCTGTTCCAGAACCGGCTGCTTCCGCCACAGGTGAGCGCCGCCAGGACTGGCGGGTGCCAGGAGAGCTGCCGCAAACCGGACATCGTAAGCTGGCGTTTGATGGTGGAGACATGGAGCTGCTGGTGGAGGGGAATTACAACCGGCGTCAGGAGGAAGAGTGGAGACGTCGGGAGCGGGAAGCAGAGCGACAAAGGGAGCAGAGAGAATCCCAAAAGCTTTGGCAACGTCACCTGGACAAGGACCTGGCAGAGAAGGCACGTATGAGAAAGGATAAAAGTACGCTGAGGGAGCCGCGGCGTAAGGGTGCAGTACGGAACTTTAAGTTAAAAGGTGGTTGG
Source organism: Oophaga sylvatica (assembly GCA_033576555.1). NCBI lineage: Eukaryota > Metazoa > Chordata > Amphibia > Anura > Dendrobatidae > Oophaga > Oophaga sylvatica. Next base: position 184,226,467 of record JARQOD010000001.1, on the reverse strand, counting down.
GGCTTCATCCAGGAGCCTGGACTTTATTTAGAAGTTTTTGTAACCCGGCGGGACGTGGAGGCTCACCTCCCAGAAGGACACCCGGGGAGGGACCTGTTGCCAGGAGACTTGGTGACTTACACCCGACACTGGGGTTACAATGGATGGTACGCCCTAAATGTTACCAGGTGCGACCCCTACTCCCCAGAGTGTCAGGAAACTGACAGACCCTACGAGCCTTCAGCCTCCCCCAACCAGGCCTCTGCACAAGTGCCCACCCCACGCCATAAATCTCCCCAGCCTCCCTCAGTGGTCTCCTCAGCAGCCCCAGCTATGGACATGATAATGATAGCTGGCCCGTACCCGGCGCCTGTTAGGCCCCCTGGGGTTCGTTCAGTCCGGGACATAGGGGTCCAGACCTGGAGGGAGACGAAAGAGGTGGCCACACAGACCCAGATAGCGGGTCACGACGTCACTGTACAGGCCACACGACGTCATCAGGTCTGGGTGGACCCTCCTGTCACGGATGTTTGGCAAGCTCCAGAAGAGTACCAGGTGGTACCTGTAAGAGGCCAGCCAAAGAAGTCTAAATAACCCGGACAGGGTCTCTGTATGTAAATAGTTAAATTATTGATGTACCCGGACGGGTGAATGTTCATAAAAAGAAGTTTATTGTTGCCATAATATACCCAGGTTGGGTAATGGTTTGATGTACCCGGACGGGTGAATGTTCAGAAGAACAAGTTTATTGTTGCCTTAATATACCCAGGTTGGGTAATGGTGTTTCACTGTAATCAAAATGTTGAACTTTGAAGCCATGAACTCTACTGGCTCACAAACTTTTCTGTAAATAGTTGGCACTCCGGTGCTCCATCTTGGTTTTACAAAAAACTTAACTGTGCACTATTTTCAACTACCTCAGAAACTAAAAACCCGTTTGGTGTGGCCGAAAGTGAGGTCTGCTCAAGGAAAGTCTTGCAGCCCACCCAAGACCACAGTTGGAGGTTTGGAGCAGGTCCTCCACAAGCACAAGTAAAGGACACTGTGAAGTTACCCCGGTGGGGGTAGTCCTAAGAAGTCTCCACGAACTTCGGCACTAATGCTATTTGCACTTTTGTAATGTTATTATTAAAAATTTTATTATGCAACGTTTAACTTGAAGTGTTTCCTGCTTTCTTACTACGTCGCATAGTCCACTCTGCTACATCACTTTGCACCATTGCTCTATCTCACATCTATCTGCCCTGGAAGGATAGCGTGTTACCTGTAGAAGACTTTTCACCTACCTGCACTACACCATCCCTTCCAGAGGACCTGCACAGCAGCGCTGGACACCCTGACCAGGTACTACAGGTGGCGTCACGACAAACTACACAAACATTCTATCATCCCCTGGAAATATCCCACATTCCAGTGATCGCCCAGGTCACGGACCGAGCTGTGCTACTCGTGACATCCCCCATAGAAGTCGACGTGATCGGTGCGGAGTACCCCCAAAACCCCTGTCTCTGTGCGACTCAACTTCCCTCACTGTGCTGGCACTTTACATTTACAATGCCTCTGGGTTTTTTTTTTGGGGGGGTGGGGAACATTCAGACTTTTGCTATGGGGCCCCATGATTTATATGTACGCCCCTGCTGCTGAGGCATGGTATTTAAGGCTGTTAAGGAGCCAACATACATGGACCTTGCCAGCAGCGTCGGACTGGAGTACCTTGGGCCCACCAGAGAAAATATATTCTTGCGGCCCAACATCATACTTCCCAACCTTTGAATAAGGGAAAGAGGGACAAAGGCTGTGGTACGCTGTGCATGCTGCAGAAAATTTTAGGCCATGCCACGTTGCACCACAGACTGTCCAGGAGTTGGTGGATGCTTTAGTCCAGGTGTGGGAGGAGATCCCTCACGAGACCATCCGTCGCGCTCATCAGGAGCATGGCCAGAAGTTGTAGGGAGGTCATACAGCATACCTCTCAAATTTGGAAGACAGGAAAGAGGATTAAAGGCTGCGGCGCGTGTTGCGCGCCGCTGAAAATTTTAGGCCACGCCCCGACAACACCCATTTCACAGCTAATCACACCCATATCCTCACCCCAAGCGTAACCATTTAGCACTGCTGATCACAGTGACTGGTAATGAGGGCACAGTGGCTGGTACTGAGGAAAAGAAAGAAAGAGCAGCGAGAGAGAAAGAACAAACAGAGAAAGAAAGAGAGGAAAGAAAGAAAAGAGAGAAAGAAAGAACAGAGAGAAAAAAGAACAGAGAGCGAGAAGGAAAGAACAGAGAGCGAGAAAGAAAGACTAGAGAGAGAGCCATAGGCGTAGCTAGGGTTTTGGTTTAGTGGGGGCAAAACTTCTGAGTGGGCCCATCATCAGAGAACCTCAGCAAATGACCGCGCTGTTGGCCAAAATAATCTATATATAAAAAGACCAATATTGATATTACCGCCATATGGTCTGTGTTAAATAATACCAGTCCTACAGAACATATAGATTACAGCACAGGTACAGATAATGACTTACCGCTGATGTTCTTTCTAATGGAATTGTTCACTTTTCATGTCTTTTCCATCTGGCCCACACCGACATGACGACTTCTCCAGCCAGGACTCGACTGCACCCCCATTAAAAAAAAAATCAAAAAAAAAATCACCTCCCGGCTCCTGTGCTGCTCACTGTTCTCCCTCTCAGCGTCTGACAGCGGGCGCCGGCAGGTGATGTTATTGCGCCCGCTGTCATACGCTGAGAGGGGGATTATGGGAGAGAAGGAGCGCTCGCTCCTTCTCTCTCTATGCGGTCAGCTTTATCGGCTGGATGCCGATACAGCTGACCCTCCGATGACGGGTGGGGGGCCCACTGCTGGCACCGGGCCCCCCCAACGCCTGTTCAGGCCCCATAGCTTCCGGGCGGCAGAGCAGGGAGAGCGATTCTCCCTGCTCTGCCGCAGAATGTAACTGTATCGTAGCTCCGGGTGGGCCCCCTCAGAGCGCGGGCCCCGGGGCCACCGCCCCCTCTGCCCCGCGACCTATCCTTTCAAATCAGGGCCCACCACGCAGGAGCTGGGGCCCACCGTAGGTTTCTCCGGTGTCCCGGTGCCTCAGTCCGACCCTGCTTGCCAGCCTGATAATACCAGGCCACAGCAGTCTGCATATCTTGGCTGGTTAACAAAAATAGGGGATCCCCTCGAAAAAAAATTTGGCGTGGGGTCCCTCCTATTTTTGTTAACCAGCCAGATGAAGCAGACTGCTGAGGCCTGGTTTTTCAGGCTGGTAAGGATCCAATATCCATGGACCTTGCCAGCCTGATAATACCAGGCCACAGCAGTCTGCTTAGCTTGGCTGGTTAACAAAAATAGGGGATCCCCTCAAAAAAAAAACGGCGTAGGGGTCCCCCTATTTTTGTTAACCAGCCAAGTAAAATGCAGACTGCTGCGGCCTGGTATTAAAAGACTGTCAAGGCCCATGGATTTTGGCCCTCAACAGTCTGATAATACCAGGCTACAGCAGCCCCACATTTGGCGCATCAAAAGATTTGCCAATTGTGGCACTTTATCCGGCTCTTCCCACTGCCCTGTAGCGGTGGCAAGTGGGGTAATAAGGGGTTAATGTCACCGTTGATTGCACGGTGACAATAATCCCGGTTAATAATGGAGAGGTGTCAATAAGACACCGATCCATTATTAATCCCAAAGTTTTAAAATGTATAAAAAAAAAGACACAGCAAGAAAAAAGTATTTTAATGAAATAAAAGAGACAACACAGTTTTCATTTATTTTATTATACTCTCATTCCTGCGATGCCATCGATCTCCTGTAAAAAAAGGAAAAAAAAAAAACAACAGTATACCACCTGTCCGACGCAGTCCATAGTAACGACTGTCCCACGGCGATCCAGCTCTGCTACATCGGAATGACAGGCAGAGGCTGTCATCCCGGCGCAGCACAGCTGATTACCTGCTTCCCCGGCGGTGACATCATCGGACTGACTGCTTTACGGCCGGGATTACCCAGCAGTCACTGCAGTTATCACGAGAAACTGCATGTGACCGCCGGGGAAAGATGATGGCGGCCATCAACCAGTCCAGGCCGTGACCACCGGAGATCTTCTGCCAGGTAAGTGCCGCTGACTCCTGACAGACCCGACCGACGGACACTCACAGTGACAGTGACAAATCCAATTCCGGTATACGATATATGGAAAATATCGAAACTAAGTATCGAAAGTCCGATACAGCTAATATCGGCCGATACCCGATACTTGCGGTATCGTATCGCTCAACACTAGTCTCTGCACTAAAGCACTGCTGAGCTAGCTGTCAGTCAAAGTGCCAGGGCACACTTATAGTGATTACTACTAATGATTACTACTCAAACCACTTAAGTTATGCATAGGAGGGAGGCGCCAAAGTGAATTTTTGACCCATGTGCAGGAAAACCTAGATTTGCTTCTGGCTAAAATATTTATATTGTATACAGTTATGCTAAAAAGGTTACATACCCTGGCAGAATTTTTGCTTTCTTGGCCTTTTTTCAGAGAATATGAGTGATAACACCAAAACTTTTTCTCCACTCATGGTTAGTGGTTGGATGAAGCCATTTATTGTCAAACGTATCTTTTTAAATCATAATGACAACCCAAAACATCCAAATGACCCTGATCAAAAGTTAACATACCCCACTTCTTAATATCATGTATTGCCCCCTCTAACATCAAGGACAGCTTGAAGTGTTTTGTGGTAGTTATGGATGAGGTTCTTTATTTTCTCAGATGGTAAAGCTTCTCACTCTTCTTGGCAAAAAGCCTCCAGTTCCTGTAAATTCCTGGGCTGTCTAGCATGAACTGCACACTTGAGATCTCCCCAGATTGGCTCAATGATATTGAGGTCAGGAGACTGAGATGGCCACTCCATAACCTTCACTTTGTTCTGCTGTAGCCAATGACAGGTCGTCTTGGCCTTGTGTTTTGGATTGTTGTCATGTTGGAACATCCAAGTACGTCCCATGGGCACCTTTTGGGCTGATGAGTGCAAATTTGCCTCCAGTATCTGCTGATAACGTGCTGCATTCATCTTTCCTCCAACTTTGGCCATGTTTCCTGTGCCTTTGTAGCTCAAGCAACCGAAAATATCAGTGATTCACCTCCATGCTTTACAGTTGGAATGGTGTTTCTTTCATCATAGGCCTTTTTGACCTCTCTACAAATATAACATTTATGGTTGTGGCCAAAAAGCTCAATTTTGTTCTCATCAATCCAAATTGCCTTGTTCCAGAAGTTTTGAGGCTTGTCTCTGTGATGTTTTGTGTATTGTAGGCGAGATACTTTGTGGCATTTGCGCAGTAATGGCTTTCTTCTGGTGACTCGATCATGCAGCCCATTTTTCTTCAAGTGCCTCCTTATTGTGAATCTTGAACCAGCCACACCGCTAGTTTTCAGAGAGTCCAGTATTTCAGCTGATGTTATTTGTGGGTTTTTCTTTGCATCCCGAACAATTTTCCTGGCAGTTATGGACAAACTTTTTGTTGGTCTACCTGACCGTGGTTTTGTTTTTACAGAGACCCTGATTTTCCATTTGTTAATCACATTTTGAACACTGCTGACTGGCATTATCATTTCCTTGGATATCTTTTTGTATCCCTTTCCTGTTTTATACAGTTCAACTACCTTTTCCCATAGATCCATTGACAATTCTTTTGCTTTCCCCATGACTCACAATCCAGAAACATCAGTGGCTGGATGAAAGATGCAAGAGTCTGTCTGGATCCCAGAAACTCACTCAGCTTTTATGCACACACACTGATTATAAGAAAACAGGTCACAGGTTAGGATGTTACCTTTAGTAGCCATTCAAACCCATTTGTGTCAACTTCTGTGCATGTTATCAGGCCAAAAATCACCAGGGCATGTGACCTTTTGATAAGGGTCATTTGGATGTTTTGGGTTGTCATTATGATTTAAAAAGAAAAAACACAGTAGTTTGACAATAAATGGCTTCACCCAACCACTAACCATGAGTGGAGAAAAAGTTTTGGTGTTATCATTCATATTCTCTGAAAAAAAAGGCCAAGAAAGCAAAAATTCTGCTGGGGTATGTAAAATTTTGAGCAATATTGTACATCCATGTCATTGTACTGTGTACTGAGTCAAAAATAAATATTTATCTGTTTAAAAAAAGAAAAATAATACATATTGTGACAGCCATTAATTAATAATAACTAATAATAGATACTTAAAGGGAATCTGTAACCATGTTTTTCCTATTTAATCTGAGAGCAGAGTAGCAGAGAGCCAATTTGCAGAAATGTGTCTCTTAGGGTATGTTTCCACTATCAGGAAACAGTCCGGATTTGCTGCGTGTTTGACGCTGTGCGTTGGCGCAGCTTCAAACACGCAGCGTCCAGATGTTACAGCATAGTGGAGGGGATTTCAAGAAATCCCATCTCCACTATGCTGTAAAACACGCAGGCAGAAGACTTGCGTTTCCGGACATGCGGCGAGTCTTTTCAGACCACAGCATGTCCTAGTCCGTTGTGGCGACGCTGCGTCGCCGCAACGGAAATAACACAGGGCTATGTAGCCCTGCGATCTTTCCGGATGTGTTCCGGAGGTGTCCTGAAGGGGACAGAAGGGGGCGGGGCTTTGGGCGGAGCAGAATTTCCGCTCCGTCCAAAGCGCTGTGGTTCCGGACCGTGGAACCACAGCCTAATTAGGCTGTGTGCTGCAGTTTCAATGCAGTGCAAGCTAGACCAGCGAATCTATGTAACCCCGCTCCCACCACTAATTGGCAACTTGCTGACAATGTAGAGTGTACCCAGGAAGTTGCCAATCAGGGGTGTGGGCGGTGTTATACGTAGTTCAGCATTCTGACCACTGCTACATATAGAAAAAAAACAGGGATTTTATCACCAAGCAGTTCAATACATGATACATCACTCAAATCAGGCTTTCAGCCTATATACAGCTCTGGCAAAAATTAAGAGACCACTAAAAAATTTTCAGTTTGTCTGATTTTTCTCTTTATAGGTATATTTTTGAGTAAAATGTTGTTAGGGGTCGAATTACCGCTGCTGCACAAGGGGAGTCTCGAACCAATCCCGCTGCAGTCCCCCATCCATCTCCGTCCACAGTGGAGCCTGCTCAGCAGAGACGTCTGTCCCAGTATCTTGCCCATTCCAATACTGTGCAGATGTCACAGGTGAGTCGCTGCGAAGATCGTTGCGATTGCACACCCTGACTTCTCACAGCTGAGTTTCTGGTGCTGGGTGTTTTTCGGCCCTAGACCACCCAGCACCGCTCAGCTGCAATTAATGTTGTGGTAATTGGTTTCCTTCAAATACCTGCCTGTCTGCTGGGGAAGTGTCGGTGAAAGCATTCATGCAGACCAGCAGAGCGGATCGTTGTATGGTGAAGGCTGAAGTTAAGAGTACCTGTGTGGTCTTTTTTCCCCTCCTCGCTTCATCATTTACCTCCGTACCCGTTGGTGTCCCCTCTGTTTCCTGTGGTATGACTTTTGTATGCAAGGTGGATTTTAGTTTACCCCTTGTACTGTCTCGTTCGTTTATTACTGTGTTTAGGCATATACCTACCAGTCCCCGGTGTTGTGATCAGGGTCCTTCTCAGGACTGGATCACTGAGGTTCAGGGATCCTCAGGAGGTAGGGATTACGCTGGCGGCCTGGACCTCTGTACCATCAACAGTACCTCCAGGTAGAGGGATTAGTCAGGACCCCAGCTTAGGGTCAGCCTAGACCCCAGACCTCCTGTATGCAGTAACAGCGTGACATTTTCACCGACCCACTAAAGATTTTCTCCAGTCACCATGGATCCAGTAGTCAGTCTAGCTCGGCAGTTGCAGAGTTTGTCCATGGAGCTGGCGGACGTTAAGTCCAAGGTTTTGTACCCCCCGGAGCAGGCCGGACCTGAACCTAAAGTAGCTCTCCCTGACAGATTCACTGGGGGGCGGGACAAGTTTTTTGCTTTCCGGGAGGCATGTAAATTGTACTTTCGGCTGCGACCTCGGTCATCTGGGAGTGAGGAGCAAAGGGTGGGGATTGTCATCTCGCTCCTACAGGGAGACCCCCAATCCTGGGCGTTCGCTCTTCCCCGAGCTCCCCAGCTCTCCAGTCAGTGGATGGGTTTTTTACGGCTCTGGGTCTTGTGTATGATGACCCGGATCGGGTCTCCCTTGCTGAATCTAAGTTACGTAGGATCCAGCAGGGAGATCGTCCGGCAGAGGAATTCTGTTCGGAGTTCCGTAGGTGGGCCACGGACACCCAGTGGAATGACCCGGCTCTTAGGAGCCAGTTTTGTCAAGGTTTATCTGACAAATTAAAGGATGTGCTGGCACAGTATGACCCTCCCACATCACTGGAAGCCGCTATGGCCCTTGCTATTCGTATTGACAGACGTCTTCGGGAGAGGTGCGGGGTAACCTTGCCCCCTGTGATGACTCCACCTTCCTCAAGGGTCCCTTATATGGAGCTTCCCCTGGCCAGTCCAGAGGAGCCTATGCAATTAGGAGGGACATCATTCCGGGGGAGGGGATCGGTGGGGCGCCACAAAACAGGAGGTTGTTTCTTCTGTGGAAAAAAGGGACATTTTATTAGGGGGTGTCCATCCCATCCTTTGCAGAGTGAGAAGTCGCCGGAAAACTATTGATCCCAGATTGTGTGGTGGACGGCAATCTGGGAGTAAGTATTTCGTCCCTAAGTTCGTCTCATTTTCTCGTACCGGCGGAGGTGGTGGTGGGTGCGAGAACTGAGAGGATATCTGTTCTTCTGGATAGTGGGTCCGGGGCTAACCTGGTGGATGCTCGCTTTGCCCGGGTTCAAGGTATGCGATTGAGTGTGTTAACTAAACCCGTCCCCATATTCTCGATCGACGCCAGACCTCTCGGTCAGGGAAGTTTTTTGCAAGCAGTGCATAACATAGATCTTCAAGTGGGGGCGTTACATAAAGAACTGTTGTCTTGTTATGTGTTGGAGGGTCTTCCCACACCTATAGTGCTGGGCCTTCCTTGGTTAACTAAGCATAACCCGGTTATTGATTGGCAATCCAGAGAGATAAGCCAATGGAGTGAATTCTGTAATAAAAACTGCATGAATACGGTCATTGGGGCGGTCGCTCCTAGGGCCTTACCTCCATTTCTGGTGGACTTTGAGGATGTATTCTCGGAGAAAGGGTGTCAAGAACTACCTCCTCATCGCGAGTATGACTGTTCTGTTAACTTGCTCCCTGGGGCCAAGTTACCGAAATCTAGGTTGTATAACCTTTCTGGTCCTGAGAGACAGGCCATGAAGGATTATATTTCAGAGAGTCTGGCTAAGAGGCATATTAGACCTTCATCTTCCCCGGTGGCCGCGGGGTTCTTCTTTGTGAAAAAAAAAGATGGAGGCCTACGCCCTTGCCTGGATTTCCGTGAGCTTAATCGGATTACGGTCCAAGATCCGTATCCGCTCCCACTTATTCCCGATCTCTTCAATCAGATCGTGGGTGCCAAATGGTTCTCTAAGTTGGATCTCAGGGGGGCGTACAATCTTATTAGGATGAAGGAGGGGGATGAGTGGAAGTCGGCGTTTAACACTCCGGAGGGGCATTATGAGAACCTTGTCATGCCATTTGGTCTGAGTATTGCCCCGGCGGTGTTTCAACACTTTGTAAATGACATCTTTCGCCACCTAATGGGACAGTTTGTGGTCATATATCTGGATGATATCTTAATTTACTCGCCGGATCTTGTGTCTCATCAGGAGCATGTTAGGCAGGTGTTACAGATCTTGCGGGATAATAAACTGTACGCCAAATGGGAGAAGTGTGTGTTCGCCGTACAGGAACTTCAGTTTTTAGGGTTCGTGGTGTCAGCATCCGGTTTTCGTATGGACCCTGGGAAAGTGCGGGCAGTTCTTGAGAGGGATCTGCCAGAGGATCTTAAGGCATTACAACGTTTCCTGGGGTTTGCTAACTACTACCCGAAGTTCATTCGTAATTTTTCGTCCATAGTTAAACCTCTCACAGACATGACTAAAAAAGGGACGGATTTTTTAAAGTGGTCTGACAAGGCTTGTCAAGCATTTTCCTCTTTGAAAAAATGTTTTGCTTCAGCACCCATACTTATTCAACCTGATGCGTCACAGCCGTTCATTGTTGAGGTGGACGCTTCCGAGGTAGGGGTGGGAGCAGTATTGTCACAAGGTTCGTCCCCTGGTAAATGGCATCCGTGCGCCTTCTTCTCTAAAAAATTGTCGTCCGCTGAGAGGAATTATGATGTCGGCAATAGGGAACTCTTGGCCATTAAGTTGGCTTTTGAGGAGTGGCGTCATTTTTTGGAGGGGGCAGTCCACCCGGTCACCGTCATTACCGATCACAAAAACCTGCTATATTTAGAGTCCGCTAAACGTCTGAATCCCAGACAAGCTAGGTGGTCGTTGTTTTTTACCAGGTTTAATTTTGTCGTCACATATCGTCCTGGCTCTAAAAATGTTAAGGCGGATGCCTTATCTCGCTGTTTCCCAGGGGCTGGGAATACGGAGGACCCGGTTCCGGTCCTTCAGGAGGGGGTAGTGGTGTCGGCAGTATGCTCTGAGCTTGAGGAGGAGGTATTGGAGGCTCAGGGGGACGCCCTGTAGGACCTCCAGGGAGACTGTTTGTTCCAAATCAGTTGCGACAAAAGGTGATCGAGGCACACCATAATTCAGCTTTGGCAGGACACCCAGGGAGTAAAGCAACTGAGGATCTCCTCTCGCGCCGGTTTTGGTGGCCTAACTTACATAGGGAGGTGGTAACTTTTGTCGCGTCCTGCGAGGTTTGTGCGCGCTCTAAGACCCCACATACCCGTCCGTCGGGGACCCTCTTACCTTTGAAGATCCCGGAGCGTCCGTGGACTCATCTGTCTATGGACTTCATTACGGACCTCCCGCCATCTTCGGGTAAAACAGTCATACTCGTTGTAGTGGACAGGTTCAGCAAGATGGCACATTTTATCGCTCTTCCTGTTCTTCCTAATGCTAAAACTCTTGCGCAGGTGTTTATTGGGGAGATTGTAAGGCTTCACGGGGTACCCTCCGATGTGGTGTCGGATCGGGGGTCTCAGTTTGTGTCCAAATTCTGGAAAGCATTTTGTACACGGCGGGGGATGCAGTTGTCATTTTCATCGGCTTTTCACCCGCAGACCAATAGTCAGACAGAGCGTCTGAACCAGAGCTTGGAGACATATCTCCGGTGTTTTGTGTCAGAGAACCAGGAGGACTGGGCTTCTTTCTTGCCTCTGGCGGAATTTGCTCTAAATAATAGGCGGAGCGAGTCCACTGGTAAGTCCCCGTTTTTTGGGGCATATGGTTTTCACCCCCAGTTTTGTACTTTCAATAGGGGGGGCTCTTCTGGGGTTCCTGAGGAGGAACGATTTTCGTCGTCACTTGCTTCAGTGTGGAGAGGAGTGCTGAATAATCTGAGTACTATGGGGAACCGATACAAACGTATGGCTGATAGGAGGAGAGTGTCTGGTCCGGACCTAAGTGTGAACGATCTGGTATGGTTGTCTACCAAAAATATAAAACTTAAGGTTCCCTCTTGGAAACTGGGTCCCAGGTTCATCGGGCCATACAAGATCAGTGCTATAATTAATCCGGTTGCATTCCGTCTTGACCTCTCTCCTACATTTAAAATTCATAATGTGTTTCACAGATCGTTGCTTAAGAGGTATGTGGCGCCAGTGATACCTTCACCTTTACCTCCTCCTCCTGTGGTGGTCAATGGTAACTTGGAGTTCCAGGTGTCGAGAGTCATCGATTCACGTCTGAATCGCCGGTCCCTTCAGTACCTTGTTCATTGGAGGGGGTATGGTCCTGAGGAGAGGACGTGGGTTTCTGCGTCGGATATTAACGCAGACCGATTGGTTCGGGCCTTTCACACTACTCACCCAGATAAACCCGGCCCTGAGGGTCCGGAGGCCCCTTGTAGAAGGGGGGGTACTGTCACGGGTGTGTCGCTGCGAAGATCGTCGCGATTGCACACCCTGACTTCTCACAGCTGAGTTTCTGGTGCTGGGTGTTTTTCGGCAGAGAGGGAGTTAATTCTTCCTCTCTCTGTGCTGGACTAGACCAGCCTCGCTCAGCTGCAATTAATGTTGTGGTAATTGGTTTCCTTCAAATACCTGCCTGTCTGCTGGGGAAGTGTCGGTGAAAGCATTCATGCAGACCAGCAGAGCGGATCGTTGTATGGTGAAGGCTGAAGTTAAGAGTACCTGTGTGGTCTTTTTTCCCCTCCTCGCTTTATCATTTACCTCCATACCCGTTGGTGTCCCCTCTGTTTCCTGTGGTATGACTTTTGTATGCAAGGTGGATTTTAGTTTACCCCTTGTACTGTCTCGTTCGTTTATTACTGTGTTTAGGCATATACCTACCAGTCCCCGGAGTTGTGATCAGGGTCCTTCTCAGGACTGGATCACTGAGGTTCAGGGATCCTCAGGAGGTAGGGATTACGCTGGCGGCCTGGACCTCTGTACCATCAACAGTACCTCCAGGTAGAGGGATTAGTCAGGACCCCAGCTTAGGGTCAGCATAGACCCCAGACCTCCTGTATGCAGTAACAGCGTGACAGCAGAGACTTGCTGCTGCCCTTCCTGGATCTTCTATTATAGCCAGTGCTGGAGCAGACGTCTTTGGGACGAAGACCTGCGTTTCCCCTTCTGAGCATGCCCAGGGTAAGATCTCTCATTGGAGATCAGGGGTCACATGTTCAGGTACTGCAGCAGCTCCTATTGGTCCGCCAGGAAGGTCTTGAAACTACATGTGTTTTGGAACAGTTTCTCATTGGTCTTTGTTTCTGGCAGGTCCTGTAGCTGTTACTATAAAAGGGTGGCATGGCTGGGCCGCCATGCGCTAGTATCAATTGCATTATGTGCTTGGCGCCAGTGTGATCAAGTACGCATGTGGTTAGGGCTCGGCTGAAATAAGCCCCTAGAATACCGGCTTCTCCGGTGAGGAGATTGCCTGATTGCGTTGCTGTCTGCATGATCACGGACTGCTATCCGCACATCAGTTACCTGTGTATTCCTGTGAGTCTAACAGGACACAGTCTTTTTCTCAGCGGCTCTGTGACGCAACAGGGTTCGCTTTATAACCCTGGTTCAGCACCCTAGCGTTTTACTTTGCGGCTCACTGAAGCTAAGTGAGTTTGCACTTATCGCCATATAGCGCTGTGGCATTCCCGTTAGCGGCTCTGGGGATTAACAGAGTTGAACTTACTGCCACAGCGCGCTACGGCATTTATTTTAGCGACTCTGCGGGATAACAGAGTTCGCTACTTTCGCCATCTTACTAGCAGCGGGCTTCGCCTGCACGGTGGACCCCGGGCTGCGAACGCACCTCTCTACTATATCTATTAGGTGCGTTCCGCAGACCCAAACATAATACTAGCGCCAGGGTCTGGCTAGTAAAATGGTGGACGACCAGCGTCTACAGCAGTACATCCAGCAGCTGGAGGGTAGGTTGGGGGTCCTTGAACGCACAACCTCAGCTGTGGATGTTACTGCAGTCGCTGTTCAGGCTGCTAGAGTAGCTGCAGTCAGTTTGTCCACCGCTACCTCTGCTCCGACATTATCCCATCTCCCACTTCCAGACAAGTTTACGGGTGACAGTAAACATTGTCGTGGATTCGTGAGTCAGTTCTCTATACAGCTTGAGCTTCTGGCAACACGTTTCCCCACGGAAGGGGCACAAGTGGCTTTTATTGTGTCTCTTCTGTCGGGCAGAGCATTGGAGCGGGCAACGCCGCTGTGGGAGCGCGACGATCGTGTGGTGCGGAGTGCTCCTCGGTTTTTGGAGGCTCTGAAAAAGGTCTTTTTAGGACCTCAGGTCATGCACGATACGGCAGTCCAACTGCTGGCAATGTCACAGGGCTTGTCCATGGTCAGCCAGTTCTCTGTCCCATTTCGGACTTTGGCCTCTGAATTAGAGTGGCCAGATAAAGTTCTTATTCCAGTGTTCTGGAGAGGACTGGCAGACCATGTAAAGGACGCTTTGGCTACCAGGGAGATTCCTGCCACACTGGAGAAACTCATTTCTATATTACCC
>JARQOD010000001.1:184144041-184212326 GCA_033576555.1 Oophaga sylvatica | reverse complement strand
CCACCCCACCCCCCCCCAACACCCCCAACCCCCACCACCACCCCACACCCACCCCACACCCCACCACACCCCACCCCACACCAGAACCCCACCCACCCCACACCCCCCACCCCCACCACCCCCCCCACCACACCCCCACCCCACCCAACCCCCACAACCCCACCCCCACCCACCACCCACCCACCACCCCACACCCCCACCCCCCCACCACCCACCCCCCCCCCCACACCACCACCAACCCCCCACCCACACCCCCCCCCCCCCCCCCCAGACCCCACCCCACCACCCCACCCCACCCACCAACCCCCCCCACCCCCCCCCCCACCCCCCACCCACCCCCCACCCCCCCCCCACCCCCCCCCACCCACCCCCCACACCCACCCACACCACCCCCCCACCACCCAACCCCCCACCCACAACCCCACCCCCACCCCCCCCACCCACCCCACCCACACCCCCCCCCCCCCCCACACCCCACCCCCCCCCCCCAGCCCCCACCCCACCCCAACCCCCCCACCCCACCAACCCACCCCAGACCACCCCCCACCAGACACCCCCACCCATCCACCACCACCACCCCAGGGAAAAGACCCCCACCAGACCACCAACCCCATCCCCCCAGACCCCCAAACCCCCACAGCCAAACCCCCCCCCAACCCCAGACACCACCACCCCAGACCCAAGCAGACAGATCAACAAACACCCCCCCACACCACAACCCTAGACCAGCACCCACACCCCGCACACCCAAAACCAGACCCCCCCACCCAAACCAGACACCCCCACAGGACCCAGCCCCAAACACAACCCCCCACTACCCACACAGACACCCACCCCCCCACCCAACCACACACAACCCCCACAGACCCACCCACAGCCCACCCACGACAGACAGGACCTCCCACACACACCTAGACCCACACCCCACAGACCAACCACCACAGGCACAGCCCCACCACCCCCCCACCCCCACCCCCCCCCAGAAACCACCCCACCCCCAACCCGACCACCCCCCCCAACCCAGACACACCGCTCCCACACCACCCCACCCTCCAACCACCCCCAACACAAACCCCAGCCCCACACAGACACCCACCAACAGACAAGACTACCCCAGGGCACCCCCACCACACCCAGCAGAACACCCCCCCCCCAGATCCCCCACCCCAACCCCCAACACAACACACCCCACAGCCACCCAGCCACCACCCCACTCCCCCAGAACCACCAACCAACACCCCAACACAGACACACACACCCCCCACCCCCCAGACCCCCCCCAGAACCCGCCCCCACTCCCCCAGGCCCCCCCCACCCCGACACCACAAACCACCCCACTCCAGCCACCCCCCCCCCCACACCCCACACACACCCCAGACTCCCAAGAAGGACCACTCCCACACCACACCCCCACCCCCCACACACCCACACCCAGACCCCCCCACCCCCACCCCAGGCCCCCCCCACAGCCACACACCACCCCCCCCCCCAACAAACCCCCCGCACCCCACCCCCACCACCCCCACACACCCCCAGACAACAGGCCCACCCCACCCCCACCAGACCCCCCAAGTCCAACAAAATCCCCGACCCCCAAAACCCCGAAACAGACCCCCCGACCAGACCCCAAACCCGGGGGAAAACCAGACACACTCCCACCCCCCCCAACGCCACCCCAGGCCCCACAGCCCCAACCACCAGACCGACCCCCCCCCCAAACACCACAGACCCAAGACCAACCACACCCACCCCCCCACAACCCAGACCCCACCAGACCTCCCACCCCCCCACCAGCCCCCCAGCCAAGGACAAAACCCCAACACACCAGACCACCAAACCCCCCCCCCCCCCCCAGACCCACCCCCCACCAGCCAGCCCCACCAACCACACCACAACAGGGAAACCCCCAAGGACACCCCAAAACCCACACCCTACACAGACCCCCAACACCCACAGCCCCCTCACCACCCACCAACCACCAGACCACCCCCTCCCCCAAACCCCCACCCCCCAAACCTCACCCCGCCAACCACCCACACCCAAACCCCACCCCCCAGTATCACCACCCCCACCCCCCCCCAGCAGACACAGCCCACCACCCACCCCCCCCAACAGACACCCCGAAAAGCCCGAACCAGGGCCCGACCCCCCAGAGCACAGCCCCCACCCCCACCCAGACCACCCACCACACCACCCACCACCCACCACCCCACCCACACCACCACCCCCCCCCACCACCCCCACACCCACCCACCACCCCCCACACAGTCCACCCCACCCACACCCACACCCCCCCACCAGACCAACACCCCACACAGACCACACAGAACCCACCCCCTCCACCACACACCATCACGCCCACCACCCCACCACACAACCCCCCACACCCCCACCACACCACCCCCACCCACCAGCACCCAGAACACCCCCCACCAGAAAACCCACCACCCCACCCCCCAGACCCCACCCCCCACACACCCACCACCACCAGACCACACACACACCCCACCCACACCCCCCAGACCCCCACCGGCCCCACCCCCCCCACACCACCTCCACCCCCCGACACCCCACACCTCCACACACCACACCACTCCCACCAGACACCCCACCCCCCCACCCCCACCACCTCCCACCCCCAGCCCAGACAGCCCCCACCAGCACCCCCCCCCCAGCCCACCCACCCCCCAGCCAGCACCCCCACCCAAACACCACCACACACCCCCAGCCCCCACCCCACAGACCCCCCCCCCCACCCCACCCACACACCACCCCACCCCACACCCACCCTCAACCCCCAGACCCCACCCCCCCCACCCCCCCACACACCCACCCCCACCCACACACCCACCCGACCCACCAGCACCACCATCCACACCACGACCCCCACACCCAACCCACCCCCCACCAGCACCACCCACACCCCACACCACCAGAACCACAGCCCAGACCCAACAACACCACACCCCCCAGCCCACCCCCCCACCACCACCCACCCCCCCACAGCCCACCCAGACACACCCCCCCAGCACCCCCACCCCACCGCACACACCACCAGCACCCAACCACCCCACACCCCCCCCCAGCCCACCCCCACCCCATCAACCCCACACCACCCCCCCACAGCCCACCCCACCACCCACCACCCACACCCACACACGAACCACCAGACCAGCCCCACCCCCCGACCACAGACCCCACCCCCCCAGCCCCACCACGACACACCCACACCACCAGACCCACGCACCACACCAGACCACATCCACACAAGCCACCACAACACACCACCAGACACCCCCCAACCCCCACCCTCCAGACACACCACACCAACCCTCACACCCCCCCCACACCCACCCCCAGACACCCCACCAGTCACCCACCCCAGACACACTCACCCACACCCCACACCACCATCAACCAGCAACCCCCAGACCACCCAGACCACAGAACCCAGACCCGCCACAGATCACACAACCCCCAATCCCAACCCCAGACACCACCACCCCCATCCACCCCAATCCACAGACACCCCCCCCCACACTCCCCAACACACACCAGCCAAGACCCCCCGCAGAACTCCCAGCACATCACACACCACCACACAGCCCCAGCCTCCTGCAAAGCTCCCCACCCGCCACACACCCAGGACCACACACCACCCCCAGACACCACACACAACCATCCACCACCAGACACAGACCTGCCACCTCACCAACACCACCAACACCTCCCCCCACACCTCCCCCCCCCCCTAGACCACCACAGCAGCCACTCCAGACCAGACCAGACACACAGACCACCAACCCAGACCCCCAGCCCCCAGACCCACTCCAACCCACGCCTGGACACCACCTCAGCCCAGTCAGACACCCAGACAGCCCACCCCACCCCCCCCCACCACAGCAAGACAAACCAGATCACAAACCCACCAGACCTCCCACAGACACACCAGAACACACCCCCCAGACCAACCACCCACAGACCAGACACATCCCCAGACACCCACCACACCACCACAGAAACCACCAAGACACACAGACCGAACCAGGACCCCCCCACCCAGGCCCACCTGACTGACCACACCCCAGACCAGACACCCACCAACCACCTGACCAACCACACCACCACCCCCATCACCTGGACCAACCCAGACAAACCCAAGCACCCCACCACACCACCCCAAAGACCACACCACACCCACCCAACCCCCACACACCACCTAACACCCACCCCCCACACACACCCAGCCCCCCCCCAGCCACCCCACCTCCCCACACCAGACCACTGCCCCCACCCACCCAGGGACCACCCCACACCAGCCCCCACCTAGACCCCCCACCCACACACACACAGCACCCCCAGACCCCACACAGACATCCCACAGCACCACAAAACAGAACCCACAAGACCCAACCAGCACCCCAGACTCCACCACCCACCCAAGGTCCCCCGACCACCCACCACACCCCACACACAGCCACAGACCCCACCACCCCCACACCCTCACACCCCAGACCCTCCCCCCCTCAGGACAGACCCAACCAGACCCCCAGACCAGTCAACACACCCTGACCCACTGACCCCCCCCACCCCCAACAGCCCACAGCCCACCCCATCCCCAGACCCACACCCCCCTCCAGCCAGGACCCCCACCCAGCACACAAACACCAGACACACCAGACCCCCCACCCCCCTCTGGACCCCACCCACCAACCCCACCCACCCACCAGACACCACCACCACACCCCCCAACCAGCCCACACCCCCCCCCAATCAACCCACACCCACCAAAGGCACACCCCCACACCCCTCCACCCCCGCCTCCACACCAGCCAGGCACCACCCACCCCCACCCACAGACACAGGCACACACCCACCCCCACACACCCACCCACACACCCCAGGACACCCCACAAGCCACACGACCCACCCCCCACCAGACCACAGCAGACACCCCCCCACCCCCCTCCCCTCCCCAGACAGACAGATCACACTCCAGACCCAGAACCCACACCCACCACACACACAGACACACCCAACACACCCCAAGACCAGCCCCCCACCCCCAACCCCACACCAACTAGCACCCACAGCCCACAGAACACACACCCCACAGACACACCCAGAACACACACCCCAGGACACACCACTGACAGACACAGACCAGACTGGACTCCCACCACAGACACCACAGACCACCACCACCCAACCCAGACCCAGTCTCCCCAGCTGACCCACACTGACTGCCCCCACCACCCACCAACAGAACCCCAGACACCCCACACCCGCCACACCACCCCCCACTGACTCACCACCACCCACTCCAGCCACACCACACACACCCACCTACAGCCACACAGACCAGACCCCCACCTGCCACACCCACAACACAACCACCAGCACACTCCACCCCAAGAACACACCCCCCACCCACCCCTCAGACCCCACCAGACACCCCACCACCCCCTACAACACCTCCCACCCCCAGACAACCACCAGACACCACCCACACCCAACAGACCTCCCCTCGACACACCCCCACCCCCCACCCCCCTGACCACCACACCAGACCCTGCCCCACCCAGCACCACAGCCACCTGATCACCCGCACAGCCACCCCACCAGCACACACACCCCACACACCATACTCCAACCACATCCACACACCACACTAGACCAGACCCCCCTCCAAGACCAGCCACCAGGACAGCCAGCAGACACATCACCCACCACCACACAGGACACGCCCCCACACCCCCCCCCCACCCCCCCACCGCCCCACCACACCCCCAGACCCACACACAGAAACACCCCACCCACAACGACCACCCACCACACCCCACCAACCCAGACACCACCCCAGGACCACTGCACTGACCCCCAGACTCCATTCAAACATGGTTTTGAAGCTAGCTGCCAATGACCAGGTGTGCTAAGTATTTTTTGACGTCGATCGGATTTTGCTTTTTACCCTTTACGTTTCGAAAAAAAAATCTTCCCATTGGAATGCATTGTTTTTGAACTTAAATGTACGTTCTATTACACACAGCACTCACGGGCCACCCCCCCCCCACCACCCCCCACACAACACACCAGCCCCCCCCCTGACCCAGCACCCTACACACCCACAGCATCCCACAGACCCACACCCACAGGACCAACTGCACCACCCCCACCCACCCCACCCCTACAGCCAGTACACCAGCACTCACCACCCCCTACTCCCCCACACCAGATCAGACACACCCCCACCCCCACAGCCAAACCCCAGAACCCCCAGCCCCAAGCCCCCACACCAGCCCCCCACACTCCCCCCAAAAACACAGACCTCCAGACCAGCTACCCACACCCCCACCCACAGCCTACCCCACAGAACCCACCCCCTACACAGCCACACCCCACCACCACCACACCAGCATCCCAAACACACCACCCCAGCACACAACACACAGCACCCCACCCCCCCTGCACACCCCCACAACCACCCACCCACTGAGCAGGCACACACCACCACAAACTCACCCCCCACCTCCCAGACACAACCAGCCGACCCCCCCCAGACACCACACCACACCACACCAAACCTCCACCCACCCCCACCCCACTACCCCCAAGAACCAGCCCCCAGAACCACTCCACTCCCAGACACACCCCCCCACTGACACTACACCACCACCAGAAGCACAACGACCACCACACCACACTCACAAAACCACCCCCCCCCCACTCACCCACAGCCACAACCACTCCAGACCCCCACAAGACCCACCAGCACCCACAGCCCCACACACACCCCTACCCAGACCCCCACACACACCACTACACCACCCCCCCCCCACCACCCCAGACCCCACCCCCCCCCCACCCCCACCACAACCAGCACCACACAGACAGGTCTGCACCCACCAGGCACACAAAACACCCCCCAGACAGACACCACAGCCCCCACCAGAACCCCCCCCCCACCCTCACCCCAGACCCCACCCACCACAAAGCCCAGCAGACCATCCCACCACACAGACACTGGGAAACCCCCACCCACCCCCACCCGACTCCCCACCAGACCCACACCCCCACACCACCCAACCCCCCCCCAGCTCACCCCACAGAAGCCCAGACCACCCCCCAGACCAGACCCACCACCCCCCCCCCCCACAGCCCCTGACAGACACAGACCACCCCCTCACACCACACACACTCATCCCCACCACCACTCCACCACAGACCACAGACACACCTCCACCCACACACCACACCCCCACACCCCTAACCACACACCAGACCACACCCCAGACCACACAGCCCCCAACGACACCCACAGACCAGGACCTCCACACACAGACACCAGACCCCCTCACCAGGCACCACCAGGGACACCCACCCCCCCCAGTCCACCACACCCCCAGTACCAGCACCAGTAACAGACACCAACCAGTCACACACACCACACCACACCCCCATCCCCCCACCCCACCAGGCAGACCCAAGACCCCAGACCCGACACCTTCTCAGCCACACCACAGCAGACCACCAGCACACTCCCCAACACACACCTCCCCCACACCCCACCCAGAACACCCACCACCAACCAGATCCACCAGCCACCAGGACACAGCAAACACACCACAGCACAGAACCACCCCCACACCTCACCCAACCAGCCCATCATGACAGCCACCCAGAACAACCCCACACCCCACCCACCCCTGAACCAGAACCCTCACACACACCCAGACCCACACTCAGACAATCCCCCCACCACAACCACCCACACCCAGCCAGACAACCCCAGGACACCCCACCACACCCCACAGAAAAAACCCCCAGGGGTGGGGGGGACACCAGCCCCCACACCCACACACACACCAGACCCCCCCCAGCACCCAGACCACCCCAGGGACCAAAAGTAAGCCCCAGACACCCACCCACCCCACTCACCACACCAGCACCCCCCAGCACCCCCACAGCACCCCACCACACCCGCCCCCCCACACACCCCACAGACGCCTGGCCCCACACACACCACACCCAGCCCCTCCAGACCCATGACACACCCACATCCACATCACCACACCCCAGACACCCCACCACCAGCCAGCACACCCCCCCAGCCCCCCTCACGGATCCTCAACCAGATCACCCCCCCCCACCCCAGCCCACCCAGCCACCACTCAGGCACCAGACCCAACCACCAGGAAACCACCACCCCACACAGACCAGACCCAGCCATCCCCCCCCCCTCCCACCCCCAACAGACCCCCCCCCCCCCACACACCTCCCACACAAGACACGCCACACCACCCCACCCACACACCAGACACCCCTGACCCACACCCTCAGCCACAGGCAACCACCCCAGACCCACAAGACCCCACCACCCCAGCAGACACAAGACAACCCCACACCAGACCCCCCCACACCCACCCCCCACAGTCAGACCCCAGACACCACAAACCACAGCCCCCCACAGACAGGGATCCTCCACAGACCCCCCCCACCCACCTCCCAGCACACAGACCACTAACAGACACCACACCCAGACCAACACCCACCCCCACACACACACCCACTCCCCACACTCACCACCACCCATCCCACCACACCCAGACACAGACCAGACACAACCAGACCACACCCCCCCACCCCAGACCCCAAGCCCAGCCACCCCCACACAGCCACCCACAGGAACAAACACCCCCATCGGCAGACAGACCACCACCACCACACACACCCACCACCAACACAGACCCCCCCCCACCACACACACCCCCCTCCACCAGGCACACACCCACCCCACAGCCAGCAACCCACAGCCACCCCCAAACCAACCCCCCCAGCCAGCCACCCACAGACAAACACCACTAGACCAGCACACACACACCCACCTACCTGCCACAGCACAGACAACCCCCCAGCCCCCACCACAGCACACCACCCAACAGACACCCCCTAACCCCACCACTCCACCACCACCACCCCACCCCAGCCAGACCACAGACCCACCACCCCCCCCCCCCACACCAGACCTCCACTCCCAGACCACCACAGCAACCCACCACCAAACCCCCCCAGCCAACAGCAATACCCAAAAGACCCACACACCCCCCACACCCCACCTCCAACCCCCAACACCAAACCACCCCCAGCCAGACAGACCCTCCACCCCCGACAACCATCACACCCACCCAGGACCTCCCCAGCACACCCCCCCTGGACCTCCCCAGGACCCCCACACCAGACCCCACACAGACAAACAGACCCAAAGGGAATCCCATCCACTCCCCACAGCTCAGACCCCCAAACACAGACCACCAGACCACACCACACTGTCCCACAGACACAACCACACACACTAGTACACCCCCCACCCACCCACACACACAGAATCATCACCAACCACCTGCCAAGACCACCCCAACCAGACCAGACAACACCCACCACCACCCCCCACTCCAAGACCCCTCAGACCACCATCAGGACCAGCCCAACTCCCAGGACACTCCAGACAGGCCACACACAACCCAACACTCAACGCCTGGACAACCCCAGACACACAGCCTCAGAACAGTCAACCACATCCCACACAGCAGGGACCCACCCACACCAACACCCCAGCCCCTCCAGACACCAGGACCAACACGACCCCCACCCCAGCCCCCACCCCCAGACCTACCCACAGCCCCAGACCAGGCACTGACCACACCACCCCACAACCAGACCCACACCCCAGACCACACCCCCAGACCACACAGGACACCAACCAGCACACACCACGACCACCCCCCCAGACCACCCAGCACACCAGCACTCCCCTCCATGACCCCCCCAGACCAGAACAACAGACCCAACCCCCCCCCATCCACCCAACCAGATCACCCACAAACCATCCCCCCCCACCCACTAGGGGGGGTGAGACCCAGGACAACCCAGACCACAGACACCACCCCAGACCACACCACAACCCACACACAGACTCAGACCACCCTAGACACACAGCCACCAGACACCCACCAGGACCAGACCCACAACCCCTCACACACCCACCAGCCCAGGAACCCATCCCAACCAGACCACCACACAGGCCCCCCTGAAAGACCCCACCACCACACCCACCAAGCCCAGATCACACCCCACACCAGACCCCTGCCCCCCACCAGACTGGACCCCCACACCACCCACACATGACCCCAACCCAACCAGCAACCAACACCGACCCCCCCAGACACAGCACCCCACACCCACCACACAGCCCCCACTCACACCCCACAAGGACCCACCCACCACAGGACTGACACCCAGACCCACAACCCCCAACACCACCCACCAGCCCCACCCACACCACACCCAGCTCCCCACCCAGACACAGCACACCCACAAAGCCCACACCACACCCCCACCCCCCTGACACAGACCCCATGCACAACACACCCACACAGACCCACCCAGACCCAGCCAGGACCCCCCCCACAAAGCACACACAAGACCCAGAGCCCACATAACCCACATCCACCACCACCACCCACCTCTACCAGCACCCAGCACACCCCAGGCCACCCACCACCACCAGACTCCACCCCCCAGACACCACACACTCAGTGACCAGACACCCCAACCCCACACACCCTCCCCCCACCCCACCCCAGCACAGACCAGAGCCCACCCGGCCCCCCAGGACCACCCACCCACACTGATCCAGACACACAGAACCACCCCCCCCCACCCAGCACAGCCCCACAGCAAGACACACCCCGACCCCACACCACCCAGACACCTCCCAGGCCCCACCCCTCCACCACCCACCAGACCCCACACTAGCAAGACACTGACACTCACCACCACCAGAACCCACCACCCCCACCCACCCCAGCTCCACCACACCAAGACACCACCAGACAACACCCTAGCACACACACACCACCCCAACAACTGACACCACCCACAGCAGCACAAGATCACCCACCCCCCCACCCAGGCACATCCCCTCAAGACCAGACCCAGACCCACAGATATCCCCCCCATCCCACAGACAGCCCACAGCTCACCCCAGGACACCCCAATCCCTCTCACCTGAACACCCACCCTCAGCCAACACCACCAACACCCCCACCCCACCACCCCAGACCCCACAGACCCGGACCACCCCAGACAGCCAGACCCATCCACCACCACCAAGATCACACCACACCCCCATGGACCACCAGACCCCAACACCAACACAACCTGGCACAGACCCCAACCACCCCCACCAAGACCCCCCCCCACCCACGCACAGACCACACCCCACCCACCAGACACAGCAGACAACCACACCCCACATCCCACACCCACCCACCCCCCACCATCAGGACCCCCACACACCCCACCCACCCACCCACCCCCCCACCCCAGCCAGCAGACACCACCCAGCCCGACCCCACTCCCACCCACACCCCACCCAGAACCAGACCCAACACCCACCCCAGACCAGCCCACCCCCCCCCACACACAGACCCTCCACAGCCCCACAGACCACACAGCCACCACCCTCACCCCCACCCACAGACCCTAGCCACCCCCAGCAGACCCCCCACAGACCACACCCCCCCCCCCCCCACCCCCCCACACACAGAACACCAGCACCCTGCCTACACCACAACAGCCCACCAGCAGCCACACCCACCACACAGACACAGACCCTCACCGCACACCCACACACCACCACAGCCTCAACCAACACCACACCCACAGCCCACACCTCCACCCCCACCCCAAGACCAGACCACCCCACCCCACCCACCCGCAATTTTCCCCCAAACCTCACACCCCCAACCCCCAAACCCACAGGGCCCCCCCCCCCCCCCCCCAAACCCCCCTAACGGGGGCCCCCAAGGGGGCCCCCAAAACCCGGGCCCCGCAAGGGGCCCCCAAACCCACGGGGCCCGCAAGTTCCCCAAACCGACACCCCCGCAATGGGCCCCCCCAAACCCGCCCCACCCCCCCCAAAGGGGGGCCCCCACCCCCCCCCAATGGGCCCCCCAAACCCAAACCCCCCCCAAGGGCCCCCAAACCCAGGGCCCCCAAAGGGCCCCCCAAAACGTCCCCCCCCCCCAAAGTTCCCCAAACCCACCGGGGCCCCCCAATTTCCCCAAACACCCCCCCCCACAATTTCCCCCCCCCCAAAATTTACCGGGCCCCCCCAAAGGGCCCCCAAAACCCCCCACCCCGCCCCCAAGGGGGCCCCCAAAAGCCCCCGGGGTCCCCCAAGGGGGCCCCAACCCCACACCCCCCGCAAGCTGGCCCCCAAAGGGGAAAGGGGGCCCCCAGACAGCCCTATAGAGCCGTCTCTATGCTTTCCCTGAGATGGGCAGAGCCACTCCCCTAAACAGGCACCCCCCACCAGGACCTCTTGGCCAATCATAGTAATGCCAGTAACAAAGATGGCTACAGCATTACTATGATGCTATGCCATTCCAGCAAGTTTATTGGCTGTAAAACAATCGCCAAACTTGCTGGGCAGGCATCCGAGCTTCCTGCCCGAATACATGAGGTGTTCTGCAGAGTTCCGAGCATGTCCGAGCACCCCGATGCTCAAGGGTTAACGGAGCATGTCCGAGCATGTTCGCTCAACACTACCGGGCACCAATTCAAAGCACAATCTGTAGTTCCTTCAGGAAATACACATCTAGTTTTATAAAGTTGTTGCAACCGTCCTCTTAACAAACACCTTGTCATTGGCTGCAGGGCATGCATAAATTGGCCCAAGTGTTTCCATTTATTCCTATTATCTGGAGCATTTCATGATTACATGCTATAGCACTACAGAGTGCAACTTTATTTGTTAGTTATGTATAGAGATGGCTACTTTTAGTTTGCATCTGTACACACCAGTTTTCTGTTTGGAAGTGACAGTCAGTCTTTTGTTATTTATGATTGATCAGCATTAGGCCTGGGTCAGACAAACATATTGTCACGATTCCACTGCTCAGTGAGTGATTGCTATGCTGTTCTATGGAAACTGTCTTGCCGAGTTGTCTGTGTCTTGATTGACAGCTTGGCTGTCCAATCCTGTAATGGCCTTGCTGGGCTGTTGGTGCTTTGATTGACAGCTCAGCTGTCCAATCTGTGACTGGGTGGTGCGGGACTTTATCCAGGTGTTCGGTGTTCTGGTGATTGCCCAGGTACTTATCTTAGCTATCTACCTCTGATCCCAGCCAGACATAGTTTATGTTTCTTGGTGAGTGTTAGCCTGATTCTTTTGCTCTGAGTTCTGATCTTCTCCTGCCTGACCCTTTGGACCGTGTTCTGACTATACCTTTGTCTTGTCCTTTGGCCTTTTGATCCGCTATCTCTTGTTATTAACTCTGGACTATGACCTTACTTACGTCTTTGTCTTTTCCCTTGCACTGTCTTAGTATTGTACTGTCTTAATATTGACCCCGGAACATCTTACTCCTGCCTCACGGTCTGTCCGTGAGTAGTGACTAGCATCATATTACGTCTGGCCGTATACTTTTTTTTTCCTGAACATTGGATCCAGTTCATGCACTCTGTGATCGGGTGACGAATCTGACCCAGATGGTTCAGGATCTGAACAGAGACCACCTGAGGCTAGAATCATCACAGTCCCAGCTACAGGGTTAGTTTAGTACTCTGGGTGGTTCTCAAAGTTCTCCGCTATCAACAGGTAGTTATGTCTCCTGGACCTGCTGATGTACAGTTGGCTGCCCCCGAACCAGTTGTGGCACTTCCTGACAGATTTTTTTAGGAGAGATCAATTTAGGGTATTTAAGGAGAGCTGTACATTATTTTTTATTCTATGACCACAGTCTTCTGGTATGAGTCCTAGTGGGTGGGTATAGTTACAGGGTTGGACAAAATAATGGAAACACCTGGAAACATCAGCAAAAGTTAGTTTAATATGGTGTAGGTCCACCTTTTGTGGCGATTACAGCCGCAATTCTCCGAGGTATGGATTCATACAAGGTGTGAATTGTTTCCAAAGGAATTTTAGCCCATTCTTCAGTTAAAACACCCTCCAGTTCTTTGAGCGACGATGGTGGCGGAAATCGACGTCTAACTTGAATCTCTAAAATCGACCATAAATGCTCAATAATGTTGAGGTCTGGGGATTGTGGGGGCCAGATGAGATGCTCAACTTCATTAGAATGTTCCTCGTGCCATGCTTTAACGATTCTAACTGTATGAATTGGTGCATTATCATCCTGAAAGATGGCGTTTCCCTCCAGGAACAGTGCTTGAACCATAGAATGCACTTGGTCGCCCAAAATGCCTAAATAATCGCGGCTGTTAATTCTTCCATGAAGGGATATCATTGGCCCGGCGGATCTCCACAAAATAGCACCCCAGATCATCACAGAACCTCTGCCATGTTTTACGGTTGGGAGAAGGCAGTCTGGATGGAATGCTTCTTTCGGCTGTCTCCAAACGTACACGTGGCCGGAGGTCGGAAATAGGGTAAACGATGATTCGTCTGAGAATATCACATCTTTCCGCGACTCGAGGGAACAATTCGGGAGGGTTCTACACCTCTCTAAACGCTTGGAAACATTTGTCATTGAGAGCATGAGAGCAGCGGTTTTCGAATTGCAGCTCTTCCGTGGAATCCAGATTTGTTCAGCTCCTGACGAACAGTTTTCGTAGAAACTGGGTTCTGTAGGTGTTCATTGAGCTCAGCAGTGATTTTCGGAGCCGTGGTCTTGCGATCCTCTCTCACAATTCGCTTTAGAGTCCGACGGTCTCTCTTAGTCAACTTTGACTTTTGTCCGGACCTGTGCTTTGCTGCGGACGTTTTTCCTTCTCTTTCAAACGCAGTCATTACTTTGGAGACAGTACCTCTTGACACGCCAAGCATTCGGGCACTTTCGGTTACATTAGCGCCTGCCATAACAGCACCAACAATTTGGCCTCTTTGAAAATCCGAGAGGTCTGCCATTGGTATCAGGTTCTCATCAATGTTCCTACAATTATGCAAAACAAACAGTTAATTTACATACACATATCACATAACAAAAATAATCAACTACAAAACATTACCATATGTCACGGTTTGCATGTTTATAACATGTTCGAAGATTATGATGCAAAAACGTTAGGTGTTTCCATTATTTTGTCCAACCCCTGTATGTCCCTATTGTGTGAGGGTCCTCAGACTTGAGCATTCTCCTTGACCCCACTAGCATCAGAACACTCTTCTGTTGATGCCTTTTTTGATGCTTTAGGGATTATTGATGATGAACCTGATAGGGTCCAGGTTGCAGAGGCTAAGATCATGAACCTGATGCAGGTTGGCCACACCGCTGAGGATTATAGTTCAGAATTCCGACAATTGTCATCTGAGGTTCTGTGGAATGATGTTGCTTTTAGTTGTCAGTTTCGCTGTGGCCTTACGGATACTCTTAAGGACACTCTGGCTTTGCATTCTCCTCCCTGTTCTTTGGGGGAGCCCATGACTCAAGTATGGATCATAGAATTAAGGAGAGAAGTGATGAGCGACAAGGGATTTCGGTCATTCTTCCTGAGTCGATTTCCTTACCTGAGACAGTACCAATGGAGGTTGGAACAGCCAGCTATTGGACCTTGGAGAGGAGACGTCGGCATGATCTGGGACTCTGCTTCTTGCGTCTACTGTGGTCGCGCTGGACATTATCTCAAGAACTGCTCGATTCACCCTCAAGCAAACAAGCAGTTGGGAAACACCTAATTCTGGTTGATATTCAAGGAGGTCACTCAGGCTTCCAAGTACCCTTTTACTCCTCAGATAAAGTACTGTTAAACATAGAACTATGTTTTCAGAACCTGTGGTTATCTGCAATTGCTTTCATTGACTGTGGGTATGCTGCGAACTTTATTGATTCTGGACTGGTTCTTAAATTAGGATTAGAGTCAGTTAGATTGGAAATAACTATTCAGATTGTTGCATTTGACAAAACACCGTTACTTCAGAACTTTGTCAAGCTGGTAATGGTGGAATTCACACTAAGAGTGAGAACACTCCACTCGGAGTCCATCTCCTGTCATCTCTTGGATAATTTACATGCTGGGATGATGTTGGGGTTTCTATGGCTGCATATTCATAATCTTGTTATTGACTGGGGAAAAAGGATAATGTTGAGTGGGTCCCCAACTGCCATAAAAAGTGTCTTCGTTCTGTGCAAATTTGCTCCGCTAGTCTGGAGGGTCTGCCGGCATACCTGAAAGACTTTGGAGATGTGTTTTTGAAAAAAGAGGCAGAGATACTACCTCCCCATCATCTTTATGATTGTACTATTGATTCTATTCCTAATGTCAAGTTGCCCAAAGCTCGCCTTTACAATTTGTCAGGATCGGAACGGACCGCTATGAAAGAATATGTAAATGAAAGTTTACGGGAGGGTCATATCCATCCCTCTTCCTCGCCTGTAGCTGCAGGATTCTTCTTTGTGCAAAATAAAGATGGGTGCTCTGCCCTTCCCTCGATTTCTGTGAACTAAACAAAATTACTGTTAAAAATATTTACCCACTTCCACTCATCCCCAACCCACAGTATATAATCAGCTTATTGGGGCTTAATGGTTTTCTAAACTTGATCTTAGAGGGGCTTATAATCTGATACGGATCCGGGAGGGTGATGAGTGAAAAACAGCGTTTTTAACATCTGAGGATTTATTCGAGAACCTGGTCATGCCTTTTGATTTAAAAAATGCACCTGCTATCTTTCAGAACTTTATGAATTACATTTTTTCTCATATCATTGGAATGTTTATTGTGGAATACCTTGATGATATTCTAATTTTATCATCTGATCAGAGTTTACACTATGAGCATGTTCGTTATGTTTTACAAAGTCTCAGGGAAAATTCTTTGTTTGCCAAATTAGAAAACTGTTCTTTCTCTGTTCAAGAAATGTCATTTCTGGGGTTCATCATATCTGCTAAAGGATTTAAGGTGGATCCTGGGAAGGTGCAAGCTATAATTGATTAGGTTCAACATCGCGACCTTAAAGCACTACAGTGTTTTTTAGGATTTGCCAATTATTATAGAAAATTTATTAGGGGTTTTTCATAGATCATTAAACCTCTTACCAATTTCACATGTAAGGGGTGGGATCTTAAGGTTTGGTCATCGGATGCCATTGGGGCCTCTAATAAACTAAAAGAGTCCTTCATGTCTGCTCCAGTTTTGATTCAACCTGACATTCAGAAACCATTTATTGTAGAGGTGGATACCTCAAAGATTGGGGTGAGGGCTGTTTTGCCTCAAGGTCCTAAAATCCTGACAAACTTATGGCCATGTGCATTTTTTCTAGGAAATTTTCTTCTGCTGAGAGAAATTGTAATGTTGGAAACCATGACCTGCTTGCTGTCAAGTTAGTGCTTGAGGAATGGAGGCATTTTTTTTTTCACGGTTGTGACTGATCATAAAAATTTAGCTTATATTGAATATGCTAAACGTTTAACCCATAGACAGGCCAGGTGGTCTTTATTTTTTTATAGGTTCAATTTTTCCATCATGTTCATGTCGGGGTATAAGAATGTTAGGGCTGATGCTTTGTGACGCAGCCTTGATTCAGTTTCTCAAGAAAATCCTTCCTCCATTCTTCCTCAGGGTATAGTAATTTCTATGGTGTCCTCGGAGTTGGAGGCTGAGAATCACCAAGTCCAGTCTTTGGCTCCTTCTGCTATTCCTGATTCAAACTTAGTGGTGAATGTTAGCCTGATTCTGTTGCTTTGAGTTCTAATCTTCTGCTGCCTGACTCTTTGGACCATGTTCTGATTATCCCTTTATCTTGTCCTTTGGCTTTTGATCCGCTATCTATTGTTATTGAAACTGGTCCGTGACCTGTCTTACACCTTCATCTTTTTCCTTGGCTATTTATGTACTCTTTTAGTATTGACCCCGGAACATCTGACTCTCCTGCCTCACGGTTTGTCCGTGAGTAGTGACTAGCATCACACATATATTCTGTCAGCCAAGAGAATCGGTCAATTATGCAAATCACACTCTGATCAAACTGATTAGTGTGATCATAATGTGATGGAGAAAAAATGTCTCCATCTTCTCCTTTCTGCCAGTCTGTGAAAATCGGACTGCACTGAAATGTCATCCAAATGCAGTCCGATGTTTTCCAAGTCTCTGACTTTCATGGCCGAGTGAGATTCAAATGTGCATGGCCACATAGAATAACATTGGGCCCAGTGCGATCTGATGTGTTGTCGGATCGCACTGGGCCCAATCTCTCTGATAATGCCCACTTGGACTTAACTGTTTAAGTGTCTAATACTTTGATCACTAATATCTCTCCAATGTAGAGACAATTTTTTTTAAAAAAGTTTCCTTTTTATTCTGCTCTGCAGCACTTTTTATATAGTGTGTCCAGTTCAACCTCAAAAATTTCATGAAAGGTCCTCTTTAAGTGCATAAAATGTCATCTACAGTAGATCATTAGGTAGAGTATTTTCTAGAACTTTAGTTATGCTAAAATATTAGAAATATTTGTATTTAACAAATACTAAGAACAAAGAACACAACAACTGACAGTCTACCATGTGCCACATATTTTATTGTCAAATGTTTTAATTATTATGTTGTGCTTTCTAAAAATAAAAACGGAACATTTCCACATCAAATTTGTTTTGAAGATGCTTAAAAAACAGCGAAATTCATATTTTAAAGTGCTTTTTTTCACTTCACTTGTTAACAGAAATAGAGTTAAGAATTCTACATCACTCTAGAATATGTTGTGTGATTATTTTGAACATTTACTATTGTTAAGGGCACAAGAGTAAGTGTAAATAAATGCAGTTGTTATGGAAGACGTCTTACTTTTTTGGAGACGTATACATATATTTGAAGTAGAGAGATCTGAAAAGCAATTTCTATACAAGAATAGTTATAGATAGCTATAGTTATATATTATAAGGATATGTAGACTAAATGGACACAAGTATTGGGACACATGCATAGTACAGCTACCAGAGCTTTTCACATTCTAAACCCATAAGCATTAAAGGAGTTGTAACAAGTTTGAATAAACTTGTTACAACTCAATAGAATAATGTATAACTTCACAATAACTATGACTGATGCGGCTCCACCGATCTCGAGTACCGGGCTCTGAAGACTGGAGTGGTGGTTGATCATGCAAACTCTGCTCCATTCATTCTAAATGGAAGTTTTGACGACCAACCAATTGCTGCGCTCAGCTATCTCTGAAGTTCCATAAATAACAAATGGAGTGCATAAACAACCATTGCTACCTTCTGAAGAGCTCCATTTCTTGTAATTGGTGGCCAGACCATTGGTGATAAGGAAGGTATCTCTTATCCCATTAACGGGGATAACTTCCAAACTTGGTACAGCTGGTTTAATATGGAGTTGGTTCCCCCTTTGCAGCTGGGACAGCTTCCAGTGTTCTGGGAATACTTTCTACAAGATTTTGGAGCCGGTCTGTGGAATTTTTTGCACATTCATCCAGAAGAACATTTGTAGGATCTGTGTCTAGTACTGGACGAGAGGACTAGTTTTAGTTCATCTCAAAAATATTTGGGTCAGTCAAGTTCTTCTAGATCAAACTCACCCAACCATGTTTATATGGACCTTGTCTTGTTCACTGGAGCAAAGTCTTCTTGGAACAAAAAACGCCTTCCCAAAACTGTTCTTATAATTATTCAATTGTACTGGTTCGCAAAAGTTATTAAATTTTCCATCAGTGGAACTAAGGGTCCTAGGCCAAAATCCTGAAAAACAATCCCCTAGTATTGTCCCTCATACACCATACTATGCGGTAGGCACAGTGTAATCAGACAGGGAACTTTCTACTAGCAGTCCCTAAACCTTTGGATTGGCAGATAGAGAAGTGTGATTAGTCACTTACAGAGCACGTTTCCATTGCTCTACAATCCAGTGCTGGTGTGCATTACACAACTCCATCCAACTACTGTACTGTGCATGGATATGTAAGGCTTGCATGTAGCTGCTGCTCAGCTGTGAAAAACCATGCCATGAAACTCCCAGGGTATAGTCTGTGTACTGATTTTAATGCCAAAGTAGGACTGAAGCACTAATTGACTCAACAGAACATTTGCAACTTTTGTGCACTATTTGCAGGTGCAGATTAAAGGCAGCCACAGCCCTGGGCAGTTCAGTTACCTGATTTGTCATATGATGGGTCATTAAATGGGGTTTGGTCACATGATAAACACCTAGTTGTTTACACTAAAACCTAGCAAGATGATACCATTCTGTAGAGCGAATTGATTATAGGTGTGTTTATACTATACCCTAAAATGGAATCCACTACTTTCTATACTGCATAAAGTACTTTAATTATGGAAACATTTGTTTATGTCTATGCACATGGTCACTTTTGCTGGACACAATTTTTTGAAACTTTGCCCATGCACTTTACTTGATTGCAATTTTATTTTTGTATCTATATCTTTTATTTATTTATCATTTATATGTGCCATTATATTTCCACATCCCCAAACATGTTATTGTCCTCGCCTTCTATGTCCTCATGTTGTTGTACAGCATGTGACTAATTTTTAATCCTTTGTCATTTTAACATATTACATCATTAAAATTTACATTTTGAGCTTATTTTGTAGTGGTTGCCCTTTTTTGGTAGGTTTACCGTATTTTTCGGGCTATAAGACGCACTTTTTCCCCAAAAAAATTGTGAGGAAAATGGGGGGTGCATCTTATAGCCCGACCGCAGCTTACCGGGGGGTTGCGGCAGCGGTGTGGCGGTGGCAGAGATGCGGCGTTGCAGAGGCGCGGTGGGCGGCGTGCACCTGAGCAGGTTCCCTTCCTCAGGTGGTGGGGTGACGCCGCGGCACCGAGAGCAGACAGGACAGCAGATCCGAGATTGCCGGTGGTGGCGGCCATCTTCCTGAGGCGGCGCGTGCGCAGATACAGTACTCTTCTTCCTGTGGCTTCAGGAAAATGGCCGCGGTAGGCCGCGCATGTGCAAATAGCGATCGCGGCGGCCATTTTTCTGAAGCCCCAGGAAGCAAAGTACTCTGCGCACGCGCCGCCTCAGGAAGATGGCTGCCACCACCGACAAACCCGGCTCTGCTGTCCAGTCTGCTCTCCGTGCCGTGGCGTCACCTCACCACCTGAGGAAGGGACCCTGCTCAGGTGCACGCTGCCCATCGTGCCTCTGCCACCGCCGCATCTCTGCCACTGCCGCACCTCTGCCAGGTCGCCACACCTGCCACAAACCCAGCTCTGCTCTCCGTGCCGCGGCGTCACCACACCTGAGGAAGGGACCCTGCTCAGGTGCACGCCGCCCACCGCGCCTCTGCCACCGCCGCACCTCTGCCACCGCCACACCACAGCCACAAACCCGGCTCTGCTCTCCGTGCCGCAGCGTCACCTCACCTGGGGAAGGTGAGTACAGTATCAGCATCACCGCACCTCTGCCACACCACTGCCGCAACCCCTGCTGTACCACCGCCGGCCCACAGGTACCTTAAAATTCGGACAATAAGATGGACCCCCATATTGTAAAAATCTTTTTTTCTGCTATTTTCACCCCAAAATTTGGGGTGCGTCTTATGGTCCGGTGCGTCTTATAGTCCGAAAAGTACGGTAAGTCTTTGTGTTGTGCATATGCACCATTTCCATTCACAAACTTTTGGACACTTTACTGTTGTGTTTTGGTAGCTGAGGAGAATAAGCAAAAAAAAAAAGAGGCTGGAACCTATTGGATTGCAGTAACCTGAACTAACCACACAACTCGAGGTAGCCGTGGAGCGTTCCTACGTTGATCCTAGACGCCTCGTCACAGCCTGAGAGATAACTACACCTAAAGGCAGAAAGATGAAAGCTATCTGCCCCGGAGCAGATCCCCAAAGAAAATAGGAAGCCCCCAAACATGTAATGGCGGTTAGACAAGAAGAAGCACGGACACAGACAGAAAATAGAATGAGCAAACGCTGGGGCCCAATCTGTCTAGACAGAAAAGTACAGGAAAGGATACTCACTGCAATCCAAAAAAAAAAACCTAAAAAATACCAACTCTTCTGATTGCAAAAACACCTGGGATCACACGATCTCTACCACCTAAATCAGATCTCTGGTGTAACAAAACTAAGCCGCAGCCACTGAAAAAACAGGAAAAAGCAAATGAACAAATAACAGTGGCTTCAGATAAACTGAGAGGAGCACAAGCCCCCCGGAGGGGACCTGGCTGACCTCCACAGAAGTGCAGGGAACAATGCAAAAAGCAAGCACAAAAATAAAAGCAGAAAATATCTTATCTGATAGCAGAAGATGCAGGCAAGACTCAGCAAACTTCCAAATGAACCAGGAACCACAATTGAGACAAGAACAATTGATCACTGGCAACCATCATGGGAGGGAACCTCCCTTATATCAGACCAGTCAGTGAATCCAGATTGCCATTCCTCGCTGAAAGGTTCAGTACTGTCTGTAACCACCAGAGGGAGCCTCTGCTCAGAAACCATCTCTAGCACATTCATAACACTTTACATTATACTTCATACAGTCATGTACTAAAGAGTTGGTGTCCTTAAAATCGTCCCACAAAATGATGTTCTCACAGAAAATTATTGCAAATACACGTGTTTTGTTACGCACATGTTTATTTTCTTTGTGTGTGTTGGAACAACACTAAAAAACAGAGAAAAAAAGGAAAATTGGACATAATTTCACACAAAAAAATGCAAATTGGGCCAAACAAAATTGTTGGCACCTTTCCAAAAATTGTGGGTAAACAACTTTGTTTCAATGCAATGATACAAAAAATGAGGCTTGCGCCCCAAAGAAATGCACAGCTCAGCAATTTGACAAAGCTCATCTTTTGGAGCGAAACATGTAATTGCAACATGTACCGCATGCACCTACTATGCAAGCAAGCATTTCTAGCTGACAAGCGATTCAATAAAGGATTTTTTGACTTCATATGGAGATGGATTGGATTTTATTATATGAACTTTGTTTCAAGTATGTAATGCTTGTTCAAACTGAACTGTGGCAATTAACAGGTGTGGGTAATATGAAAATCATACCTGAATCCAGATTAAAAGGGGAGAAGTTGACTCAATCTTTGCATTGTGTGTCTGTGTGTGCCACACTACTCATTGAGAACAGAAAGAGAAGAGAACTGTCTGAGGATTTGAAAAACAAAATTGTTACAAAATATCAACAATCTCAAGGCTACAAGTCCATCTCCAAAGATCTTGCCGTTCAAGAAGTTTGCAACCCATAGCATGGACAGCAGAGAAAAAATTAGGAAAAGTTGCCATGCAGCATAGTCAAAATGGTGACTCAGGATGCATCAGTGTCAGCACAACCTATCCATCGATATTAGAATGAATTTAAATTTTATGTCAGAAGAACCAGGAGGACCCCAATGTTGACACAGAGACATAAAAAAGACAGACTGTAGTTTTCCAAAATGTACATCAGTAAGCCAAAATCTTTCTGGGAAAGCGTCTTATGGACAGAAGAGTCCAAGATAGAGCTTTTTGGTAAAAGCACATCATTGTACTGTTTACTAAAAACGGAATGAGGCCTACAAAGATAAGAACACAGTACTTATAGTCAAATATGGTGGCGGATCAAAAATGTTTTGGGGTTATTTTGCTGTCTCTGGCATTGGGTGCCTTGACTGTGTGCAAGGCATCATGAAATTTGAAGATTACCAAAGAATTTTGGGTCACAATGTAGTGCTCAGCGTCAAAAAGCTTGATTTGCATCCTAGGTCATTAGTCTCCTAGCAGAACAATCATAGAATCATAGAATCATAGAATGGTAGAGTTGGAAGGGACCTCCTGGGCCATCTGGTCCAACCCCTGCTCAAAACAGGATTCTCTAAATCATCCCAGACAGATGTCTGTCCAATGACCCCAAACAGTTTAAAAAGCAACCAGAAATGGATAGAAACAAAGTGCTAGAGAGTTGTGAAGTGGCCAGCAATGAGTCTGGATCTAAATACCATTAAACACCTGTGGAGGGATCTTAAAATTGCAGATGGGAGAAGGCAACCTTCAAATATAATAAGAGTGGTTCAAAATTCCAGTTGAGAGGTGTAACAAGCGTGTTGATTTGTTTTAGGAAGTGATTGATTGATTGAAGTTATTTATTCCAAAGGATGTACAATCAAATATTAACTTGAGGGTGCCAAAAAAATTGTCTGACCCATTTTGGGGTTTTTGTGTGAGATTATGCTCAATTTGTCTTTTTTTCTCAGTTTTTTTTTGTGTTGTTCCAATACACACAAAGGGAAATAGATGTGTAAATAAAACGTGTGTAGTTGCAATAATTTTCTCAGAGAAATATTTCATTTTCTGAAACAATTCAAGGGCACCAATGCTTTCGGCCATGACTGTATTTAGTGTTTTATTTGTGTTATTGTGCTACTGTGTTGTACATTCTGTATCACATTATGCATTACATACCGTATATACTCGTGTATAAGCCGACCCGTGTATAAGCCGACCCCCCTAATTTTGCCACAAAAAACTGGGAAAAATTATTGACTCATGTATAAGCCGGGTGTATAAACTGCCCTCCTGCTCTGTGCTGCCCCCGTCTTGCTCCTTGCTCCCCCATTCAGCTCTGTGCTCCCCCATTCTCCTCTGTACTCCCCCCCTCCTGCTCCGTCCTCCGCTGTGCTCCCCCATTCCTTCTCCGTCCTCCTGTGCCCCCGTCCTGCTCCGTGCTCCTCTGTGCCCTCCATTCTCTCCCCCGTCCTGCTCTGTGCTCCTCTGTGCCCTCCATCCTCCCCTGTCCTGCTCCATGCTTCCCTGTCCTCCTCCACGCTTCCCCCATCCACCGATCTCCCCCCCGTCCTGCTCCATGCTTCCCCCGTCCTCTGTTCTCCCCCATCCTCCTCCATGCTTCCCCCGTCCTGCTCCTGCTTCCCCGTCCTCCTCTATGCTTCCCCCGTCCACCGTTCTCCCCCCCAGTCCTGTTCCGTGCTCCTTGTCCTCTCCTCCATCATACTCACCCCTCACCGTGCCATCGCTGAGCGTCCCTGCAATCCTGCGTTCTCCCCGTCTTCCTGCAGCTCTTCAGCACTGAGCGGTGATGTAATACCGCTCATTAAGGCCATGAATATGGAGGCCACGCCCATGGGAGTGGCGTTGCATCCATATTACATGACCTTAATGAGTGGGTATTACATCACCGCTCAGTGCTGAAGAGCTGGTTTCTGCCCTATGACTCGTGTATAAGCCGAGGGGGCATTTTCAGCACGAAAAAAGGTGCTGAAAATCTCGGCTTATACACGAGTATATACGGTAGTTGTTCCAGTGCATGTTCGAGACAAGAAAGGGCTAGAAATAAAGTGTTGTGCACGGCATACCACAGATTTGTTTACATATTGTATTACCCTACATGTGGAATTTAATTAAAAATGAATACAGACCATACCCCAGAACAATAAAAACCACACACAGTTGTGTCACTTGCTGTTGTTAATAAGGAAGGACACTATGTAATAATAGATGGACCTTTAGATAGTAGTTGTAGATAAAAAAGGAGGAACTATATTTAATAAAGGACAGTCCTAAACTTAAGAGAGTGCTCTATATATCAATTGACAGCATCATACATAATAAAAAAGGGCATTATCCTATAAGAGGCAGTGCAATGCATATTAAGAGAGGACATTATGCAATAAAGTATATTGCTGTACTTAAAGGGAGTCTGTCAGCATGATTTCACACGGCAAACTATTTACCGTATATACTCGTGTATAAGCCGAGATTTTCAGCACCTTTTTTCGTGCTGAAAATGCCCCCTCGGCTTATACACGAGTCATAGGGCAGAAACCAGTGGGGGAGGGGATGCCGCGGCAGGAGCCGGTGGCTGGGATCATACTCACCCCTCCCCGTGCCATCGCTGAGGGTCCCTGCAATCCTGCGTTCTCCCCGTCTTCCTGCAGCTCTTCAGCACTGAGCGGTGACGTAATACCCGCTCATTAAGGTCATGTAATATGGACGCGACGCCACTCCCATGGGCGTCGCCTCCATATTCATGGCCTTAATGAGCGGTATTACATCACCGCTCAGTGATGAAGAGCTGCAGGAAGACGGGGAGAACACAGGATTGCAGGGACGCTCAGCGATGGCACGGGGAGGGGTGAGTATGATGGAGGAGAGGACAAGGAGCACGGAACAGGACGGGGGGGGAGAACAGTGGACGGGGAAGCATAGAGGAGGACGGGGGGAACGGAGGACGGGGGAAGCATGGAGCTGGACAGGGGGGAGATCGGTGGACGGGGGAAGCGTGGAGCAGGACGGGGGGAGATCGGTGGACGGGGGAAGCGTGGAGCAGGACGGGGGGAGACCGGTGGACGGGGAAGCGTGGAGCAGGACGGGGGGGAATCGGTGGACGGGGAAGCGTGGAGCAGGACGGGGGAGATCGGTGGACGGGGAAGCGTGGAGCAGGACGGGGGGAGATCGGTGGCCGGGGGAAGCGTGGAGCAGGACGGGGGAGATCGGTGGATGGGGGAAGCGTGGAGCAGGACGGGGGGGAGATCGGTGGACGGGGGAAGCGTGGAGCAGGACGGGGGGGGGATCGGTGGACGGGGGAAGCATAGAGGAGGACGGGGGCCGCACAGAGCAGGAGGGCAGTTTATACACCCGGCTTATACATGAGTCAATAATTTTTCCCAGTTTTTTGTAGCAAAATTAGGGGGGTCGGCTTATACACGGGTCGGCTTATACACGAGTATATACGGTATTTGTGCAGATAACTCTTTCAAGACAAGTCCAGCAATACCTTCACATAGACAGTCTGTTCCTCGATTCCTGAGAAATCAGAGTTTGAACTAATATGCAAATGAGGATGTAGGTTTGAAACCTTTTTCACTCCAGCTCTATTTCTCGTCTTGTGTCACATGCTCCTGCTTGATTGATGTTTCCTTTGCCACAGTCACAAAGGTTAGAAGCAGTCAGTCAAGCAGGAGAAGGTAGCGCTGGGTGGGGAATAAAGCTGGAATGAAAGAGGTTTCAGTTCTACAGTCTCAATTGCATATCAGTTAATCAGTAATGGATTAATGGACTTTAAGACAGGAAACTGTATTATAAAAGAGGATGTTATGCATAATAAGACATGACACTTTATATTAAAGATGCTATACAAAAAAAGCAGGACACTATGTAATAAGTGTCAAAGCTATACCTAATAAGAGAGGACACAATGTGATAAAAGTCAAGGCTATACATAATAAAAGAGAACACTATGTAATATGGGACAAAGCTATACATAATAAGAGAGTATGCTGTGCAATAAGGGATGGCACTATACTGTACATAATAATGGAGGGCACTATATAAGAAAAGTATGCAATATACATTACAAAATAGGATGCTAGTAAGGTATGGTACTGTACATAATAAAGTTACATTCACTCATTTGTGTAAAGTGACATTGTGCTCCTGATTTTGTAATAATGCATGGTGCTTTAAATGAGAAAGAACACTATGTGATAATGTACAATACAATACCTAATAAGAGAGTACATTGTTTAACAACAATCAACAATGCTATACATAACAAAGCAAGAAGATTTATAATAAAAGATGTTGCTTTAGATAATAAGAGAGGACACTATGTAATGAGGGACAGCGCTATACAGCACATAAGAAGAAAGTATACTGCATGCTATATAATATTTGATAGCATTATACATAAAAAGAACGCACACTATATAATTAGGTATGGCACTGTACATACACTATACACTATATAGGGACAGCACTATACAGAATAAATATTTGCATCTAGTAACTTACCCATAAAAACTTTACAGGAAGTACAAGAATTGAATGTAGAGGATTGGTGCAAAGTTATTTTGTCTAATAAAGCTTGCATCTCCTTATTTCTACATCTGGAAGAATGATAGTCCAGAGAAGAAAAGATGAGCGCTACCATGATTCCTGTGTCATGCCAACAGTAAAGCATTCTGAGACCATTCATGTGTGGTGTTACTTTTCATCCATGAAAGTCGCTCACTCAAAATTTTGTTTAACAGCACTGCCACGACTAAAGAATGGTATCTAAACATCTTCCAAGATCAACTTCTTCCAACGATCCAGGGGCAATTTGGTTATGAACAATTCTTTTTCAAGCATGATGGAGAAAAATATCACAAGACAAAAGTGATGACTAAGAGATTCAGTGAAAAAACACTGAAATGCTTTGTCCATACCCAGGAAACTACCCACATCTCAAACGTATTGAAAAAGTGTCGTCAATTTTTAAAAATGATTGGACTAATAAAAACATAGAATTTGTGATAATCACCAAGCTTTGATTACGCAAGAATGGGTTGGCACCAGTGATGATGTGACCCAGAAGATGATATTCAGAATACCATAGTGAACTACAGAAGCCATGAAAACTAAGGATCAACATTATAATATTGAGTCTTTATATATTTGAGTTTTTTTTGTATTTATCAATAAAAGTTTAAAAACTTATGAAATGCTTATAATTGTACTTTAGTAACCATAGAAACATCTGACTAAGGCTGGAGGTCACACTCAACGTATACAAAATGGGTCCGATTTTGACGGCCGAGAATCGCACAAATGTTCTCCGTATGGTTATGAGTCGCACGTACCAGGGCTTATGGGGTACTCGGCACCGAGCCCGTTCACTTTAATGGGGGAGAGGTCACGGGTAGCACAGCTCGGTCCTTCGCCCTGGGCGCTCATTCAAAGGGGGATATTTACAGGGGATTTAGAAATTGTTCGTGACGCCACCTGTGGTTTCTGATCAGGGTGACCAGCGCTGCAGGGTGAATCCTCTGAGGGGTTGTTACTGGGCAGCAAGGTGTTAAGTCTTCCACAGGTAAGACTGATCCCTCGAGGTATATGGCGGTGCAGGGGGTGCAAGCAATAAGGCAGACACACACAATGAGTCTCTTTCCGTACCTTTACTGGTGATATTTGCAGGCACGTCCCGGGAAGCTGCTCAGGGTGGAGGATGCACGTCCAGTAATCACTGAGTAGGTGTAAAGCCTCCTTACTTCTTGATGTGTGTGAGTTTCTAACTTGCATAAAACAACGTTTAACTCCTTCTCTTTGCTACGCCCGGCTGATCTTGTGATGAGGTCTTCTTGTGGACAGAACAGTGTCTCTATGGCGGTACCTGCCAGACCCCCGTCTTCCTAACCTCAGTTACGTATTAGCACTGCTGGGCCCCTGCGACTTGAAGTCCAGGGTCTCCGGTTTTTCCCACTAGCTGTGAAGATACTAGCAAGCTCGGACCCGGTGTCCGGTAGTGCAGAGTGGAGGTTAGCTATCAATGCTGGTTGCCTCTGTCACTCTCTCTTTTCCTTTCTCCACTTGCCTGTCGTCCCACTCGCACACTTAAGATAAGCACAGGCAGCAGTAGATGTCAGCCTCTCACTCAAACTTCCTCAGCCCTCAGGCTAATCTGACAGGAGTCTCTCCCCGGTGTTCTGAGGAGATCTCATCTCTCCCTCACAGCTCGTCTGAGGTAACTGCGTTCTGATCTCTTCTGCTGTTCTGAGGTAACACCAACAACTAACTAACTCGCAGCTAGACTGCCTTCATCTCACCGCTGTCTCAAGGGCTCCCTCTGGTGGAACCAGGAAAAATGTCAAGTGTTGTGTGCTTATCAGGTGATTGTGAATTACCTTTCATGCATCCTCCTGGGTACATGTGGCACCAAGCGCAGCTGGGCTACACAGTTATCCATATGTAATTCATTTGCAATGCGATGATGC
Source organism: Oophaga sylvatica (assembly GCA_033576555.1). Classification (NCBI taxonomy): domain Eukaryota; kingdom Metazoa; phylum Chordata; class Amphibia; order Anura; family Dendrobatidae; genus Oophaga; species Oophaga sylvatica. The sequence goes on along the minus strand of JARQOD010000001.1, from coordinate 184,182,613 downwards.
GATTTCCTCGCATCTAGTATCCATATGACATCCGTATGCAATCCATATGCAATGAGACTTCTGCACCTCTCGACAGGTATTTTGGCCCACTCCTCAAGAGCAAACTGCTCCAGCTGTCTCGTGCTTGAAGGTTGCCTTTTCCAGATGACATGTTTCAGCTCTTTCCAAAGATGCTCAATAAGATTTAGGTCAGGGCTCATAGAAGGCCACTTCAGTATAGTCCAATGTTTTCCTCTTAGCCATTCTTGGGTGTTTTTAGCTGTGTTTTGGGTCATTTTTCTGTTGCAAGACCAATGACCTGTGACTGAGACCAAGCTTTCTGACACTGGGCAGCATATTTCTCTCTAAAATCCCTTGATAGTCTTGAGATTTCATTGTACCCTGCACAGATTCTAGACACCCTGTGCCAGATGCAGCAAAGCAGCCCCAAAACATAACAGAGCCTCCTTTATGTTTCACAGTAGGGACAGTGTTCTTTTCTTGATATGCTTCATTTTTCCATCTGTGAACATAGAGCTGATGTGCCTTGCCAAAAAATTCCATTTTTGTCTCATCTGTCAATAGGACATTCTCCCAGAAGCTTTGTGGCTTGTCAACATGTAGTTTGGCAAATTCCAGTCTAGCTTTTTATGATTTTTTTTTCAACAATGGTGTCCTCCTTGGTCATCTCCCATGAAGTCCACTTTGGCTCATACTATAGACGGATGGTGCGATCTGACACTGATGTTGCTTGAGCTTGAAGTTCACCTTTAATCTGTTTAGAAGTTTTTCTGGGCTCTTTTGTTACCATTCGTATTTTCCGTCTCTTTGATATGTCATCAATTTTCCTACTGCAGCCACGTCCAGGGAGGTTGACTACAGTCTCATGAAGCTTAAATTTCTGAATAATATGTGCAACTGTAGTCACAGGAACATCAAGCTGCTTGGAGATGGTCTTATAACTTTTACCTTTAACATGTTTGCCTATAATTTTCTTTCTAATCTCCTGAAGCAACTCTTTGCTTCGCTTCCTCTGGTCCATGTTGAGTGTGATACACCCATGTCACCAAACAGCACAGTGAGTATCTGTAGCCCTCTATACATGCCCACTCACTGATTCCAAGATTGTAGACACCTTAGTGTAATTAGTGGACACACCTTGATTTAACATGTCCCTTTTGTCACATTATTTTTAGGGGTACCATCATTTCTGTCCAGTCCTATTTCATGAGTTTTATTTTTTTTTTAATTCTGTGGAAGCATGGTTGAAAAGCAATGTCTGATTTTCATTTGTTCATTTTCATAGATTTTTATTTATTATTACTTTTGTCAGATTCAAGTTATTTCTGTGACCATTGTGGGTATTGAAAACGAGGGATACCAACAATTTTGACCACGTGTGTATATATATATATATATATATATATATTTATTTACCGTATATACTCGTGTATAAGCCGAGATTTTCAGCACCTTTTTTCGTGCTGAAAATGCCCCCTCGGCTTATACACGAGTCATTGGGCAGAAACCAGCGGGGGAGGGGGTGCCGCGGCAGGAGCCGGTGGCAGGGACATCATACTCACCCCTCCCCGTGCCATCGCTGAATGTCCCTGCAATCCTGCGTTCTCCCCGGCTTCCTGCAGCTCTCCAGCGCTGAGCGGTGACGTAATACCCGCTCATTAAGGTCATGTAATATGGACGCGACGCCACTCCCATAGGCGTGGCGTCCATATTCATGGCCTTAATGAGCGGTATTACATCACCGCTCAGCGCTGGAGAGCTGCAGGAAGCCGGGGAGAACGCAGGATTGCAGGGACGTTCAGCGATGGCACGGGGAGGGTTAGTATGATGGAGGAGGATGGGGGGAGCATGGAGGAGAGGACAAGGAGCACGGAGCAGGACGGGGGGGAGAATGGTGGACGGGGAAGCATGGAGGAGGACAATGAGCACGGAGCAGGAGGGGGGAGAACGGAGGACGGGGAAGCATGGAGGAGGACAATGAGCACGGAGCAGGATGGGGGGAGGATGGAGGGCACAGAGGAGCACGGAGCAGGACGGGGGGAGAGGATGGAGGGCACAGAGGAGCACGGAGCAGGACGGGAGGGCACAGGAGGACTGAGAAGGAATGGGGGAGCACAGCGGAGGACGGAGCAGGAGGGGGAGATACAGAGGAGAATGGGGGAGCACAGAGCTGGATGGGGGAGCAAGGAGCAGGACGGGGGCAGCACAGAGCAGGACGGCAGTTTATACACCCAGCTTATACACGAGTCAATAAGTTTTCCCAGTTTTTTGTGGCAAAATTAGGGGGGTCGGCTTATACACGGGTCGGCTTATACACGAGTATATACGGTAATTGTCTTGCAATGTTTTCATTTCCTGTTGTGTCCAGATGTCACCGTATCCAGAATTCCAAGCAGAGGAAGTTCACCGACCGCCATATTGGGACACCCAAGTGATGGGTGTCTCAATATGGAAACTGCTGCTGGTACCAACCTATTGCGCGGTACTACCAGCAGAACACCATCGCACACACACACACACACACACACTCTATACGCTGTACACAACACACACACTCACATACTCACACTCACACAGACTCACTCTCACACTCACACTCTCACACTCTCACACTCACACACTAACACACTCACACTCATACAGCCTCTTGAGCAGTACCACCAGCGGAACACTATCGCACTGCGCCTGTGTGAATTCCGTGCAGGCGCAGTGAATCATTCGGCTGATCCCGGCAGCAGATGCACGACGTGTCTACAGGCAGAGGAAACCGGTCACATTAAAGGGGTTTTCCCATGAACGAAAGTTCATTTTAAAAATTGTCTGTGTCTGACCATGTACGGAGCATACTACATCTCCTGGGCAGGGGAGGAATACTGACATTACAGCAGGGGATCACAGAGGATTCATTTTGTGAGGTAAAATATTTCACTGACTGCTTTTAAACAATATTTTACCTCACAAAATGTATCCTCTGCGATCTCCTGCTGTAATGTCAGTATTGTCTTTTGCTTCCTCCCCTGCCCAGGAGCTGTGGTATGTTCTCTACACAGTCAGACACAGGGGTGAGAGAGACAGAGCACAGGGGGGAGACAGCTCAAACGGGACAGCACATGAGGGTAGAACACAGCACAGGAAGAAGAGAGACAGCAGACAAGGAGGATAGCACATGGGGTAGACAGGTCAAAGAAGAGAGCACAGATGGGAGAAGTCAGCACATGGGGAAAGAGAGAGTGGATAGGTGGATGAGCACATGGGGGAGAGATTCTCAATGCTGCAAATCCTGTCCCCATCGTGACATTATTGCCCTCCCAATGTGATAGCATCGGGCCTCCATCTAGTATATATATATATATATATATAAAAATAAATATTAGATAGATAGATTAAAAGTCGTCAAATGATCTGCCGCATACAGTATAGAATAGAATAGGTTATAATAGAATAAATAGAATAGATATATACACATAGAATTGGTGTATATATATATATATATATGTCAGTGACACACATATATATATATATATATATGTGTGTGTCTTTATATTTCATAGAGAGATAGAAGAAAAGCAGGTAATTCATTTGTCGGCTTCTGTAAAATCACTGCAGGAGCCGACAGGATAGGAGACATGGTTTACATATAGTAAATCCATGCAGAATAGTTAGATATATAGATGTCAGTGACCAATATCATTAGAACAGTGTGTGTGTAAATTAGGGGACATGTATGTATTTAATAAAAGGTTCTTTTTGGTGAAAAAATGGCATGAGCTTCCGCGCAATTTTCCAAGCCAGAGAAGGAAAGCCAGCAACTGGGGCAGATATTAATAGCCTAAGAAGGGACCATGGTTATTGGCCCCCCTGGCTAAAAACATCTACCACCAGTCACCCCAGAAAAGGTGCATCTCTAAGATGCACCAATTCTGGCACTTAGCCTCTCTCTTCCCAGTGCCCTGTAGTGGCAGGATATGAGTTAATAGTTGGGGGGTTGATGTCACCTTTGTATTGTAAGGTGACATCAAACCCGGCTTAATAATGGAGAAATGTCAATAAGATACCTCTCCATTACTAATCCTATAGTTGTTAATGAGTTAAATAAAGACACAGCCAGAATAAAGTATTTTAATGAAATCAAACACAACACAGTTTTCACATCTTTATTGTACATCTAATTCCTGCAATGCCCTCGTTCGCCTATAATAAAAAAAAATTTAAAAAATCAGCAACATACCATACCTGTCCATCTTTCTGTCCCACGCTGTAATCCATATCTGGGGGATATACAGTTTACAACCAGGAGCGGTGCTAAGATGCGACTGCCCTGGCTGTAAACTACTGGTGAATGAATGAGATGCTGCCGGCGCTGCTTTAGTGACTAGCGGTGACGTCACTGAAGCTGCGCTGCCTCACAACCTGACCCGTGCTGAACTCTTGAGCGTGGGAAAATGCCAGTTTATTTTCCCATTCTCCAGAGTTCAGTGTGGGTCAGGCTGTGAGGCAGCGCAGCATCAGTGATGTCAATGCTAGTCACTGATGCTGCGTCGGCAGCTGACAACAGTGTGGCCATTACTGGCTGCGCATGGCAGTGATGTCATAGACTATGGTGGGCACGCCAAAGTCAGCTGCCAGTTCCTTCTCTGGCTGTAGAAGAGAATGCCAAATGTCATGGGAGCAGAGTAAGAACAAACTTTTTTTTTTAAATGTGTTGGAGAAGAACATAGCAGGGATCATTGTTATTGGAATGGGCAAAGAATGAGGGACATTACCATAAAGGAGTCTAGGATGAGGGACATTTTACCATAAAGAGACCCAGGATGGAGAATATTATGCCATGAAGGAACCCAGGATGGGGCATTACACAATGAAGAAGCCCAGAATGTGGGACATTATACCATTAAGGGGTCCAGGATGGGGGACATTATACCATTAAGGGTCCAGGATGGGGGACATTATACCTTGAAGGGGTCCAGTATGGGGACATTATACTATGAAAGGACCCAGGATGGGAAACATTATAGCATGAAAGAGCCCAGGATGGGAAACATTATACGATGAAGGGGCACAGGACAGGGGTAATATATACCAAGAAGGAGAACAGGATGGGAAACATTATATTACAATGGAACCCATGATGGAGGACATTATACCATGAAGGCGCTCAGGATGGGGGACATTATACCCGGAAGAGGCTCACAATGGGGAAAATTATACAAGGAAGTGGCCCAGGATGGGGGACATTATATTAGGAAAGGGCTGAAGAAGGGGGTCATTATTATAGGATGTAGTCCAGGATGGAGGACATCATTATATAGGGGGACGAACACATGCAGTCATGGCCAAAAGTGTTTTCACACATGAAATTGTTCCATTGTTCAAGTATTTGTCTCAGAATATTTTTGCAATTGCACATGTTTTGTTATACACGTTTATTTTTTTGTGTATTGCAGCAATATAAAAAAAATGAGAAAAAAAGGCATTGGACATTATTTTACACAAAAGCCTAAAAATGGGTCAGACAAAATTGTTGGCACCCTCAACTTAATATTTGGTTGCACACTTTCTGGAATAAATAACAGCAATCAATTGCTTCCCACAACCATCAACAAGCTTCTTACAGCTGTCAGCTGCAATTTTGAACCACTCTTTCCTTACAAACTGCTCTAGGTCTCTCATAATTGAAGAGTGCCTTCTCCCAACAGCAATTGTAATATGTCTCGACAGCTGTTCAATGGAATTTAGACCTGTACTCATTGCTGGCCACTTCAGATCTCTCCAGTGCTTTGTTTCCATCCCTTTCTGGGTGCTTTTTGAAGTATGTTTGGGTTCATTGTCCTGCTGGAAAACCCATGACCTAGGATGCAAACCCAGTTTTCTGATACTGGGCATTACATTGCGACCCAAAATCAGATGGTAATCTTCAGATTTAATAATGCCTTGCACACAATCAAGGCACCCAGTGCCAGAAGCAGCAAGACAATCCCAAACTATCTTTGAACACCCACCTCAATTCATGTTCATTTTGGCAAACTGCAGTCTAGCTTTTTATGTCTCTGTGTGAGCAGTGTGGTACTCCTGGTTCTACTGCCATAGCATTTAATTTCATTCAAATGTCATCGGATAGCTGGTGCTGACACTGATGCACCTTGAGCCTGCAGGATAGCTTGAATTTCTTTGGAACTTGATTGGGGCTGCTTATCCACCATCTGGACTATCCTACATTGCAACCTTTCATCAAATTTTCTCTGCTGTCCACATTTGGGAAGGTTGTAAACCTCTTAATTATGTTGTGCACCATGGACAAAGGAATATCAAGATCTCTGGAGATGGACTTGTAACCTTGAGATTGTTGATATTGTTCAACAATTTTGGTTCTCAAGTCCTCAGACAGTTCTCTTCTCCTCTTTCTGTTCTCCATACTTAGTGGGCACACACAGACACAGAATGCAAAGATTGACTTAACTTCTTCCTTTTTCCTATTAGGTTCAGGTGTGATTTTCATATTGCCCACACCTGTTACTTGACCCAGGTAAGTCTGAATGAGCATCACATGCTTGAAACATAGTTGTTAACCAACAATTTTGGAAAGATGCCAATAATTTTGTTCTGACCATTTTGGGTGTTTTGTGTAAAATTATGTCACATTTGCCTCTTTTTTCTCTGTTTTCCTGTGTTGTTCCAGTAAACAAAAGGAAATAAACATGTGCATAACAAAATATGAGCAATTGCAATAATTTTCTTGACGAAATACTTCATTCTCTGAAACAATTTCAAGGGTGCCAACATTTTTGGACATGACTATATATATACAGCTCTGGCAAAAAGTAAGAGACCACCACATCAAAACCCTATCATGGGCAGCCCATTCTCCAGACCTGAGCTCCATTGAAAACCTCCGGTATGTGATCAAGAGGATGATGGATAGTCACAAGCCATCAAACAAAGAAGAACTGCTTAAATTTTTGCGACAGAAGCAGTGTGAAAGACTGGTGGCAAGCATGCCAAGACACATGAAAGCTGTTTTTAAAAATCATGGTTATTCCACAAAATATTGATTTTAGAACTCTTCCTGAGTTAAAACATTAGTATTGTTGTTTCTAAATTATTATAAACTTGTTTTCTTTGCATTATTTGAGTTCTGAAAGCCCTGTTTTTTTAAAGTTTGACCATTTTCCCTTTGTCAGAAAAATAACACAAAATTTATTGCTTGGAAATTCGGTGACATGTCAGAAGTTTATAGACTAAAAGAACAATTTACATTTTACTGCCAGAGCAGTGTATACAGGTCCTTCTCAAAAAATTAGCATATAGTGCAAAATTTCATTATTTTCCATAATGTAATGATTACAATTAAACTTTCATATATTTTAGAATCATTACACACCAACTGAAATTTGTCAGGTCTTTTATTGTTTTAATACTGATGATTTTGGCATACAACTCCTGATAACCCAAAAAACCTGTCTCAAAAAATTAACATATTTCAACCGTCCAATAAAATAAAAGTGTTTTTTAAAAACAAACAAAAAAACCATCAAATAATAAAGTTCAGTTATGCACTCAATACTTGGTCGGGAATCCTTTTGCAGAAATGACTGCTTCAATGCGGCGTGGCATGGAGGGAATCAGCCTGTGACACTGCTGAGGTGTTATGGAGGCCCAGGATGCTTCGATAGCGGCCTTAAGCTCATCCAGAGTGTTGGGTCTTGCATCTCTCAACTTTCTCTTCACAATATCCCACAGATTCTCTATGGGGTTCAGGTCAGGAGAGTTGGCAGGCCAATTGAGCACAGTAATACCATGGTCAGTAAACCAATTACCAGTGGTTTTGGCACTGTGAGCAGGTGCCAGGTCGTGCTGAAAAATGAAATCTTCATCTCCATAAAGCATTTCAGCCGATGGAAGCATGAAGTGCTCCAAAATCTCCTGATAGCTAGCTGCATTGACCCTGCCCTTGATGAAACACAGTGGACCAACACCAGCAGCTGACATGGCACCCCACACCATCACTGACTGTGGGTACTTGACACTGGACTTCAGGCATTTTGGCATTTCCTTCTCCCCAGTCTTCCTCCAGACTCTGGCACCTTGATTTCCGAATGACATGCAAAATTTGCTTTCATCAGAAAAAAGTACTTGGGACCACTTAGCAACAGTCCAGTGCTGCTTCTCTGTAGCCCAGGTCAGGCGCTTCTGCCGCTGTTTATGGTTCAAAAGTGCCTTTACCTGGGGAATGCGGCACCTGTAGCCCATTTCCTGCACACGCCTGTGCACGGTGGCTCTGGATGTTTCTACACCAGACTCAATCCACTGCTTCCTCAGGTCCCCCAAGGTCTGGAATCGGTCCTTCTCCACAATCTTCCTCAGGGTCCGGTCACCTCTTCTCGTTGTACAGCGTTTTCTGCCACATTGTTTCCTTCCAACAGACTTCCCATTGAGGTGCCTTGATACAGCACTCTGGGAACAGCCTATTTGTTGAGAAATTTCTTTCTGGGTCTTACCCTCTTGCTTGAGGGTGTCAATGATGGCCTTCTTGACATCAGTAAGGTCGCTAGTCTTACCCATGATGGGGGTTTTGAGTAATGAACCAGGCAGGGAGTTTTTAAAAGCCTCAGGAATCTTTTGCATGTGTTTAGAGTTAATTAGTTGATTCAGAAGATTAGGGTAATAGGTCGTTTAGAGAACCTTTTCTTGATATGCTAATTTTTTGAGACAGGTTTTTTGGGTTATCAGGAGTTGTATGCCAAAATCATCAGTATTAAAACAATAAAAGACCTGACAAATTTCAGTTGGTGTGTAATGAATCTAAAATATATGAAAGTTTAATTGTAATCATGACATTATGGAAAATAATGAAATTTAGCACTATATGCTAATTTTTTGAGAGGGACCTATATATATATATATATATATATATGTATATATATATATATATATATTGTAAGCTTTTCAGGGATATAGCTCTGGGATCGCCGTCCGGGTGTCATGTGTGCATCGCCACGAAGATCGTCGCGGTTGCACATTCTGACTTCTCACAGCTGAGTTGCTGTTTCTTTGTGTTTGGCAGTTAGGGAGTTAATTCTGTCTGTGCTCAGTTCTGGGACTGGGTGCAGTTTCTCCCGGCTGCAATTAATTATTTGTTGATTGGTTTCCTTTAAATCTCTGGTTGTCTGTGTTGGGAGTTGCCAGTGAAATTCTTCATGCAGACCACAGATAGGATTGTATCTGTATAGACTTAAGTTAAAGAGCTCCTTATTGTTTTAAGCTCACCTTGCTTAGAGTTTAATATCCCAGATCATTTATGTTCCTTCTGTGTTTGAGTGTGTATGCAAGTCTGTGTTTTCTCCAGTCTGTCTTATATGTCTAATCTGTGTATTTAGCAGAGATCAGCCCATATCCCTTTGGTGGTAATCAGAATCCTTCTTAGGACTGATTACAGGGTTCAGGGACTGATAGGAGACAGGGTTAGGCTGGAGACTTGGACCTCTGAACCATTATCAGTACCTCCAAGGTGAGGGATTAGTTAGGACCCCAGTTTAGGGTCAGGTTAGACCCCCGGTCCTCCTCTTTCCTGTGACAGTGTATCAAGTCCTCAAGATTAACCCTGAGTTCAACGGATATCGTGTCAGGTAAATCTATTCTATATTTACATGCTGATGTTGCTAATCTATATGTTGTATAGAGTGTTGTTCTTTTAAGAATAGTTTACTGACATCGTACACATATCATAAGACCGCGTGACATTTTCACTGGCCTATAAAATTATTCCCAGTTGCCATGGATCCAGTAGCCCAGCTGGCTCTGCAGTTGCAGGGATTATCCATGGAGCTGACGGACATTAAGTCCAAAGTTTTGTCTCCCTCGGAGCAAACCAGATTTGAACCCAAAGTAGCTCTCCCGGACAGGTTCACTGGTGGGCGAGACAAATTTTTTACCTTCAGGGAAGCATGTAAATTGTATTTTCGGCTTCGGCCTCGATCATCAGGGAGTGAAGAGCAGAGAGTGGGAATTGTTATCTCGCTCCTACAAGGGGACCCTCAATCCTGGGCCTTCTCCCTTCCTCCGGGATCCCCGGCTCTACAGTCAGTAGATCGATTTTTTACTGCCCTGGGTTTGGTATATGATGACCCAGATCGGGTCTCTCTTGCTGAGACAAAATTACGTAAGATACAGCAGGGAGATCGTCCGGCGGAGGAATTTGCTTCTGAGTTCCGTAGATGGGCCACAGATACTCAGTTGAATGACCCAGCTCTTAGAAGCCAGTTTTGTCATGGGCTTTCTGACAAATTAAAGGACGTTTTGGCTCAGTATGATTCTCCTCCATCACTGGAGGCTGCTATGGCCCTAGCTATCCGTACTGATAGACGGCTCCGGGGAGAGGTGCGAGGTAACTCCGCCCCCTGTTGTTACTCCACCTACTACTAAAGTCCCTTATGTTGAGGTTCCCCTTGTCTGTTCGGAGGAGCCTATGCAGTTGGGAGGGACATCATTTCGTAGGAGGGGATTGGCGGTACGCCGCAGGACTAGAAGGTGTTTCTTCTGCGGGAAAGAGGGACATTTTGTTGGGGGATGTCCATCCCGTGCCTTGTTGAGCAAAAAGTCGCCGGAAAACTGTTAATCCCAGGTTGTGTGGTGGACGACAACCTGGGAGTATGTATTTCGTCCGCTAGTTCTTCTCAGTTCCTTGTACCAGTGGAGGTGGTGGTTGGTACGAGAGTGGAGAGATTTTCTGTTCTTCTTGATAGTGGGTCCGGGGCTAATCTGGTTGACGCTCAGTTTGCTCAGGCTCAAGGTATGCATCTGAGTGTATTGGTCAAACCGATCCCTATATTCTCCATTGACGCCAGGCCTCTCGGCCAAGGTAGCTTTGTTCATGAGGTTCATAACATTGACCTTCGGGTAGGGGCAATACATAGGGAACTATTATCTTGTTATGTGTTGGAGGGTCTACCTACTCCTATTGTGTTGGGACTTCCTTGGTTGGTTAAACATAACCCTGTGATTAATTGGCAGTCCAGAGATATAAGCCAATGGGGGGAGTTTTGCAAAAGTAACTGCATGAACACAGTCATCAGTGCGGTCGTGCCTAGTACTTTGCCTCCTTTTTTGGAGGACTTTGGGGATGTGTTCTCTGAGGAGGGGTGTCAGGAGTTGCCTCCTCATCGCGTGTATGACTGCTCTATTAATTTACTTCCTGATGCTAAGTTACCTAAAGCTAGGTTATATAACCTTTCTGGTCCTGAGAGGCAGGCTATGAAAGATTATATTTCGGAAAGTCTGGCCAAAGGGCATATTAGACCTTCATCTTCCCCAGTGGCCGCGGGGTTCTTCTTTGTGAAGAAAAAAGATGGAGGCCTACGCCCTTGCTTGGATTTCCGCGAACTTAATCGGATTACTGTTCGAGATCCGTATCCACTCCCTCTGATTCCTGATCTCTTCAATCAAATTGTTGGCGCCAAATGGTTCTCTAAATTGGATCTCAGGGGGGCGTATAATCTGATTAGGATAAAAGAGGGGGATGAGTGGAAAACGGCGTTTAACACACCGGAGGGACATTATGAGAACCTTGTCATGCCTTTTGGTCTGACTACTGCACCAGCAGTATTCCAACATTTTGTTAATGACATTTTTCGTCATCTGGTGGGGCTGTTTGTGGTCGTATATTTGGATGACATTTTAATTTACTCACCAGATCTTGTGTCTCACCAGGAGCATGTGAGACAGGTGTTGCAGATCTTGCGAGACAATAAACTATACGCCAAACTGGAGAAGTGTGTATTCGCCGTACAGGAACTTCAGTTTTTGGGTTTCTTGGTGTCAGCCTCCGGTTTCCGTATGGACCCTGAAAAGGTGAGAGCAGTGCTTGAATGGGATCAGCCAGAGGATCTTAAGGCTCTGCAGCGTTTTCTGGGGTTTGCTAACTACTACCGGAAATTTATTTGTAATTTCTCATCTGTTGTCAAACCTCTCACTGACATGACAAGAAAAGGGACGGATTTTTCTAAATGGTCGGACAAAGCTTGCCAAGCTTTTTCCTCTTTGAAAAAATGTTTTGCTTCGGCACCCGTTCTCATCCAACCAGATGCATCACAGCCGTTCGTTGTGGAGGTGGACGCGTCTGACGTAGGGGTGGGTGCAATATTGTCCCAGGGTCCGTCCCCTGGTAAATGGCATCCGTGCGCTTTCTTTTCTAAAAAATTGTCGTCCGCCGAAAGGAATTATGATATCGGCAATAGGGAACTTTTGGCCATTAAGTTGGCTTTTGAAGAATGGCGTCACTTTTTGGAGGGGGCAGTCCACCCGGTCACCGTCATTACTGATCACAAGAACCTGCTGTATTTGGAATCTGCTAAGCGTCTGAATTCCAGACAAGCTCGATGGTCGTTGTTTTTTACCAGGTTTAATTTTGTTGTCACTTATCGCCCTGGATCTAAGAATGTTAAGGCGGATGCCTTGTCTCGCAGTTTCCCAGGGGCCGGGAAAATGATGACCCGATTCCTATCCTTCAGGAGGGGGTGGTAGTGTCGGCTGTATGTTCTGAGCTTGAGGAGGAGGTGTTAGAGGCTCAGGGGGACACCCCTGCAGGACCTCCAGGGAGACTGTTTGTCCCAAATCAGTTGAGACAAAAGGTTATTGAGGCACATCATAATTCTGCTTTAGCAGGACATCCAGGGAGTAAGGCTACTTTAGATCTCCTTTCTCGCCGGTTTTGGTGGCCTAACGTTAATAAAGATGTTTTAACTTTTGTCGCGTCCTGTGGGGTTTGTGTTCGCTCTAAGACCCCTCATACCCGTCCGTCTGGGACCCTCTTACCCTTGAAACTTCCGGAGCGTCCATGGACTTATTTGTCTATGGACTTCATCACGGACCTTCCTCAGTCGTCAGGGAAGACTGTCATACTGGTGGTTGTTGACAGGTTCAGTAAGATGGCACATTTCATTGCTCTTCCTGCCCTCCCTAATGCTAAAACTCTGGCGCAGGTGTTCATTGGGGAGATTGTGAGACTTCATGGGTTGCCTTCTGATGTGGTGTCAGATAGGGGGTCTCAGTTTGTGTCCAAGTTTTGGAGGGCATTTTGTTTACGTCGGGGGATGCAATTGTCATTTTCCTCGGCTTTTCATCCGCAGACCAATGGTCAGACAGAGCGTCTGAATCAAAGCCTAGAGACTTATCTTCGGTGTTTTGTCTCAGAGAACCAGGAGGACTGGTCTTCTTTCTTGCCTCTGGCAGAGTTCGCTCTTAACAACAGGCGGAGCGAGTCCACTGGTAAATCCCCGTTTTTTGGGGCATATGGTTTTCATCCCCAGTTTTGTACTTTCAATGGGGGGGCCCTTCTGGGGTTCCTGAGGAGGAGCGTTTCTCGTCGTCACTTGCTTCAGTGTGGAGAGGTGTATTGAATAATCTGAGTGCTATGGGGAACCGTTATAAACGTATGGCTGATAGGAGGAGAGTTTCTGGTCCAGATCTTAATGTGAACGATCTGGTATGGTTGTCTACCAGGAATATAAAACTTAAAGTTCCCTCCTGGAAGCTGGGCCCCAGATTCATCGGGCCGTACAGGATCAGTTCCATAATTAATCCTGTGGCATTTCGTCTGGACCTCCCTCCTACGTTTAAAATCCACAATGTGTTCCACAAGTCATTACTTAAGAGGTACGTGGCACCAGTCATACCATCACCTCTACCTCCTCCTCCAGTGGTGGTCAATGGTAACTTGGAGTTTCAAGTGTCAAAGATCATTGACTCACGTCTGAATCGCCGGTCCCTTCAGTACTTTGTGCATTGGAAGGGGTATGGTCCAGAGGAGAGGACGTGGGTTCCTGCGTCTGACATTAACGCAGATCGTTTGGTGCGGACCTTCCACAGAACTCAACCGGGCAAACCTGGCCCTGAGGGTCCGGAGGCCCCTCGTAGAAGGGGGGGTACTGTCATGTGTGCATCGCCACGAAGATCGTCGCGGTTGCACATTCTGACTTCTCACAGCTGAGTTGCTGTTTCTTTGTGTTTGGCAGTTAGGGAGTTAATTCTGTCTGTGCTCAGTTCTGGGACTGGGTGCAGTTTCTCCCGGCTGCAATTAATTATTTGTTGATTGGTTTCCTTTAAATCTCTGGTTGTCTGTGTTGGGAGTTGCCAGTGAAATTCTTCATGCAGACCACAGATAGGATTGTATCTGTATAGACTTAAGTTAAAGAGCTCCTTAGTTGTTTTAAGCTCACCTTGCTTAGAGTTTAATATCCCAGATCATTTATGTTCCTTCTGTGTTTGAGTGTGTATGCAAGTCTGTGTTTTCTCCAGTCTGTCTTATATGTCTAATCTGTGTATTTAGCAGAGATCAGCCCATATCCCTTTGGTGGTAATCAGAATCCTTCTTAGGACTGATTACAGGGTTCAGGGACTGATAGGAGACAGGGTTAGGCTGGAGACTTGGACCTCTGAACCATTATCAGTACCTCCAAGGTGAGGGATTAGTTAGGACCCCAGTTTAGGGTCAGGTTAGACCCCCGGTCCTCCTCTTTCCTGTGACAGTGTATCAAGTCCTCAAGATTAACCCTGAGTTCAACGGATATCGTGTCAGGTAAATCTATTCTATATTTACATGCTGATGTTGCTAATCTATATGTTGTATAGAGTGTTGTTCTTTTAAGAATAGTTTACTGACATCGTACACATATCATAAGACCGCGTGACACCGGGTAGACGGAGTGGCACGGAAACAGTTCATTCACAGACAGCAGTTCTGGTAAAAACTGGCCGCAACCAGTTTTATTAAAGTCCACAGCAAACAGAACATAATCAAAACCAAATCATAAACATAAGCCCTGGGCTTGTCCAGCCACTTACTACACTTAGATAGATTTCCCTCTCTATCCGGGTCCAGACTCTAACAGCCTGTCCCCAAAACAACACATATGTTCAGTAGTTACCAGCATGGAGTTTCACAGAGTCTCCTCCTTGTGTCTGAAGGCATATCCAACGTCCAGACTTGAGAGAGCTCCCCTCCTATTCAGCAGCTATCCGCATGGATTCTCACAGAGACTACTCCTGTGTCCGGGGTACATCGAGCACCCAGACTGAGACAGCTCATACTCCTGGAGACTCCTTCTTGTGCCTGGACTCCTTGTCCAGACTAAGCAAGCTCTCTGTCTGTGTTTGCAGACACCTACTTCTGGTCTCCTAATTAACAGCTGAGTGGTTTCAGGCCTGAGCTGCAAGTGTGTACTGAATGTAAGGTGTAGTGACCTTTCTCTACCACTAGGTTTACAAAGCCATACATTTCCCTTATACCAGTCAGCAAAGTATCTAGGTGAAATGTACACCCCATTCAACACACATACTCTCACTGTCTCACATATCCCCCCCCTCTTCTCCAGACCGGAGGGCTGGTCATCCAGACCGGAGGGATGGTCAACAATCCAAAAGAGACAGTGAACTCTGGACCAGTCATGGCCCTCATCAGCTTCATCTTCACTACTGTCATCTGTATCTTCACCTGAGCCATAGCCAACATCAGCTTTCTCTTCATCTGAAGCATCCGCACTACCCTGTACCCTCCCAGGCCTATGCTCTCTGCGGGCCTCGGGTATCCTGCACGGTTTCATCTTGACCTTAGGGCCGGGCTCAGTTTCGATATAGTGCCTGGCCAGAGAAGTACGACCCGGCACATCAGAACACTTCTGCTGACTCTTCCTCAGAAACTCACGTACCTCCTGTCCCTGGTGCACTGACCATGTGTCACCAACTATCACAGAAGGTATAGGGGGGTTTTCACTTTTCTCTAGTTCCCCTTGAACCCTCTTTAGCACATCTATTTTCTTGAATATCGGTTGACTCATAAAGTCTATTTCACAGACCTTAAGCTCCTCTGCCATGGTCTCTGACCATTTTAAGCTACACTGTTCAAATGATTGGGACTGTAGAAGGAGCTGATCGTTTTTCTTTTGCAGTACACATAATTCATCCGCTAAGTCTCCAGCTGAATTGTAATGTTCAAACCGTAACAACAGCATTCTTATATAGAGCCTTAGACTTATTGAGCAGCATTTGCTCTTGCAACGAAGAGATTCCCTGTATCCTTCCTTTTACTTCATTGACCTTCTCACGAAGATGCTCATGGCTTTCATCACACTCCTTCATCACAGTTTGGAGTTTTTTCTGAGAAGTCATCAATTCATCTGGTACCTGTTGGACGTCTTTTATGTCTTCGGCCCCTTCTTCAGGCTCTTCTGGTAGAACATGCTCAGAAGCCCTACCGTCAGTCTTACATTCTACCTCTTCAGTCACATCATTATGGTCTCCAATATTTCCATTTATTCCGGCTTTCAAATTCTCCTTGATAGCTGCATCTGTATACTCAGAACCCGCCGGATTCTTCTCTTCCACCACGTTCTGCATCCCATCTGAGCTCCCGTGTGTCTGCAGCGGCAACGGAGTGACACATCGCTTTTCCCATTTGTTGGGACGTGGCTCCGATGTAGACTCCATGAAAGTGCGCTTGAGCTCACCAACGCCAGCCTGATGTCTCAAAATCTCATCTTGTGACTTATGCAGATCCTTGGTGTCACTCGGAAACACCGCTGGGGCTCCGGGCGCCGAACTTCCAGCCTGAGCTTCACGAGTTACAGCTACTGATCCGAACCGCAACCCGTCCACGCCGCTGTCTTCGGCAGAAACAGATTCCTGGACAGAGTCAGTCCCCATATCTTCAGTCTTGTTCCTCACAGCTTCACTTGAGACCTCAGCTTCTGATGAGGCATCTGGCTTGGTGACTACCACTTCTATGGCTTTTTCCACCTCTGCAGCATCTCCCTCAGAGTCCTTGGCACGATACAGATCCACACCATACCTTGGTAACTTCACATTTCCAACAGCATCTACTTGGGCTGTGTTCAGTTTCAGAGTCCTGCCTTTAAAGCTCAGCTCTCCTCCTTTCACCTTAGTCTTCGCCAGGGAACCGGCCAACTGTAAAACATCTTCAGATGCCATCTTCTGTCCGACTGCAAGGTCAGCATCAGCCTTCCTCTCAGGACTCTCAACCTCCTCTGCTACCATGCCTTCCTCATTTGCACTGGTTGCTTGATTGTCATCAGATGATTCACTATCACTACCACTATCCCTGTCTGACACCTTTTTCTCAGCCACATCTGGCTCACTTTCAGGGTTATACACTTCATTTTCATTCACATCCTGCTCACTGTCAGGGTTATACAATTCATTCTCATTCACATCCTGCTCACTTTCAGGGTTATACACTTCATTTTCATTCACATCCTGCTCACTGTCAGGGTTATACAATTCATTCTCATTCACATCTTGATATGGAACCTTAGTTAACATGTCATCCATAACATTAACTTCACCATCTGGTCCCTGGTTTCCCTCAGGTGGTCCCTCAAGTATGTGACTATGTGACAACCCCAGCACTATACTTCCATATAGCTCAGGTACTAGGAGCTGGCTCACGACCTCTCCCTGGACTTCAGTGTCCCTATACAACAGGTGAGTGTTTATGGCAACATGAGGAAACCTCTCCTCAGAGCCAGGCTCTTGGGAAACCTCATTTAGAACATTTATATTTTCCTGGGCCGTTTTAAGAGAGGGGTCTCGCCACTGCTCACTCTCAAAATTGTCACAGGACACAGGTAAGCCAGGGACACTCGGTTCCCGAGAACCACCATCCTCGTCTCCCAACATCACCTGCAAAGGAATTTCATCACTATCACAGTCATCATTATTATCAATATCATTATCATGATTATGATCAGTATCATCATCACTATCATGATCATCATCATTATCATTATCAGCATCAGCATCATTATCATGGTCATCATCATTATCATGATCATCATCATCATTATCATTATCATCATCATCATCATCATTATCACATAAGTTTAACGGCCCACTAGCATTGTGTTCCGCCCCTCGGGACTGCGCACCCTCAATAGGAGCTTCATCACACTGTCCATCAGAAACATTTTTCCCCCAGAGATCCTTAGACCGGGGAAAGTCATTACCCAATATGACGGGGGGCACCAGGTTCTTCACTACCCCCACTTCACATGAAACCTCCCCGCGTTTGGGGATCAAGTCCACAACAGTCTCTGGGTAGACTTTGGTGTCTCCATGGACGCACACCACACTCAGGTGTTTATCAGGGATAAAGTCCCTATCAATCAGGCTGTCCCATACGGAAGTCACTGGACTCTCTGAGTCCAAGAGGGCCTGTGCTGGGCAGTCATTTACAACCACCGGGGACCCCTGTGGTCCAGTCTCTTCGGCTGAGGTGGACACACACACAGGCTCTGCGCAGGGAGAGAGGGATCCGCCAACATCACAACACATAGGCTCCCCCTCTATTGGACAGTTTGCTGCAATTTCACGACATCTCCAACACTGTCCATCACACTCTCCCACCCACACGACTCCAACAGCTGGAACGCTCTTACCGGGAGAGGTCGGCGTCCAGGAACTCTGAAGTGACGACCTCTCAGACGGCTGGTCACGGAGGCAGTCTTTGGTGGCGAAGGCCCTCTCCATCAGGCTGACCAGACGATTGGCGTCCTGGTGGTCTCCTTGTCCGACCTGTGGCTGTACCTCAGGAGGACGTGCTTGGGTGTAGCGGTCCACTATCACCTTTTCAACTCCATAATCAGGTTTGCTGACTGCAGACTCCCAACTGCATCTCCAGTCATGAACTCCCCTGGCACGGGCTGTCACCGTAACACCCAGCCGGGTAAAAATCTCCGCTTTCAGCTTGGCATAGTCTTGGCTGTCCTGCTCGCTCAGGTCAGCATAGGCCCTTTGGGGTTCTCCAATCAGATAGGGTGCGACCATCATGGCCCATTCAGATAGGGGCAGATTCTCCTTCTCTGCCAGTCCCTCAAACCTAGTGAGATATACCTCCACATCGTCACGAGGTGTCATCTTTTCAGGGACCGTCTTACCGCCTTCTTTACAGCGGACAATGCAGGTGACTTTGCAACATTACTTTGGGACGATGCGCTGCAAGTCTTTTGTAGTGCTGCAACCTGCTCAAAAAACAACCGGTTATTCTCCTGCTGCTGCTGCAGGAATTGCTGCTGGGCCTGCTGCATGCGCTGCTGGTGCTGCAGGCGCTGCCGCTCCATGCTCTGCTGCATGCTCCGCTGGGCCTGGACCAGGTACTCAACGAGCTCCTCCATACTGCCGGACTTATCTGTCTCAACAACGGCAGTCTTATGTTGCACATTAACTTGCGCCATTTGTTCAAACAGCGCCTCCATGCTGTCATCCATGCTGTCAGACTTCTCTGTCTTAACAACGGCAGTCTTCACTCAAGACACACACACTCCACAGTCTTTTCCACAGAAAGTTCAGCTTTGCTGTGCAAACACTTTTTTTTTTTTTTTTTCTTTGCAAAGTCTGTTAGGGCTACTGTCTCTTTAAGACTGCTCCAACAGACGTTTCTCTCTTTTTTTTTTTTCTCTGACACACTTTTTTTTTTTCTCTGCTGCTGCTTCAACAGACTTCACCTTTATTGCTGTCTCTAGCCACTGTGCTGCACGCACATTCTAGCACCAATTGTAAGCTTTTCAGGGGATATAGCTCTGGGATCGCCGTCCGGGTAGACGGAGTGGCACGGAAACACTTCATTCACAGACAGCAGTTCTGGTAAAAACTGGCCGCAACCAGCTTTATTAAAGTCCACAGCAAACAGAACATAATCAAAACCAAATCATAAACATAAGCCCTGGGCTTGTCCAGCCACTTACTACACTTAGATAGATTTCCCTCTCTATCCGGGTCCAGACTCTAACAGCCTGTCCCCAAAACAACACATATGTTCAGTAGTTACCAGCATGGAGTTTCACAGAGTCTCCTCCTTGTGTCTGAAGGCATATCCAACGTCCAGACTTGAGAGAGCTCACCTCCTATTCAGCAGCTATCCGCATGGATTCTCACAGAGACTACTCCTGTGTCCGGGGTACATCGAGCACCCAGACTGAGACAGCTCATACTCCTGGAGACTCCTTCTTGTGCCTGGACTCCTTGTCCAGACTAAGCGAGCTCTCTGTCTGTGTTCGCAGACACCTACTTCTGGTCTCCTAATTAACAGCTGAGTGGTTTCAGGCCTGAGCTGCAAGTGTGTACTGAATGTAAGGTGTAGTGACCTTTCTCTACCACTAGGTTTACAAAGCCATACATTTCCCTTATACCAGTCAGCAAAGTATCTAGGTGAAATGTACACCCCATTCAACACACATACTCTCACTGTCTGACAATATATATAAATATATATATTTATATATATACTGTATATCCTTGAATATATATATATATATCTCAAACACACAGTATATATAATCTGTAGCTTTGCTACCATAAAATGAGAGGTGCCCAGGCACAATTCTTGCACAGGTGCCCCAACAAAGCTGTCAGATTGGTGGGAATCTGACACCCGGAAATCTCTATTACACCTATTACAAGCTTCAGTCAGCCAGATGTAAATACATTGAATTAAGCTGCACTGTGTATCTCCATTCAATGTGTAGTGGCTGTTGCCAGGTCCAGCAAATCAGCTCATATTCATAAGAAAAGGAACATTTAACTGCTGAATGGTGACAGTGCCAAGGGTTGCACACTTACCGATTTAATAGTGATTACATATTTTAAGGATAGATTATCAATATCATCTGACCGGACAACCAATTTAATATGTTTCTGCTTTTGATAAAAACATTTTTTGCATTCTACAAGTGAACACAATGTTAAAACCCAACTACTTCTATTGAAGAATGATTCCATATTACTGGCAGAGTAGTTAATTGCCTTCAAAAGCTTTCCTCCATGGAAGAAATTAGTAATGATTTGCATTTCCAATCTTCTGTTAATAGTTAGAGAGATTGTGTACATCTTGTATCAATGGACCATGGAGCCAAATTAGCTAAGCTCTGAAAGTATTCTGGTAATGTTTTGGGCATTGTTCAATGCATAATTTCTGTGTCGCTATTAATTAATGTAACAATGGTTTCAAAACAAAAATAGTTCTGAGCAAAATAGTTAATGTGACCATAACATCCATTCCATTGTTGGACGGGTACTTGTTTGATTGTGTTAACTTTATATTTGCTGTTAATAGAGACCTACTAATGTAGTAAGCACAGTACTGTTAGGCTAGGTTCGCAAATATCCATTGTATCAAGCTCAGATTTTTATCAGCCTGATGCAATGCAAAGGATCTGAACAGATGGCAAAGCGAATGCAAAAATGCATTAGTTGCCATCAGGTTTTTTTTTATTGTCACATGAAATCTTGTGATTGGAGTGTAAAGGAGTGGAGACACTGCCCACACCCCCTTGAATATCTCTGGGTTATAAAATGCATTTCCATGCATTAAATGTTTTTATCTGGTTTGTGTTCTGCAACAGTGAGTTAGCTGCAGACAGGGTTAACTAATGGGGTCAGCCCAGAATTTAAGGAGTTACCTAGGCACAAGCAAATGCAGTTTCCTGTTGTTAGGCAGATAGGGAGAAGTAATGAGTAGAGAAAAGACCTATGTTCTTCCAGCACGCAGACCTGCAATGAAATGGGTATTTGTGTGACAAGTAAGGGAGACCATATCCCATAGCAAGTTCTAAAGAAAACCATGATTAAGTGGCAGTAGAATTCCTGATCTCAGGCAATGGTGCTCAAAGCAAGGACTAAAGTGGAGGAAAGATTCCTTATCACAGGCAAATGGGTCTAAAGGTACTGCCACACTAAACAATCCCGCTAGCGATCACGATAACGACGCATACTAATGCGATCGCTAGCGGGATTGTTTCTATATCGCTAAGTGCGGCCACATTTAGCGATATAGTTAACGACGCTATCGCCGTTAGCGATCTTCTTAACGACTTTAGCGGTACAAAAGTACCGCTAAATCGCTAAGAAAAGGTGCCACACTAGCGATATATACTTACCCAGCGGGAGCGCCGACGAGAAAATAGGGTCCGGAACGATTCCAGCGACGAGCGAGATCACAGCAGGAAGCTCGTCGCTGGCAGCTGCCGCACTGAACAACATCGCTAACGGGATCGCTAAATAGTGACGTTTTTTAGCGATCCCGTTAGCGATATTGTTCAGTGTGGCATACCCTTTAAAGCAAATGATAATCTATACTAGATAAGAAGCTAGAGTGTAGCCAGTAGGGATGAGTGAATTTGTTTGGTTTTTGTCCCCAAATCTGGTTTTAACATATTTGCGTCATATTCAAACACTATTAATGCCGAATGTATGTTTAATGATCAGTTTCGAACATATTCGGTAATTTATACTTCCTTTGACTCTAATGACGTTCGACTGTGTTCGACAAATATTGCAAAAACAATATTCGATGCTGATTGTATTTGGAACTGAATCCGAACAAATTCGTTCATCTCTAGTAGCCAGGCCTGAGGATCATGGATGAGAACATTGCCAGGGACAAGTATTCCCTATGGGGTACTGAGGATGCAGTGGCATAGCAAGGAATATGTGACACTCAACCAGTACACTTGGAGAATAGTAGTAAGGAGTTATACTGATGTACCTCAGCCAGCAAGATCCTCACAAATCAAATGGGCACTGAGTCTAGCTATGAGGGGCTGTTGCGACACACGACCCATGCAGTCCTCACAGGGGTTCCCATGATAGTTTGTAGGACTGATGTAACATTTAATGAAAACAATGTACCACAACTTGTAACCATAAAGTTCCTGCCTCTGGATTATGCAGTAGAAGTATTTGTAAAGTGTTGTGGTTGCTATCTGATGTTTATACTTCTCATAAAGTTGTTCAGAAAAGAAAAATTAATTTTTGGACTTTGATTTCCCTCATTCATCTCTATTCCATCTGTTCCTGGCATGCCATGTCAAGCAGCAGCATTGGGTCTCTAGAGGTGTATCATCAAGATAAAAGAAGCACACACCCAGCCAGGACCCCCATTTACCTGTAGTGCAGGGGATGTAGAGGTCTTGTACCTAGGCTATGGCTGTCACCCCCGCCCTTTACAGGACTACCAGACTGTCATATGCTCCAATCCCCTGAAAAAACTGATACATCAAACAGGTGGGAACAATCCCAATGCAAACATTTGGGTCAGTTTATCAATCAGTTTCACCAGGTCTTTTTGTGAAATGCCAGATGGAAATGATAAAGCAGCATCAGCCATATGCGAAACCAGCCTTAAGGTACTGCCACACTAAACAATCCCGCTAGCGATCACAATAACGACGCATACTAATGCGATCGCTAGCGGGATTGTTTCTATATCGCTAAATGCAGCCACATTTAGCGATATAGTTAACGACGCTATCGCCGTTAGCGATCTTCTTAATGACTTTAGCGGTACAAAAGTACCGCTAAATCGCTAAGAAAAGGTGCCACACAGCGATTAGATACTTACCCAGCGGGAGCGCCGACGAGAAAATAGGGTCCGGAGCGATTCCAGCGACGAGCGAGATCACAGCAGGAAGCTCGTCGCTGGAAGCTGCCGCACTGAACAACATCGCTAACGGGATCGCTAAATAGTGACGTTTTTTAGCGATCCCGTTAGCGATATTGTTTAGTGTGGCATACCCTTTATTCATGAGAAATGGAAAGGCAATGTTACTTTTTATCACTATTAAAATCTAGCTAGAAATTTGCCACTTGAGGAATGAGGCCAGGTGAGGCTAGACTGAACGCAGACTCGGAGCATTAAATGACAAAAGCAGAGATCTTAACCCCTTCCCGTCCTGTGACACAGCGTATGCGTCATGAAAGTCGGTGCCAATCCGACCTATGACGCATACCCTGTGTCATGAAAGGATCGCGTTCCTGCGGGTCGGGAGACCGGGGTCACTGAAAGGTCACCCGACCCGCAGGCACAAGACCCTTTGTGCTTCACCACAGGGGGTTGGCTTAACCCCCACGTGGCTATAATCGCTCTGATTGGCTGTTAAAAGTGAAACAGCCAATCAGAGCAATCTGTAATATTTCACCAATGAAATTTGGTGAAATATTACAATCCAGCCATGGCCGATGCTGCAATAGCATCGGCCATGGCTAGAGACCGAGATCCGACTCCCCCCACACCGAGTCACGGCGGCGATTGGCCACCGCCACCGATAGATGGCGGCGATCGGTCACCGCCATCACTAAATGCTCCCCTCCTCCTTGCCTCCGCTCCCCTCACCTTCCGATCCTCCCCCTTACCTTCCGACCCCCCTACTCACCTCTCCCGGTCCTCCGATGTCCCTGGATCCGTCCCGACGTCCGCCGGGGATGTTTCATGGGCGCCACCATTTTGCAAAATGGCGGGCACATGCGCAGTGCGCTCGCCGGCCGGCGCATGCGCAGTGCGCACTCCGGAGTCCAGAAATTTATTTTGATCACTGTGATAAACTCTCACAGTGATCAAAATAAAAAAAAGTAAATAAATGCCCCATTTATCACCCCCATAGGTAGGGACAAATAAAATAAAAAATATATATATATTTTTTTTTTCTTAATAGGGTTAGGGTTACGATTATAAGGCTGTGTTCACATTGCATTATGGCAGTCTGTTAGACGGACTGCGTTACACCATGGTATAACGCGGTGTAACGCAGTCTGTTAATGCTGCCATTCACCCCCATTTGCGGGCGCATCGCGACGCATGCCGCTTTACGGCATGCGCTCGCGACGTGCCGTCATTCAGTGATGGAGCCTCGGATGCGGACTGCAGCGTCTGGGCTCCGTCAACGCTAGCGCAGATGAACCCAGCCTTAGGGTTAGGGTTAGAACTAGGGTTAGGGTTAGAACTAGGGTTAGGGTTAGCCTTAGGGTTAGCATTAGGGTTAGAATTAGGGTTAGGGTTAGAATTAGGGTTAGGGTTGGAATTAGGGTTAGGGTTAGAATTAGGGTTAGGGTTGGGATTAGGGTTAGGTTTGTGGTTAGGGTTAGAGTTAAGATAAGTGTTAGGGGTGTTTTGGGGTTAGGGTTGGGATTAGGGTTAGGCTAGTGGTTAGGGTTATGGTTAGAGTTGGGATTAGGGTTAGGGATGTGTTGGGGTTAGGGTTATGGTTAGGATTTGGACTAGGGTTAGGGTGTGTAGGGGTTAGGGTTGGGGTTAGAGGTGTGTTGGGGTTAGTGTTGGAGTTAGAATTGAGGGGTTTACACTATTTAGGAACATCAGGGGTTGTCTATACACGACATGGCGCCACTATTGATTCCTGCAAATTTTGCGTTCAAAAAGTCAAACAGTGCTCCCTTTATTCCGAGCCCTGACGTGTGCCCAAACACCACATATGGGGTATGGGTATGGTGGTCTAATTTCTCCTGTTACCCTTGGGAAAATAAAATTGGGGACTAAAAAAATGATTTTTGTGGAAAAAAAATGATTTTTTATTTTCACAGCTCTGCGTTATAAACTTCTGTGAAGAACTTGGAGATTCAAAGTGCTTACCACACATCTAGAGGAGTTCCTTGGGGGATCTAGTTTCCAAAATGGGGTCACTTGGGGGGGTTTCTACTGTTTAGGCACATCATGGGCTCTGCAAACGTAACATGAAGCCCGCAGACCATTCCATCAAGTCGGCATTTCAAAACGTCACTACTTCCCTTCCGAGCCCCGACGTGTGCCCATACAGTAGTTTTCTTCCACATATGGGATATCAGCGTACTCAGGACAAATTGGGCAACAACTTTTGGGGTCTAATTTCTTCTGTTACCCTTAGGAAAATAAAAAATTGGGGACTAAAAGATCATGTTTGTGGAAAAAATATGATTATTTTATTTTCATGCTCGTGCGTTATAAAAATCTGTGTAGCCCTTGGGGGTTCAAAGTGCTCACCGCACATCTAGAGGAGTTCCATGCGGTGTCTAGTTTCCAAAATGGGGTCACTTGTGGGGAGTTTCTACTGTTTAGGCACATCAGGGGCTCTGCAAACATAACAAGATGCCCACAGACCATTCCATCAAGGCAGCATTTCAAAGCGTCACTACATCCTTTCCGAGCCCTGACGTGTGCCCAAACAGTGGTTACCCCCACATATGGGGTACCAGTGTACTCAGGACAAACTGTACAACAACTTTTGGGGTCCAATTTCTCCTGTTACCCTTGTGAAAATAAAAAATTGCGGGTTAAAAAAAATCAGTTTTTGAGGAAAAAAATTATTTTTTATTTTCACGGCTCTGCATTATAAACTTCTGTGAAGCACGTGGGGGTTCAAGGTGCTCACCACACATCTGGATAAGTTCCTTGAGGGGTCTAGTTTACAAAATGGGGTCACTTGTGGGGGGTTTCTACTGTTTAGGCACATCAAGGGCTCTGCAAACGTAACAAGATGCCCACAGACCATTCCATCAAGGCGTCACTACATCCTTTCCGAGCCCTGACGTGTGCCCAAACAGTGGTTACCCCCACATATGTGGTACCAGCGTACTCAGGACAAACTGGACAACAACTTTTGGGGTCCAATTTCTCCTGTAACCATTGTAAAAATAAAAAATAGGGGGCTAAAAAATGATTTTTTTGAGAAAAAAAAATATTTTTTTATTTTCAGGGCTCTGCGTTATAAACTTCTGTGAAGCACCTGGGGGTTCAAAGTGCTCACTGTGCATCTAGATAAGTTCCTTATGGGTCTTGTTTCCAAAATGGGGTCATTTGTGGGGGAGCTCCAAAGTTTAGGGCTCTCCAAACACGACATGGTGTCCGCTAACAATTGGAGCTAATTTTCCATTAAAAAAGTCAAATGGCGCTCCTTCCCTTCTGAGCCCTGCCGTGTGCCCAAACAGTGGTTGCCCCCCACATATGGGGCACCAGCGTACTCAGGAAAAACTGGACAACAACATTTGGCATCCAATTTATCCTGTTACCCTTGGGAAAATAAAAAATAGCGGGCTAAAAAATGATTTTTGAGAAACAAAAATGATTTTTTTTTATTTTCACTGCTCTGCATTTACAAACTTCTGTGAAGCACTTGGGGGTTCAAAGTGCTCACTACACATCTAGATCAGCTCCTTGGGGGGACTAGTTTCCAAAATGGGGTCACTTGTGGGGGGTTTCTACTGTTTAGGCACATCAGGGGCTCTGCAAATGCAACATGACACCCGCAGAACATTCCATCAAGTCTGCATTCCAAAATGGCGCTCTTCCCCTTCTGAGCTTTCCCATGCACCAAAACAGTGGTTCCCCCCCCACATATGGGGTATTGGTGTACTCAGGACAAATTGCACAACAACTTTTGTGGTCCAATTTCTCCTGTTACCCTTGTGAAAATAAAAAATAGCGGGCAAAAAAAATTATTTTTGAGGAAAAAATAGATTTTTTTATTTTCACTTCTCTGCGTTATAAACTTCTGTGAAGCACTTGGGGGTTCAGAGTGCTCACAACACATCTAGATAAGTTCCATAAGAGGTCTAGTTTCCAAATGGTGTCACATGTGGGGGGTTTTCACTGTTTAGGTACACAGGGGCTCTCCAAACACGTCATGGTGTCCGCTAACGATTGGAGCTAATTTTCCATTCTAAAAGTCAAATGGCGCTCCATCCCTTCTGGGCCCTGCCGTGTGCCAAAACAGTGGTTTATGACCACATATGAGGTATCTTTGTACTCAGGATAAACTGCTCAACAAATTTTAGGAGCCATTTATTTTATCCTGTTGCCCATGTGAAAATGAAAAAACTGAGGCTAAAAGAAATTTTTTGTGAAAAAAAAGTACTTTCTTTTTTTTACGGATCAATTTGTGAAGAACCTGGGGGTTCAAAGTGCTCACTATGCATCTAGATAAATTTCTTTGGGGGGTCTAGTTTCCAAAATGTGGTCACTTTTGGGGGAGCTCCAATGTTTAGGCACACAGGGACTCTCCAAATACGACATGGCAACAGCTAAATATTCCAGAATATTTTCCATTCAAAAAGTCAAATGGCGCTCCTTCCCTTCTGAGCCTTACCGTGCGCCCAAACAGTGGTTTATGACCACATATGAGGTATCTGTGTACTCAGGAGAAATTGCCCAACAAATCTTAGGAGCCATTTTATCCTGTTACCCATGTGAAAATGAAAATACTGAGGCTAAAATAAAATTTTTGTAAAAAAAAAGTACTTTCTTTTTTTTACGGATCAAGTTGTGAAGCACCTGGGGTTCAAAGTGCTCACTATGCATCTAGATAAGTTCCTTGGGGGGTCTAGTTTCCAAAATGGGGTCACTTGTGGGGGAGCTCCAATGTTTAGGCACACAGGGACTCTCCAAACGCGACATGGCAACAGCTAAATATTCCAGCATATTTTCCATTCAAAAAGTCAAATGGCGCTCCTTCCCTTCTGAGCGCTGCCGTGCGCCCAAACAGTGGTTTATGACCACATATGAGGTATCTGTGTACTCAGGAGAAATTGCCCAACAAATTTTAGGATCCATTTTATCCTGTTGCCCATGAAAAAATGAAAAAATTGATGCTAAAATAAAATTTTTGTTGGAAAAATTAAAATTTCCATTTTTTCCTTCCACGTTGCTTTAGTTCCTGTGAAGCACCTGAAGGGTTAATAATCTTCTTGATTGCAGTTTTGAGTAGCTTGAGGGGTGCAGTTTTTATAATGGTGTCACTTTTGGGTATTTTCTGCCATATAGACCCCTCAAAGTGACTTCAAATGTAAGGTGGTCCCTAAAAAAAATGGTTTTGTAAATTTTGTTGTAAAATTGAGATATCGCTGGTCAACTTTTAACCCTTATAACTTCCTAACAATAACAAAAAATTATTTCCAAAATTGTGCTGATGTAAAGTAGACATGTGGGAAATGTTATTTATTAACTATTTTGTGTCACATAACTCTCTGGTTTAACAGAATAAAAATTAAAAATTTGAAAATTGCGAAATTTTCAAAATTTTCCCCAAATTTCCATTTTTTTCACAAATAAACGCAAAAATGATCGACCTAAATTTACCGCTAACATGAAGCCCAATATGTCACGAAAAAATATTCTCAGAATCGCTAGGATCCGTTGAAGCATTCCTGAGTTATTACCTCATAAAGGGACACTGGTCAGAATTGCAAAAAATGGCAAGGTCTTTAAGGTCAAAATAGGCTGGGTCATGAAGGGGTTAAAGAAAACTGTGTGATTTTTTTATGTGCTTAAAAATTTCTTTAATAGCGGTACATTGCATGAAAATGTTATTGTTTTACTTTCTAAATTGGATTTGTTGCTTATTAGAAGGCTTCCTGTGATAACTATTTTAGATAGGGCCCCACTATAACAGATTAACATTATGTTTAAAAGGGTTATCAGAGATGTTTTTTTGCTTAAGAACTTACAGACAAGTCATTGCTAACTACCTACCTGTTGTGCCCAACACCTATCTCTGCCGGCTCAGAAAGGTCACGAACCTCTTCTACTGGCGATTCTGCGGCTTCTGGTGACATCACATCAACAGAAAAGCTGCCTCTTTTATGCTGTGCTCTGTTAATGAGACACTACTGCCCATGTCATGCGGAATGACTGTCGGTTCCCTGCTGCATAACTGCGTAGAGCCGGCTGTCAATAAGCATGATGTCAGCAGCAGAACAGGCCCCTAAGCAAGAGCAATGTATTGCCCTATGAAGTCTAATAGGACATTAAAATGCCCAATTCCATCTGATTTGGAAGAGGAAGTGAGATCTCTCACATCTTAAACCCATGTACGTACAACTGCACAGGTTGCACAAATGGTATGTCCATATATGATCGAAAGTCACACCTCAGCGACAGAACAACCTTAGAATAACCTTATTAAGGTGTAAACGACTGATATTAGAAAGTGCAGCTGCCAACTTCAGCATCTCTACCAGGAGTCATTTTATAAATATTACTGATGTGGCTGTATACTGAGATTACAAGCTACTGCCTGCTTTTGTCCTGCATGGAAATCTTGACATGGGTAGAGTCTTACAGTGGGTACGGAAAGTATTCAGACCCCTTTAAATTTTTAACTTTTTGTTTCGTTGCAGCCATTTGGTAAATTCAAAAAAGTTCATTTTTTTTCTCATTAATGTACTCTCTGCACCCCATCTTGACTGAAAAAAACAGAAATGTAGATTTTTTTGCAAGTTTATTAAAAAAGAAAAACTGAAATATCACATGGTCATAAGTATTCAGACCCTTTGCTCAGTATTGAGTAGAAGCACCCTTTTCAGCTATTACAGCCATGAGTCTTCTTGGGAATGATGCAACAAGCTTTTCACACCTGGATTTGGGGATCCTATGCCATTCTTCCTTGCAGATCCTCTCCAGTTTTGTCGGTCAGGTTGGATGGTGAACGTTGGTGGACAGCCATTTTCAGGTCTCTCCAGTGATGCTCAATTGGGTTTAGGTCAGGGCTCTGGCTGGGCCAGTCAAGAATGGTCACAGAGTTGTTCTGAAGCCACTCCTTTGTTATTTTAGTTGTGTGCTTAGGGTCGTTATCTTGTTGGAAGGTGAACTTTCGGCCAAGTCTGAGGTCCAGAGCACTCTGGAAGAGATTTTCGTCCAGGATATCTCTGTACTTGGCCACAGTCATGCTTCCTTCAATTGCAACCAGTCGTCCTGTCCCTGCAGCTGAAAAACACCCCCATAGCATGATGCTGCCACCACCATATTTCACTGTTTGGATTGTATTGGGCAGGTGATGATCAGTGCCTGGTTTTCTCCACACATACCACTTAGAATTATCACCAAAAAATTCTATCTTCGTCTCATCAGAACATAGAATCTTATTTCTCATAGTCTGGGAGTCCTTCATTTGTTTTTTAACAAACTCTATGCGGGCTTTCATATGTCTGCCACTGAGAGGCTTTCGTCGGGCCACTCTGACATAAAGGCCTGACTGATGGAGGGCTGCAGCGATGTTTGACTTTGTAGAACTTTCTCCCATCTCCCTACTGCATCTGCGGAGCTCAACCACAAT
This sequence comes from Oophaga sylvatica, assembly GCA_033576555.1. NCBI lineage: Eukaryota > Metazoa > Chordata > Amphibia > Anura > Dendrobatidae > Oophaga > Oophaga sylvatica. The sequence continues at coordinate 184,151,738 of JARQOD010000001.1, read as the reverse complement.
TATCTTGGGGTTCTTCTTTACCTCTCTCACCAAGGCTCTTCTCCCACGATTGCTCAGTTTGGCTGGATGGCCTGGTCTAGGAAGACTTCTGGTGGTCCCAAACTTCCATTTATTATGGAGGCTACAGTGATCTTAGGAACCTTGAGTACTGCAGAAAATCTTTTGTAACCTTGGCTAGATGTGTGCCTTGCCACAATTCTGTCTCTGAGTTCCTTGGCCAGTTCCTTTGACCTCATGATTGTCATTTGGTCTGACATGCACTGTGAGCTGTGAGGTCTTATATAGACAGGTGTGTGCCTTTACAAATCCAGTCCTATCAGTTTAATTAAACACAGCTGGACTCCAATGAAGGAGTAGAACCATCTCAAGGAGGATCACAAGGAAATGGACAGCATGTGACTTAAATATGAGTGTCTGAGCAAAGGGTCTGAATACTTATGACCATGTGATAATTCAGTTTTTCTTTTTTAACCCCTTACTGCCATCCGACGTACTATCCCGTCCATGGTACCTGGGCCCGTATGACCATGGACGGGATAGTACGTCCCAGCGATCGGACGCGCTCCCAGGGGGAGCGCAGCCGATCGCGGCCGGGTGTCAGCTGATTATCACAGCTGACACCCGGCACTATGTGTCGGGAGTGGTCACGGACCGCTCCCGGCACATTAACCCCTGGCACACCACGATCAAACATGATCGCGGTGTACCGGGGGCACAGGGGAGGATCGCGCAGGGAGGGGGCTCCCTGCGCGCTCCCCTGAGACCCTCAGAGCAGTGCGATGTGTCTCGCTGTTCCGAGGGTCCGTCCTCCCTCCAGGTCCCCGGATCCAAGATGGCGCCGGGGTCCTGCAGGGAGGCGGCTTCCTCAGTGCCTGCTGAGAGCAGGCACTGAGAAGCCTGCAGGGATGCCAGAGCGATCGCTATTGTGACAGAGTGCTGTGCACACTGTCACACCAGCGATCTGACCCTATACAGTGATGTCCCACCCTGGGACAAAGTAAAAAAGTTAAAAAAATAAAAATAAAAATTGTTTAAAAAAATCATAAAAAAAAAAAAAAATATTCCCCAATAAATTCATTTTTTCCTGTAAATAAAAAAACCAAAACAATAAAAGTATACATATTTGGTATCGCCGCGTCCGTAACAACCCCCCCTATAAAACTGTCCCACTAGTTAACCCCTATAGTGAACCTCTTAAAAAAAAAAAAAAAAAAAGCAAAAAATCAATGCTATATCATCATACCGCCAAACAAAAAGTGGAATAACACACGATCAAAAAGACGGATATAAATAAACATGGTACCGCTGAAAACGTCATCTTATCCCGCAAAAAACGAGCTGCCATACAGCATCATCCATCATCAACGAAAAAATAAAAAAGTTATAGCTCGCAGAATAAAGCGATGCAAAAATAATAATTTTTTATATAAAATTGGTTTTATTCTATAAAAGCGCCAAAACACAAAAAAATGATATAAATGAGGTATCGCCGTAATCGTACTGACCCGGAGAATAAAACTGCTTTATCAATTTTACCACACGCGGAACGGTATAAACGCCTCCCCTAAAAGAAATTCATGAATTGCTGATTTTTGTTCATTCTAACCTCCCAAAAATCGAAATAAAAAGCGATCAAAAAAGTCACATGCTCAAAAATGGTACCAATAAAAACGTCACCTCGTCCCGCAAAAAATAAGTCCTTACATGACTCTGTGGGCCAAAATATGGAAAAATTATAGCTCTCAAAATGTGGTGATGCAAAAACTATTTTTTGCAATAAAAAGTGTCTTTTAGCGTGACAGCTGCCAATCATAAAAACCCGCTATAAATAGTAAATCAAACCCCCCTTTATCACCCCCTTAGTTAGGGAAAAATAATAAAATTATAAAAAAGTATTTATTTCCATTTTCCCATTAGGGTTAGGGTTGCGGCTAAAGTTAGGGTTAAGGTTGACGCTAAAGTTAGGATTAGGGTTAGGGTTGGGATTAGGGTTATGGATGTGTTAGGGTTAGGTTTGTGGTTAGGGTTGGGACTAGGGTTAGGGGTGTGTTGGGGTTAGGGTTGGAGTTAGAATTGGGTGGTTTCCGCTGTTTAAGCACATCAGGGGCTCTCCAAATGTGACATGGCGTCTGATCTCAATTCCAGCCAATTCTGCATTGAAAAAGTGCTCCTTCACTTCTGAGCTCTGCCATGCGCCCAAACAGTAGTTTACCCCCACATATGGTGTATCAGTGTACTCTGGACCCCAAGAGTTATTGTGCAATTTGTCCTATTTCTTCTGTTACCCTTGGGAAAATAAAAAACTGGGGGTAAAAATATCATTTTTTTAAAAAAAAAATGATTTTTTTGTTTTTTACGACTGTACGTTATAAACTTCTGTGAAGCTCTTGGGGCTTCATAGCGCTCACCACACATCTAGATAAGTTCCTTGTGGGGTCTATTTTCCAAAATGGGGTCACTTGTGGGGGTTTCCACTGTTTAGGCGCATCAGGGGCTCTCCAAATGCGACATGACGCCCCCAGACCATTCCATCAAAGTCTGCAATCCAAAACGTCACTACTTCCCTTCCGAGCCCCAACGTGTACCCATACAGTAGTTTTCTCCCACATATCGGGTATCAGCGTACTCATCACAAATTGGACAACAACTTTTGGGGTCCAATTTCTCCTGTTACCCTTGTGAAAATAAAATATTGGGGACGAAAAAATCATTTTTGTAAAAAAAAAAAAAAAAAGATTTTTTTATTTTTACAGCTGTACGTTATAAACTTCTGTGAAGCACTTCGGGGTTCAAAGTGCTCACCACACATCTAGATAAGTTCCTTGTGGGGTCTATTTTCCAAAATGGGGTCACTTGTGGGGGGTTTCCACTGTTTAGGTGCATCAGGGGCTCTCCAAATGCGACATGACGCCCCCAGACCATTCCATCAAAGTCTGCAATCCAAAACGTCACTACTTCCTTTCCGAGCCCCAACGTGTGCCCATACAGTAGTTTTCTCCCACATATTGGATATCAGCGTACTCAGGACAAATTGGACAACAACTTTTGGGGTCCAATTTCTCCTGTTACCCTTGTGAAAATAAAATATTGGGGGCGAAAAAATCATTTTTGTAAAAAAAAAAAAGATTTTTTATTTTTACGGCTGTACGTTATAAACTTCTGTGAAGCACTTCGGGTTCAAAGTGCTCACCACACATCTAGATAAGTTCCTTGTGGGGTCTATTTTCCAAAATGGGGTCACTTGTGGGGGGTTTCCACTGTTTAGGCGCATCAGGGGCTCTCCAAATGCGACATGACGCCCTCAGACCATTCCATCAAAGTCTGCAATCCAAAACGTCACTACTTCCCTTCCGAGCCCCGACGTGCGCCCATACAGTAGTTTACTCCCACATGTTGGGTATCAGCATACTCAGGACAAATTGGACAACAACTTTTAGGGTCCAATTTCTCCTGTTACCCTTGTGAAAATAAAATATTGGGAACGAAAAAATCATTTTTGTAAAAAAAAAAAAAAGATTTTTATTTTACAGCTGTACGTTATAAACTTCTGTGAAGCACTTCGGGGTTCAAAGTGCTCACCACACATCTAGATAAGTTCCTTGAGGGGTCTAGTTTCCAAAATGGTGTCATTTGTTGGGGGTTTCCACTGTTTAGGCAGATCAGGAGCTCTCCAAACACGACATGACATCCAGCCAATTCTGTGTTGAAAAAGTCGAACGGCGCTCCTTCCCTTCCAAACTCTGCCATGCACCTAAACAGTGGTTTACCCCACATATGGAGCATCAGCATACTCTGGACAAATTGCACAATAACTTTTGGAGTCTTGTTACCCTTGGGAAAATAAAAATTGGGGTGAAAAGATCATTTTTGTGGAAAAAATATGATTTTTTAATTTTACGGCTCTACGTTATAAACTTGTGTGAAGCACTTTGGGGTTCAAATTGCTCACCAAAGATCTAGATAAGTTCCTTAGGGGGTCTAGTTTCCCAAATGGGGTCACTTGTGGGGGTTTCCACTGTTTAGGCACATCAGGGGCTCTCCAAATGCAACATGGCGTCCAATCTCAATTCCAGCCAATTTTGTTTGGAAAAAGTCATATGGTGCTCCTTCCATTCCGAGCTCTGCTGTGAGCCCAAACAGTAGTTGACTCCCACATATGGGGTATCAGCGTACTCAGGACAAATTGGACATCAACTTTTGTGGTCCAATTTCTCCTGCTACCCTTGGGAAAATAAAAAATTAGTGACTAAAAGACAATTTTTGTGGGAAAAAAATAGGATTTTTTATTTTCATGCTCGGGCATTATAAACTTGTGTGAAGCACTTGGGGTTCAAAGTGCTCACCAAAGATCTAGATAAGCTCCTTAGGGGGTCTAGTTTCCAAAATGGGGTCACTTGTGGTGGGTTTCCACTGTTTAGGCACATCTGGGGCACTGCAAACAGAACATGACCCCCATCAACGTCTGCATTCCAAAACGTTACTACTTCCTTTCCAAGCCCTATCGTGAGCTCAAACAGTTCCCCCCCCCCACATATGGGGTATCAGCGTACTCAGGACAAATTGGACAACAACTTTTGGGGTCCAATTTCCTTGGGAAAAATCTAAAATTTGGGACTAAAAAATCAATTTTGTGGAAAATTGTTTTTTTTATTTTTCAGACCCAGGCATTATAAACTTTTGTGAAACACTTGGGGTTCAAAGTGCTCACAACAGATCTAGATAAGTTCCTTAGGGGGTCTAGTTTCCAAAATGATGTCACTTGTGGGGGGTTTCCACTGTTTAGGCACATCAGGGCCTCTCCAAACACGACATGGCGTCCAATCTCAATTCCAGCCAATTTTAGTTTGAAAAAGTCAAACGGCGCTCCTTCCCTTACGAGCTCTGCCGTGTGCCCAAACAGTGGTTTTCCTCCACATATTGGCTTTTGGCGTACTCAGGAGAAATTGCACAACAACTTTATCTGTCCATTTGCTTCTTTTACCCTTGTGAAAATAAAAAAAAGTTTGTAATAGATCATTTTTGTGGCTAAAAAGTTAAATATTCATTTTTTCCTTCCACGTTGCTTCAGCTCCTGTGAAGCACCTGAAGGGTTAATAAACTTCTTGAATGTGGTTTTGAGTACCTTGAGGGGTGCAGTTTTTAGAATGGTGTCACTTTTGGGTATTTTCTGCTATATAGACCCCTCAAAGTGACTTCAAATATGAGGTGGTCCCTAAAAAAAATGGCTTTGTAAATTTTGTTGTAAAAATGAGAAATCGCTGGTCAACTTTTAACCCTTATAATTTCCTAAGAAAAAAAAAATTTGGTTCCAAAATTGTGATGTAAAGTAGACATGTGGGAAATGTTATTTCTTAACTATTTTGTGTGACATATTTCTCTGTTTTAAGGGAATAAAAGTTCAAATTTTGAAAATTGCAAAATTTTCAAAATTTTCGCCATATTTGCATTTTTTTCAAAAATGAACGCAAGTTATATGGAAGAAATTTTACCACTAACGTGAAGTACAATATGTCACGAGAAAACAATCTCAGAATCGCGAAGATCCGTTGAAGCGTTCCAGAGTTATAACCTCATAAAGAGACAGTGGTCAGAATTGTAAAAATTGGCCCATGCAAACCACCCTTGGTGGTTAAGGGGTTAATAAATTTGCAAAAAATTCTACATTTCTCTTTTTTTAGTCAATATGGGGTGCAGAGTGTACATTAATGAGAAAAAAATGAACTTTTTTGAATTTACCAAATGAATGCAATGAAACAAAGAGTGAAAAATGTAAAGGGGTCTGAATACTTTCCGTACCCACTGTATATAGGCAGCATAATACACATGTTCTTACATAATGCTTAGATTATTTCGGTGAATGCCCAGACAACAGTCATATATTTGTCGCTTTAAAGAGTTTGTTAAATATTATGATGTATTGATGTAAAGATTGGGCCACATTTATAAAATAATATTTTGCCCTAGAGCCTTTAGGATGCATTCAGACATCCATATAAATCAGTCCAAGATCGGACCGCAATGCATTGGTATGACTGCGGGTCTCCCAACCTGAGAGTGACAGCTTCATAGAAATATGTAAATCGATCACTCTTGGCCAGTTCCATGCAACCCAGTTTGATCTTGGACCGATTTGTACGGATGTCTGAATGCGCCCTTAGATGAAGTGTTTGAACAGTGTCCATACAGCATAAATAATAACACTTATTCATTTTCTTACCATACCTAAATTAGTTCATTGTTTATTCTGTAATTTTTTTTAAGTAGAACAATACAGACCACCAAAGATTAATTATTTCCTTATAACTAGTGTTGAGCGATACTGCTCGATATCTAAAAATATTGTATCGAAATGGTATCGCCGATATCACTAAATATCGTCGATATCCGATTCTGATACCGGAAGTCCCATGTAAGTCTATGGGAACAAAATATCGCAACAAAAAAAACCCTTTCTTTCGTTGTAAACACAAAATATACACACATAGAATACATATATATATATATATATATATATATATATATACATGTCATTGTGACATATATATATACATATATTTATAGTTTATACACTTCTACATAGTAAAATAGACTCTGATTCAATTGCCGGGTAAAGCCGTGACATACCCCATAGAAGTCGACGGCCTCGGTGCCGAGTACCCCCAAAACCTCTGGCTCTGTGCGACTCAACTTGGGCGTCACGAACAGGATTCTGTAGCTCACTATAAGCGAGTCCTGTGTGCCTGAATTGAACTGGTTTTGTGCTTGAGAATTGCTAAAATCATCAGAGAATGTATTTGCCATTTTTCAGCCATATCTGCGTCACGACGAGGCACTGGTGAAGAGAAGGGGTGCTCTTGTGGGTGTACACTCACTCGTGGCCCCAAAAAAAGTGGCCGACCACTGTAAATGGTATGCAAAGTAAGACGTCCCCACAGCTCTTCATTCCCCCTCCCATCCTCCCGGTGCGGAAAAATAACCGAAGGTCCCCCCCCCTACAAAGAGGGGCCCCTCAGATGCTAAGAACATGGGATGGAGAGGGAAGGCACGAGCGAAGGTGGGGGATGGAGCATCAGGCTTCCCCCCAGGAAGCGACCCCATCGCCGGGAACCCCCGTTTGGGGGCCCCCGGCCCGGAAACCCTCCTCGCTGCAAAAACGGAGGATACCCTAAGAGGCCGGCCCGGGACCGGGGGGGTCCAGGATGGAAGCCAGCTGGCTGCCCTAAAATAAATTGGGCGGCGCCAAACCCCTTACCTGAATGTCGTACGGAAGGGGAGGCCCCCTCTAGTAAGGAGTCCGGCGGGAAACCCGCCCCGCAATGTATCCCGGGTTTACGTTGTCGAGTGGGGACCCCTTCGTGGGAAAAAAATCTGCCCGGCAGACCCCAATCCCCCGTTTTCCCCCTCGTGAGACAGAAGAAGCGACACCCCTCCTCATGGAGGAGGCCGCGAGGCACCAGAGCACTACCTGCCCTTTCCCGGGGCCCCCATGTCATTTTTCCGAGCGGCTGCTTCCTCCCCAGGTGAGCACCGCCCGGGTGGGGGCGCAGGAAAAGGGTGCCCCCAAACCCGGAAAGTAAGGCGTTTGATGGGAGACTGGGCGCGGTGGAGGGAATTACAACCCCCCCCAGGAGGAAGAGTGGGAGTTGGGAGCGGGGAACAAGCGACAAAAGGGGGGGAAACCCAAACCGGGGTTCCGG
>JARQOD010000001.1:184071461-184143941 GCA_033576555.1 Oophaga sylvatica | reverse complement strand
AGGTGCTCCATTTCCTCCCAGTCGATTTCCATCGCTAGTGGCTGGGGATCTTCCGGTGTCCCTACCGGGAGATAGCATTCCGTTGCGGCCTCTGGTTCCAGGCCTGGCGGCCGTTCCGGTCCGGGTAAGGCCTCCTCAGCCTCCTTCCCTCCCGCCGCGTCCTCGGCGGAGTCAGGATCAGCTCTTTTGGGGCCGGCCTCCGGTTCTTCTTCAGCCGCTGGTTCCAGTGGCGGCGCAGGTGACGGTTGTGCATCCAGGGCGGAGAGCAGCGCGTCCCACAGCAGCCGCTGTTTCAGGGCACGCCAGCTTTGCTCCATCGCCTCCATCTCTGCACGTTGTCGGACCATATCCCTCAGCGCCTCATCCAATTCATCTACTCTCTGCATTTTCGGGTCGTTCTCCCGACCTGGGGACAGTTCAGGCACAGGCAGCATCTGTTCAGGGGAACGGGGTCTACGCACCGCCATTCCTCCACACAGCGTCTCCTGTCCTTCCGCCATCTCACTCCAGGCCAGACTGTGTGTTTCATCTGGAACACTCTGGATTTTTCCGTGGAGGCGTGACTTTCGCTTTCTCTTCTTAGCATGGAGGATGAAGAGGAGGTGGATCTCCCTTGCAGTGGGGCAGGCTCGGACATTGTAGTAACATTTAGACAGGGTGCCCATTACTTTCGCGCCACAGGGGGGGGTACGCCCACGAATACACGCCCTCTTCTTCACCAGCGCCTCAGGGCGCGAATATGGCGGCAAAATGGCGGAAAATGGCGCCAAAATATCACAAAAACGCAACACAGTCTTTTTCACAAAAACAGTCCATTCCAGGCACACAGGACTCACATATTGCGAGCTTTGGATCCTGTTCGTGACGCCAAATAGATGAGTCGCACGTACCAGGGCTTTGGGGTACTCGGCACGAGCCCGTTCACTTCACTGGGGATGTCACGGGTAGCACAGCTCGGTCCGTTAGCCTGGGCGCTCACTAAAAGGGGAAATTTACAGGGGATGATAGAAATGTAGAATTGTTCGTGACGCCACCTGTGGTTCCTGGTCAGGATGACCAGCGCTGCAGTGTAGATCCTCTGAGGGTTTGGGGCAGCAAGGTGTTAAGTCTCCCACAGGCGAGACTGATCCCTCGGAGTATATGGCGGTGTAGGGTGCAGGAGCAATAATGCAGACACACACAGGACAGTCTCTTTCTGTACCTTTACTGGTGGTAGATTCAGGCACGTCCCGGGAAGCTGTCAGGATGGAGGATGCACGTCCAGTAATCCACTGAGTAGGTGTAGGGCCTCCTTACGTCTTTATATGTGTGAGTTTCTAACTTGCATAAAACAAAGTTTAACTCCGTTCTCTTTGCTACGCCCGGCTGATCTTGTGGTGGAGCCTTCTTGTGGACAGAACTAAGTCTCTATATGCAGTGCACTGCTAGACTCCTGTTCTCCTGACCCCGGTTACGTATCAGCACAATTGGGCCCCTGCGATCTGGAATCCAGCAGGGTCTCCGGTTTCTCCAACTAGTCATGAAGAAGCAGTAAGTTCGGACCCGGTGTCCGGTAGTGCAGAGTGGAGGTCAGCTATCAATGCTATCGACCTCTGTCACTCTCTCTTTCTTCTTTCTCCACTTGCCTGTCGCCCTACTCACACCTTTAACATAAGCACAATGGGATAGCAGTTTCTCTCAGTTCTGCTGCTCTTCAGCTCTGCTGCTCTTAGACTGCGGATTGCAGACTGACTGAGCTCTCTGAGACGACTAGATGACTGTCTTCTCTGAGATGGCTGCACAGACTGCAGAACTCACTCCAACAACTCCTTCCTCACAACAACAAAACCCACCACTAATCCCATCTCCACACCCTTATATACCTGCGTAATCTAAAGGGCTCCCTCTGGTGGTACCAGGGAAATGTGAAGTGTGAATGAATATCGGGTGATTGTGAATTACCTTTCATGCATCCTCCAGGGTAACATGTGGCTCCAGAGCGCAGCTGGGCTACACATCTACACTGCTGTGCAGACTGCTTTTTACACAGCACTAATACTTTTATTCTTTTTTTCTGCACAGCTATCGAGCGTTCATTTTTTCCTACACCGTACTGAGCTGTACGCTCCTCACACACTACCATGTACCGGCTGATATCACGGACAAATACATGCTGACTATCTGTGTGTGACTCCGGAAATATATGCGGAGATTTAAATTTTACAGCTGTACGCTTCTGATACAGTATAGTATATCTGCTGTTTGTATTACGGTCAAATCCATACTGAGTGAGCGTCTATGTGTGACTCCGGAAATATATACGGAGATTTAAATTTTTCCCTACACCGTATACAGCTGTACGCTTCTGATACAGTACCGTATTTCTACTGTTTGTATTACTGTCAAATCCATATTGAGAGCGTCTGTGTGTGACTCCGGAAATATATACGGAGATTTAAATTTTCCCCTACACCATATACAGCTGTACTCTTCTGATACAGTGCCGTATTTCTGCTGTTTGTATTACGGTCAAATCCATACTGAGAGAGTGTCTGTGTGTGACTCCGGAAATATATACAGAGATTTAAATTTTCCTCTACACCGTATACAGCTGTACGCTTCTGATACAGTACCTTATTTCTGCTGTTTGTATTGCGGTCAAATCCATACTGAGAGAGCGTCTGTGTATGACTCCGAAAATATATACGGAGATTTAAATCTTCCCCTACACCGTATACAGCTGTATGCTTCTGATACATTACCGTATTTCTGCTGTTTGTATTACGGTCAAATCCATACTGAGAGTGTCTGTGTGTGACTCCGGAAATATGTACGGAGATTTAAACTTTCCCCTACACCGTGTACAGCTGTACGCTTCTGATACAGTACCGTTTTTCTGCTTTTTGAATTATGGTCAAATCCATACTGAGTGAACTTCTGTGTGTGACTCCGGAAATATATACGGAGATTTAAATTTTCCCCTACACCGTATACAGCTGTACGCTTCTGATACAGTACCGTTTTTCTGCTTTTTGTGTTACGGTCAAATCCATACTGAGTGAGTGTTTGTGTGTGACTCCGGAAATATATACGGAGATTAAAATTTTCCCCTACACAGTATACAGTTGTACGCTCCTCATAAAGTACGATATATCTGCTGTTATTTTTTGGTACATCTTCCCAAACATGAGGAAGTATGGTGGAAGAGGCCACGGACGTGGGCGGGGGGGCCAGCTGGTTCTGATGGTGGTGGTGGTGCATCTGCTGGTAGTGCCAAAAGCACAATAGCACCTAAGGCAGGAGGTGTTGAGCCTGCGTCATCATCTGGCTCCAGAAGGTCTGGAAGGCTTCCTTTTCTGGGAGTAGGTAAACCGCTTTTACAGCCGGAGCATCAGGAACAGGTTTTGGCTTACATTGCCAAAACAGCCTCCAGCTCTATCGCCTCCTCTTCTGAAGTTTCAAAAAATGCAAGCACTGAGTCGTCAGTGCAGGCTCCTGGTCAGGAACAGCACCTTTCCTTGTGTCCTTCACCCCCACCAAAAGTGAAGGATGCGGCAGGCCACACTTCAGATTACTCCCTGAAGTTCTTTTCACATACCATGCCTAACTTATCAAGTCAAATCCTGAATTCCCCAGTACACGATGAATATGACATGGAGTGCACTGATGCACAGCCACTGCTATATAATTCTGCTGGTACATTCACCCAGAGCACAACATTGCCCTCGCAGTCTACAAAGCCAGAATCTGACCCTGATGAAACTCAGGTGCCCCTTCCCGCATACTATACCACCTTACACGGTGACACAGAGGAAGGTGCAGATGAAATTGAACAGGAGGTGATGGATGACCCAGTTGTTGACCCGGATTGGCATCCATTGGGGAAGAGGGTGCCGCTGGCAATAGCTCAGAAGAGGAGGAGGATCGGCAGCAGGCATCGACATCGCAGCTGCGGTTATCTGGCAGGCCCGTAGCAGTCCAAAACCATGTTAAAAAAACAAAAAGAGCTGCAGGACAGCTTGGCAAGACGGTCAAATTAGCACAGCGTGCAAGCCCTGAAAAGTTTTCCCATAGTAGGAAGAGTGCAGATGAGTCGCATGTACAGGGCTTGGGGTACTCGGCACCGAGCCCGTTCACTTCAATGGGGGAGAGGTCAAGGATAGCGCAGCTCGGTCCGTTGCCCTGGGCGCTCATTCAAAGGGGGATATTTACAGAGGATTTAGAAATGTTTGTGACGCCACCTGTGGTTTCTGATCAGGGTGACCAGCGCTGCAGGGTGAATCCTCTGAGGGGTTGTAACTGGGCAGCAAGGTGTTAAGTCTTCCACAGGTAAGACTGATCCCTCGAGGTATATGGCGGTGCAGGGGTGCAGGCAATAAGGCAGACACACACAATGAGTTTATTTCCGTATCTTTACTGGTGATATTTGCAGGAAGCTGCTCAGGGTGGAGGATGCACGTCCAGTAATCACTGAGTAGGTGTAAGGCCTCCTTACTTCGTATATAACAGCTACGCCCGGCTGACATTGTGGTGGAGCCTTCTTTTGGACAGAACTAAGTCCTCTATGGCTGATCAGGCCTGACTCCTGTTCTTCCTGACCCCGGTTACGTATCAGCACTGAAGGGCCCCTCTACTACCTGAAGTCCAGCAGGGTCTCCGGTTTCTCCCACTAGCCGTGAAGGTACTAGCAAGCTCGGACCCGGTGTCCGGTTGTGCAGAGTGGAGGTAAGCTATCGTTGCTATTTCTCCTCAGTCACTCTCTCTCTTTGTCCACTTGCCTGTCACCCTACTCACACCTTTAACATAAGCACAGGCAACAGTAGGTGTCAGCTTCCTTCTCTTCACCGCTCTCTAACAGTACCTCAGTTTGCTCGATGTTACAAGTACTGCAGTTCCCCTTCTTTCACTTCTTTCTTAGGCTCTGTCCGAAGCAGCTATCAGGACCTTCCATCAGACTGATCTGTGCACACTCCGAGAGTCACTTTCCACTTCCATAGGGGACTAACAGTCAGCACGTTCTGAGGTATCAGTTTGTCTCTCTGCTTCTGTCTCATCTGACAGGAATCTCTGTCTGTCTGAACTCTGCTCTGAGCTCTGCTCTGACAGGAAATCAACACTGGCTCAGACTGGCTGGAATGTCTCAAATGTCTACTGCTGCATCTCTCCACACCCTTATATACTCTAAAGGGCTCCCTCTGGTGGCACTATAGGGAAATGTGAAGTGTGAATGAATATCGGGTGATTGTGAATTACCTTTCTGTGCATCCTCCTGGGTACATGTGGCACCAAGCGCAGCTGGGCTACACACAGTGTGGCACTTTTTTGCCCAAAATCCTATTGATGAGGCAAAGGTTATCTGTAAGAAGTACGGAAGGACCTTTAGCCGAGAGAAAAATCTCCGAAATTTGAATACCAGTTGCAGGCTTAGACATGTAAACACCATGCACTTGCAAGCGTGGACGGACTACAAAACCTCAGGTAGCACATGTGCACGTGCTCCGACTGAAGGTAGACAGCAACGCTACATCGCTTCCCCCACTGTAAGCCCACCGGTTAGCACACCACCAGCAAGAAATGTTGAGGTGTCGTCGCAAGGCCAAAGCAGTCAGGGAATCCCAATGGTTTTCCAATGAAAGACTGCATCTAGGCCTTCACCACCACCACCACCATCACCATCACCAACCCCTCTCAATCCGCCATGTCCACCGCTAGTTCCACGATATGCAGCTCTCAAGTCCAGCTCACAGTAGCAGAGACTCTGAGTAGGACAAGAAAGCACTCATCCTCTCAACCGCGTACACTGGCTTTGAATGCTTACATTGCCAATCTGATCTCATTAGAGATGATGCCTTTCTGTTTGGTTGGAAGCACAGCATTCCAAGAGCTCATCACCTGCGCTGTCCCACGCTATGACCTACCCTGTCGGCAATTCTTTGCTAGAAAAGCCATCCCTGCCCTCCACCTGCATGTGAAAGACCACATTGTCCATGCACTCAAACAATCAGTGAGTGGAAAGGTGCGCTTCACAACAGATGCATAGGCCAGTAGACATGGCCAGGGTCGTTACGTGTCCATCACTGCGCACTGGGTTAATGTGGTGGATGCAGGGTCTAGGCAACAGTTGGCAGTAGACGTTCGACCCTCCTCCTCCTGAAGTGAAAGCTCGTCGACAGAGCGCAGTCGCACGAGCACTCTATCCGCAGCTGCCAGTGTTGCACACGAGGTGTCACACTATCGAACAGCTAGTGGTAAGCGTCAGCAGGCTGTTTTAAAGATGATGTCTTTGGGCGACAACAGACACATCACGGAGGTACTGGCTGACTACTTCCAGTGAGAAACTGAGTCATGGCAGGGCAGTCAACATCTTGAGCCAGGCAAGGTAGTCAGTGATAACGGCCGTAATTTTGTGGCGGCCATAGCCCTGGCAAAACTCAGACACATACCTTGCCTGGCTCACACCTTGAACCTGGTGGTGCAGTGCTTCATAAATAATTATCCGGAGTTACCAGCCCTGCTCCATAAGGTGTGAAGACTGTGCTCGCACATCCCTCGCTCGCCCGTAGAGTCCAGTCGTATGCAGAGGATGCAGCGATCGCTCCACCTCCCCAAGTACCGCCTAATCATAGACGTTGCAACAAGGTGGAACTCCACCATGCACATGGTTGAGAGACTGTGCGAACAGAGGCAGGCTTTAAAGCATTTGTGAGAGGATACACGTGTAGGCAGTTTGAGGGCAGACATCGAGTTGTCGGGTATGCAGTGGTCAAAGCTGAAAGACCTCTGTAAAGTCCTTCAGTGTTTTGAGGAATGCACAAAGCTGGTAAGTGCAGACAATGCCATCATAAGCATGAGCATCCCACTTATGCGTCTGCTCATGCAAACTTTGATGCACATTAAGGATCAGGCCTCTGCAGCGGAGGAGGAAGAGGAGGAGGAGGGAAGTCTTGATGACAGTCAGCCATTGTCTGCTCAGGGAACTGTCCTGGACGAGGTGGAGATAGAAGAGAAAGAGGAGGAGGATGAGGGGGATGATTATTTTGGGGAGGAGGATGCTTCTCAGGGGGCAAGAGAAAATGTTGGCTTGCCAAGGTCAGGTACAGGGTTTCTGCGTGACTGGAGGGATGTGGATTTGGCAGAAAGTGCTCCTCCACCCATCACTGCCAGTGCATCATTGACACCTGGAACATTGGCCCACATGTGTGATTATGTCTTGCGGATCCTAAAAAGGGACCCCCGCTTTGCCAAAATTATGAAGGATGACGACTACTGGTTGGCCAGCATCCTCGATCCACGCTATAAAGGCAAATTACAGAACATCATGCCACAGGAGAACCTAGAGCTAATATTGACGAACAAACAAGCAACTCTGGTAAACCGTTTCTTAGAGGCATTCCCAGCAGACAGCAGCAGTGCAGGTTCTACCACGAACTGTACTGGGCAACATGGAAGAGGTGTTCGTAGTGCACACAGCCGAAGTGGCGTTGGAGACAGGAGTTTCATGACCATGTTGTGGACTGATTTGTTGAGTATCACTCACACGACTGGTAATACTGAATCGATTGCAACAGACAGGAGACAGCAGTTGTCAACTATGGTTCAAAATTACCTCTCCTCCCCTATCGATGTTCTCCTTCACAGTTCTTTCCCCTTTAACTACTGGGCCTGTAAACTGGACACTTAGCCTGAATTGGCACAATATGCCTTACAGGAGCTCGCTTACCAGCTGGCAGAAAGAAGGACCCGGCTGTTGACCTAAAATGTAGTTGATCTCACCTTCATTAAAATGAACCATGCCTGGGTTTCAAAGGATTTTGTACCACCTTCCCTGATGACACATAGGTTGCCAGCAAAATGGCTCGTTTTGTCCTCCTCTTCCTCTGACTTCTCCAATTCCTCCATTTGCAGCTGCTAAACATCCAGCCTACACCTCAACATATGCCAGTTTTTCCACTTCTCTAACTGGGCTGTACCCCCCCCCAGGGCCGGCGTCAGCACCTGGCGCACCCGGGCAAGTGCCGGGGCTCTCAGCAGGTGGGGGGCCCACTCGCTGTCAGAGACACCGGCGTGCTATGAGGGGCCCTGTGCCAGTGCCGGTGCCCACGAGAGTGCCCCCTGCTTGCTCAGGGCCCCAGCACTTGCAATACTTACCTCTTCATGCTCCACAGCTTTGATGTCTTCCGCGTTTCCTGACAGTGACATTCAGGTCAGAGAGCGCGATAACGTCACGTCTGTGCGCCCTCTGCCTGAACAGTCCCAGTGCAAAGAGCTGGAAGACGGCGACGCTGAGGAGTCCAGAGTAGAGCAGTGCCCAGCAAGGAGAGGTATTTCATTTTTTTAAAATGTTTGGAGCAATATATGGGGAGCATTATACACTGGAGAATTATATATGGGGCCCATCATACACATGAGCATCATAGATAGGGCCCATTATACACTGGAGCATTATATATGGGGCCCATCAGACACTGAATCTTAATAAATGGGGCCCATCATACACTGGAGCATCATTTATGGGGCCCATTATACACTGGAGCATCATATAAGGCCCATTATATATGGAGCATTATATAGGCCCATCATACACTGGAGCGTCATCCATGGGGCACATCATATAATGGAGCATCATATGGGGCCCATTATATATGGCGCATCATATGGGGCACATTATATATGGAGCACCACATGGAGCCCATTATATATGGAGCATTATATATGGGGACTAGAGTTGAGCGATACTTTCCGATATCCAAAAGTATCGGAATCGGAATGGTATCGCCGATACACAAAAAATATCGGTGATACCCGATACCGATACCGGAAGTCCCATGTAAGTCTATGGGAACAAAATATCGAAATAAAAAAAACCCCATTCTTGCCTTGTAGGTTAATTGTACATGAAGGAAAACAACAAAGAGTAATGTAGAATGTATTGGGGGAGGTTGAGGAGACATTAAAGGCATAGATGTTTAACCCAATCCAATGGAATAGCATTAATTTTTTTTTTTTAGGAAATACGTTCGGATTGACGAAGAAATTCACAATGTTGTTAACCTTTTTTCTATTTTGTCAAATATGTCTGTTTCACAACTTCCATGGTCTTCACCTTTTTAACTTTTCACACACTTTCTCCTTCATAATCTTCAGCAGCATCATCTTTCTCATCAAATTATTCTTCATCTTCACCTTCTTAATCTTCTAAAACTTCTTGCTATTCATCTTTTTGTTAACATTACTTATATTGTTCTTATTAAACAGTTATTATTCTTCATATTCTACTTCTTCATCTTCTTCCTATTCATCCTTTTCATCATATTCTTATTTGTGACAGACATTCCTGTACTTGTAATCTGTAAAACTCTGAATTTTCATCCTTCCGTTCTTGCTGTCACGAAAGATTTTAATTACAACAGTATTTGTCCACGTTCAGTTTAGCCTGCAGCAGCATCAGGCATTTTCCAGGGGCACCACGAGGAGGAACGGACTCACCCCCATACACTGCTTAGTCTTCTTCTGCTTAGAATTTAGAGCATATATTTTGCTCTTCATTTTGGTCTTATACTTAATGTTCTTCTGCTTTTTGATCTTCTGCTTATTGTTCTTCTGTCTCTTGTTCTGTATCTTGTAGTTTGTCTTAACCTTCTTTGTCCTGTTGGTGATGGTACAAAAGCCAATGGAAGTAACGAGGACCAGCTGACTGTGCTGGAACCCGGAGGGTCAGCAGAAGGAAAAGAGCCAATGGCACAACCGAGGACCAGCTGACGTTACTGGGACAGGGTTACTAAGCAGGAGGTACCTGTGCTCCAAAGCACTACCAAGGACCAGCAGACGTTGCTGGAACTCGGATACCGACATGGAGGCACCTAGGCCAAAGGCACTGCGGAGAACCAGCTGACGGTACTGGAACCCGGATGGGTAGCAGAAGGTACCCATGGAAATTAAAGTTGAGGCAGCAGGACTGTTTGCCGTTCACACAGCAGGGGAACAGCTGACATTACTGAACCCCAGTAACACAGGAGCAAGTGTAGACTGTGCTAACAGCACTTCCGAGAAACAAATGGCGGTGTTGTAACCCAGGGATGAGAAGAGAACAGGGTGGAGGCAGCAGGACTGTTTGCCGTTCACACAGCAGGGGAACAGCTGACATTACTGAACCCCAGTAACACAGGAGCAAGTGTAGACTGTGCTAACAGCACTTCCGAGAAACAACTGGCGGTGTTGTAACCCAGGGATGAGAAGAGAACAGGGTGGAGGCAGCAGGACTTTTTGCCGTTCACACAGCAGGGGAACAGCTGACATTACTGAACCCCAGTAACACAGGAGCAAGTGTAGACTGTGCTAACAGCACTTCCGAGAAACAACTGGCGGTGTTGTAACCCAGGGATGAGAAGAGAACAGGGTGGAGGCAGCAGGACTTTTTGCCGTACACACAGCAGGGGAACAGCTGACATTACTGAACCCCAGTAACACGGGAGCAAGTGTAGACTGTGCTAACAGCACTTCCGAGAAACAACTGGCGGTGTTGTAACCCAGGGATGAGAAGAGAACAGGGTGGAGGCAGCAGGACTTTTTGCCGTTCACACAGCAGGGGAACAGCTGACATTACTGAACCCCAGTAACACAGGAGCAAGTGTAGACTGTGCTAACAGCACTTCCGAGAAACAACTGGCGGTGTTGTAACCCAGGGATGAGAAGAGAACAGGGTGGAGGCAGCAGGACTGTTTGCCGTTCACACAGCAGGGGAACAGCTGACATTACTGAACCCCAGTAACACAGGAGCAAGTGTAGACTGTGCTAACAGCACTTCCGAGAAACAACTGGCGGTGTTGTAACCCAGGGATGAGAAGAGAACAGGGTGGAGGCAGCAGGACTGTTTGCCGTTCACACAGCAGGGAACAGCTGACATTACTGAACCCCAGTAACACAGGAGCAAGTGTAGACTGTGCTAACAGCACTTCCGAGAAACAACTGGCGGTGTTGTAACCCAGGGATGAGAAGAGAACAGGGTGGAGGCAGCAGGACTTTTTGCCGTTCACACAGCAGGGGAACAGCTGACATTACTGAACCCCAGTAACACGGGAGCAAGTGTAGACTGTGCTAACAGCACTTCCGAGAAACAACTGGCGGTGTTGTAACCCAGGGATGAGAAGAGAACAGGGTGGAGGCAGCAGGACTTTTTGCCGTTCACACAGCAGGGGAACAGCTGACATTACTGAACCCCAGTAACACGGGAGCAAGTGTAGACTGTGCTAACAGCACTTCCGAGAAACAACTGGCGGTGTTGTAACCCAGGGATGAGAAGAGAACAGGGTGGAGGCAGCAGGACTTTTTGCCGTTCACACAGCAGGGGAACAGCTGACATTACTGAACCCCAGTAACACAGGAGCAAGTGTAGACTGTGCTAACAGCACTTCCGAGAAACAACTGGCGGTGTTGTAACCCAGGGATGAGAAGAGAACAGGGTGGAGGCAGCAGGACTGTTTGCCGTTCACACAGCAGGGGAACAGCTGACATTACTGAACCCCAGTAACACAGGAGCAAGTGTAGACTGTGCTAACAGCACTTCCGAGAAACAACTGGCGGTGTTGTAACCCAGGGATGAGAAGAGAACAGGGTGGAGGCAGCAGGACTTTTTGCCGTTCACACAGCAGGGGAACAGCTGACATTACTGAACCCCAGTAACACGGGAGCAAGTGTAGACTGTGCTAACAGCACTTCCGAGAAACAACTGGCGGTGTTGTAACCCAGGGATGAGAAGAGAACAGGGTGGAGGCAGCAGGACTTTTTGCCGTTCACACAGCAGGGGAACAGCTGACATTACTGAACCCCAGTAACACGGGAGCAAGTGTAGACTGTGCTAACAGCACTTCCGAGAAACAACTGGCGGTGTTGTAACCCAGGGATGAGAAGAGAACAGGGTGGAGGCAGCAGGACTTTTTGCCGTTCACACAGCAGGGGAACAGCTGACATTACTGAACCCCAGTAACACAGGAGCAAGTGTAGACTGTGCTAACAGCACTTCCGAGAAACAACTGGCGGTGTTGTAACCCAGGGATGAGAAGAGAACAGGGTGGAGGCAGCAGGACTGTTTGCCGTTCACACAGCAGGGGAACAGCTGACATTACTGAACCCCAGTAACACGGGAGCAAGTGTAGACTGTGCTAACAGCACTTCCGAGAAACAACTGGCGGTGTTGTAACCCAGGGATGAGAAGAGAACAGGGTGGAGGCAGCAGGACTTTTTGCCGTTCACACAGCAGGGGAACAGCTGACATTACTGAACCCCAGTAACACAGGAGCAAGTGTAGACTGTGCTAACAGCACTTCCGAGAAACAACTGGCGGTGTTGTAACCCAGGGATGAGAAGAGAACAGGGTGGAGGCAGCAGGACTTTTTGCCGTTCACACAGCAGGGGAACAGCTGACATTACTGAACCCCAGTAACACAGGAGCAAGTGTAGACTGTGCTAACAGCACTTCCGAGAAACAACTGGCGGTGTTGTAACCCAGGGATGAGAAGAGAACAGGGTGGAGGCAGCAGGACTTTTTGCCGTTCACACAGCAGGGAACAGCTGACATTACTGAACCCCAGTAACACGGGAGCAAGTGTAGACTGTGCTAACAGCACTTCCGAGAAACAACTGGCGGTGTTGTAACCCAGGGATGAGAAGAGAACAGGGTGGAGGCAGCAGGACTGTTTGCCGTTCACACAGCAGGGGAACAGCTGACATTACTGAACCCCAGTAACACGGGAGCAAGTGTAGACTGTGCTAACAGCACTTCCAAGCAACAACTGGCGGTGTTGGAGCCCAGGGTCAAGGAGGATGTTTAAATACTAGATGAAGTATTTTCCTTGTTACGTGTCAATTAAAAATGTCTATACTCCAAACAAGAGAAATATAACCTTTAGTACCATAAGATGATGATTTTACTTTAAAAAATATATGTAAATTAATAATTGACAAACATAAACGCATACATTAACATGTTGAAAAGCAATGCAAACCACAATAAAAATCGGTTAAATAATCTGCTATACGGTTTTAAATAAAAGCATACAAGTACATATCAGAATCCATTAATGATGGATAAGTAACAGTATGTACACCATTTTCATTTGCTGAATAATATCACTAAAAAGTTTTTAAAAATATCTAAAATTTCCATCATGTAATACTGATAATATGTGCCAATCATTTATATTAACAAAAAAAACCTTTAAAAGTGCATAGTGAAAACAGCTATTTATGCCTGACTGTGGACTTGCAAGCATGACAACGGATAGATAAGGTATATATAGATGACACTGCATAGCCACAGATGGTGAATGGCGATGTAATACTGTACCTCAATAAAGTGTGCGTTACTACTACATCCTTTTTTTTATATAGCTTTATAAAAGGGTACGTGCATGTATGCTTGCGCCTTTGTTTGGACGCACAGACTGGCTTCCTGCTGTGACGCGTTGGGTATTGGAGCATCTGTGCGTCTTATGACGCAGACTAACATTCACGGTGCGCATCGTTCATCATCGCAAGCGTACCGACAACACAAAGGCGTTGTCATGACTGCTTTACTCAGTAAACATGCACCTATGATGAAACATACACGCATGTGCCCTATTACATAACAAGCTACAAGAAAAATGCGTGTGAGGTGTGACACAGCTGTTTTGTTAAGGTACAGTATTATATCGACATTGTACAGGTGTCGCTATTCAGTCTGATAAATAGATATCATTCACCTATTCTATCAGTTGTCGTTCTTTCAGCACCACTTACAGGTATATATTTTGCTATTGTGACTATGCACTATTGACTTTACCAAGGTAATGCATGATTTTTGTTAGCGATTATCATGTTTACATGAAGGACCTTTATGATATGGGCTGTTAACTTTCTAATCAAATATGTATTTTTTAAAATGACACAAATATAAGTAATGTTGAAGAGGACTATTCCTACATGCATTGTTTGCACAATATTACAGGTGTACATCACGTCCCTTAATCAACATTGGATATTATATTTACTTGTATGCTTTTATTTCAAAGGCAAGAACACTGAAGTATAACCTTCGCACTGCAGCAGTTGTCAAAGTTCAACCCACATTATGCACTTCCAACATTGCAGTATTTGAGTCATCATGATGTGAGTTGGATTTGTCTAAGCTATGGAGTGACAAGGTTGACCATCAGTATCCTATAGCATAAGTAGGCTTTTGTGTTTGCATTTGTTTTCGACATGTGCATATCTGTAATAATATGTCACAATTATTTTGTTACAGATTTGTGACAAAGACAAATCATTTTATGGTTTGAAAGTTGACGTTTCAAATGTTTACAGCTTAGAAATCATGGTGTAGCCTCATATCTATGTGTAGCACTAGACACTTTGAGATGTCATGTTTTTTTCACCATGATTAGGTAGCTAGCAGTAATTTTTGCCGGACACACAGCAGGGGAACAGCAGGCGTTACTGAACCCCACAAACACATCAGCGATTGTTTTCATCTGTGCATCTAACACTTCTGAGCAGCAACTGGTGCTGTTGAAGCCCAGGGTCAAGGAGGGTGTAGGCAGAGGCCTAGTATGAGACGTTTGAAGTTGAAGTTGTAGTTAGCAGCAGTAATTTTTGCCAGACACACAGCAGGGAACAGCAGGCGTTACTGAACCCCACAAACACATCAGCGATTGTTTTCATCTGTGCATCTAACACTTCTGAGCAGCAACTGGCGCTGTTGAAGCCCAGGGTCAAGGAGGGTGTAGGCAGAGGCCTAGTATGAGACGTTTGAAGTTGAAGTTGTAGTTAGCAGCAGTAATTTTTGCCAGACACACAGCAGGGGAACAGCAGGCGTTACTGAACCCCACAAACACATCAGCGATTGTTTTCATCTGTGCATCTAACACTTCTGAGCAGCAACTGGCGCTGTTGAAGCCCAGGGTCAAGGAGGGTGTAGGCAGAGGCCTAGTATGAGACGTTTGAAGTTGAAGTTGTAGTTAGCAGCAGTAATTTTTGCCAGACACACAGCAGGGGAACAGCAGGCGTTACTGAACCCCACAAACACATCAGCGATTGTTTTCATCTGTGCATCTAACACTTCTGAGCAGCAACTGGCGCTGTTGAAGCCCAGGGTCAAGGAGGGTGTAGGCAGAGGCCTAGTATGAGACGTTTGAAGTTGAAGTTGTAGTTAGCAGCAGTAATTTTTGCCAGACACACAGCAGGGGAACAGCAGGCGTTACTGAACCCCACAAACACATCAGCGATTGTTTTCATCTGTGCATCTAACACTTCTGAGCAGCAACTGGCGCTGTTGAAGCCCAGGGTCAAGGAGGGTGTAGGCAGAGGCCTAGTATGAGACGTTTGAAGTTGAAGTTGTAGTTAGCAGCAGTAATTTTTGCCAGACACACAGCAGGGGAACAGCAGGCGTTACTGAACCCCACAAACACATCAGCGATTGTTTTCATCTGTGCATCTAACACTTCTGAGCAGCAACTGGCGCTGTTGAAGCCCAGGGTCAAGGAGGGTGTAGGCATAAAATATTGAGTTATTGCCTTGTTACGTGGCCATTGCAAATGTATGTACTTCAAACAAGAATAAATGAAGTTTTACTACAACAATAAAATGATAAATTTCAATTACAAGAATAGAAAAATATTTATACTTGACAGTCCTCTGTGGTTGATAACGTTTAATGGCTAACTGAAAATATGGTAACAAATTCAAAGCTTTCGAGACTACTCAGGTGTCTTCATCAGGCTAAGAGTAAAGCCAAAAATGAAGAATCACATATTTCTACACACAACAGGACACAGGAATAGCTAAGACAAGTGAGGGAGGGACAAGTGAGGGGAGACCGGCAACAAAAAGGAGAACAAGGATGAATTATCAGCGCCACACAATCACAGATAAATTAATGAATTTACCTGTGGCAAAAGACTTTTGTATGCCCGGTCATAGCATCATGGATATGGAATTACTGGTATTAAAATATAACTTCAAATATGAGAAACGTACAAAGGTTTCAGAATATAAGCTCATCATGACCTTTGACACTGTTAGTGATGGAATGAATAGATCACATGGATTTATGTCATTCTATATCAATTAAGGAATCTGCGTCTATGCCCTTCCAGGGTCATGAAAACCCAAAAAAATACGCCAATGAGAGGGCAATCAAACTTTCTATCCTTATCTAGGAACTGTTCCAATATTTATGTTCATCCCTGTGAGATAATGACAGTTCTGATACACGTCACTTACTTGTCTTACCTATTGCACTATTCCTGTGTCCTGTTGTGTATAGAAATATGTGATGCTTAATTTTTTTAGTTAGTCTTTCCCTGATGAAGAGACGTGAGTAGCCTTGAAAGCTTGCAATTTGTTTCCATCTTTCAGTTATCCATTAAAAGGTATCAACCACTGCTGACTCTGAAGTCTAAATATTTTTCTATCTACTGGCTAACACGGTACAAAGATACACATGTTTTCTAATTTCAAGAAGGAAAAATAAAGAAAATAGAAATATAAACGCATATATGCACATGCCAAAAATAAATGGAACAACACAACACCCAAAAAATTGGTAACAAAATATAGTGTTGTAAATTTAAGAATAAAAGTCCATTTTTTTTTTTATGAATAATGCTTAAGGAACGCTATGTTAAACCATAACATAGTGAAGACAATGGATTTTGTAATAGTCACTCATCATCATCATCGCAAATTTTATGTGACAGTCACAGACATTTCAATTATTTAAGTTCATAAAATCGTAACTTTCTATAGCATGTATGACATGTCCAGCATGGACTCATCAATGTGATTGATGACACAATAATGTACAATAAAAAATAACCATTTAAAAAAACATTAGGCATTGTTTGTCACAATTTAAGTGTGTGCCTGCAAGTGTAGGTGAAACAAAGGCTACGGATAGCAAAGGTATATTCTATGTCTGTATCAGACAGTGGACAGCCTCTGATGGGTAATGCCGATGTTATACTGTACGTCAATAAAGTCTGCGGCTGAAATCATGCATTTTTTGCTTGTAGAGTGTTGAAGAGGGTAAAAGAATGTCTGGTTGCGCAAAGCTTTATCCGTCAACACTACCTTCCTACTGTCACGCGTAGGGTAGGGTAGCGTGTGGCAATTAGCTGACTATCAAATGTGAGGTTAGGCTGCGTTATTGCGCACTAGGGACGCCAAAAAAAAATACAGCAGTAATAATTTAATGTGTAATACTCCACCTATGACAAACAAAAAAATTACGTTCCCTCTTTAACAATGTACAAGACTAACAAGCCTAATGGTTGACGCTGACTTAATTGAGATACAGTATTACATCAACATTGTCCATGAGTAACTATGCACTGTGATACCTAATACCAGTATTAATTTATATCTCTTGTGGTTGTTTCAACAGCACTTGCAGGTATAACTACCTATTGTCAGTATGCATGATGCACTTTCTAGATGTAATAATTTATTATTGGACATTATTACCATGTTTACATGCTGGCCATTTCATATATGGTGTTTGAAGTTACAGTTGGCATCAGTATGTGTATTTTATAATGTCTGTCATAAATAAAACTCGTGATGATGATGATGAGGATTTAATGATTCGTACATCCATTGACTGCATTATCTTACAGGTACAGATAAAGTTCCTTAAAAAGCATTAATTCATAAGTCTGAAATGTACTTTTATGCATTAATTTCAAAATGTGAAGAGTAGACTATGTTTTATTTTTGTTACCATTTCTAATAGACATGTGCAGATATGCGCTGTGATGACAAATTATTATTTGTCCATATTTGTCATAAAAATTTATCATTCTAGGCCTGCAAACTTCACAATTTCATGTTTTCAGCATAACAAGCAGGGTGACGGCTCTTCCCTATTTGGAGCATGTTGGTCATGTGTTTTTCTGTCCATGTGTCGGGAACAGGAGACTTCTTGCCGTTGACACAGCAGGGAACAGCTGGCGTTACTGAACCCCACTAACAGTAGAGCTTGTGTTTTGTTCTGTGGACACGACACTTCTGAGCAGCAACTGGCAGTGTTGGAGCCCAGGGAGTAGAGTTCAGGTGGTAGAAAGATGAACATAACAGGAGACATGGATAACGTTGCGAACCAGTTATTTAATCTGAAAATGGACAGACAAATTCTGCCGAGATCCATGCCTTGTTCATTTTCAGAAAAGTAAGCCGGTCTACATTATCGGAGGATAGTCGCATGCGACGGTCTGTTAGTACACCACCTGCAGCACTAAAGACGCGCTCCGATAATACACTGGCAGCAGGGCAAGCCAGCACCTCCAATGCATACTGGCTAAGCTCTGGCCATGTATCCAGCTTAGAGACCCAAAACTTGAATGGGGAAGAGCCATCTGGGAGTACACTGAGAGGCAAAGCCAAGTAGTCTGTCACCATCTGACGGATACGTTGCCTCCCGCTGACTGGAGCCCTCTCGGATGGTGTAGACATTTGTGGCGCTGCCACAAAACTTTGCCACATTTTTAACATACTGGTCTTTCCCTGTGCAGAGGCACTGCGTGTGCCCCTCTTGTTGCAGAGCTCTCTACACTGCCTCGACGCACAGAGCTGCTTTGTAAAGCAGTAGCAGCAGCAGTGCTCTCGGCAGTAAGGTAGAACATTAGGGATTGCACCAGTGTGTCTTGGTACTCCCGCATTTTACGCTCCCGGTTCAACGGTGTGATGAGGCTTTTGACGTTGTCCCGGTAGCGAGGGTCTAGGAGGGTGTACACCCAATAATCAGACGTCGTGAGAATGTGGGCGATGCGGCGGTCGTTTCTTAGGCACTGCAGCATGAAATCAACCATGTGCTGCAGACTCCCAACTGGCAAAGAAACGCTGTCCTCTGCAAGAGGCGTTATCTCTGCCTGCTCTGCATCACCCCACCCTCGCTCTACATACTGACTAGAGCGTTGTGTACCTCCCTCTGGAGCGATGTCTTCCTCCTCCATTGACTCCTCCTCCTCATCCTCCTCACAAAGTGAGCCCTGCCCAGCCCTTTGTGAGGAACCACGTTGCGCTGACTTTCCAGAAGGTGATGGAATTTGTGACTCCTCATCCTCCACCTCTTCCAAAACCTCATCCCTTATTGCTTGCAGTGTTTTTTGAAGCAGGCAGATAAGGGGGACAGTCAGGCTGACTAGTGCATCATCTGCACTCGCCATCCGCGTTGACTCATCAAACGCACGCAAAACGTGGCACATGTCCTTCATACTGGCCCACTCATTAATGGTGAAGTGTGGACGGCGCAAATTGCGTGTTGATTGCGCCTGATGCAGCTGATACTCCATAACTGCTGGCTGCTGCTCACACAACCGCTCCAACATATGTAACGTTGAATTCCACCTGGTGGATACGTCACATATGATGCGATGTTCAGGAAGGCGCAATCTGCGTTGCAGAGCTGCAATGCGCGATCTGGCCATGCTGGAACGTCGCAAGTGAGCGCACTCTAGGCGGACCTTGTGCAGCAGTGCATCAAGATCCGGATAGTCCCTCAAAAAACTCTGCACGACCAAGTTGAGCACATGTGCCAGACATGGTATGTGAGTGAGGTTGCCAAGGCCCAGAGCTGCCACCAGATTTCGGCCATTGTCACACACTACCAAGCCTGGCTGGAGATTCGCTAGCAAAAACCACACGTCGCTCTCCTGCTTGATGGCATTCCAGACCTCCTGCGCTGTGTGGCTTCGATTCCCCATGGGAATTAATTTCAGAACGGCCTGTTGCCGTTTGGCCACGGCTGTGCTCATATCGGTCGCATCAGGTAAGCGTCCACGGGTCCATGTGGAGGTAGACCGTGACGGCTCCTGCAGCGATGATTGAGGAACTGGAGTAGGAGGAGGAGTCAATGTGGACAGACTTGATTCCGGCAATCCTTGGAGTTGGCAGAACACGTACAGCGCCACTCGCAAGATCTGTACCCGGCTCCACAACATTCACCCAATGGGCAGTGAGTGAAAGGTATCGTCCCTGGCCATGGGTACTGGTCCACGCATCGGTGGTCAGGTGGACCTTGCTACTGACGGCGTTTAGTAGCGCATGTTTAATTTTTGCCTCAACATGCTTTTGCAGACCAGGGACGGCTTGCCTGCTGAAATAAAATCGCTGGGCACATTGTATTGTGGGACTGCCAATGCCATTAATTCACGGAAACTGTCAGTCTCCACCAGCCTGAATGACAGCATTTCAAGGGACAGGAGTTTTGCAATGCCAGCATTCAGAGCCTGTGCTCGTGGATGGTTTGCCGAGTATGGCCGTCTTTTATCCCATGCCTGTGCTACCGATGGCTGTTTTGTGGCCTGGGTGTGTGAGGATGACAGGGAACTTGCAGCTGTGGGTGGAATAACACTGTGTCTCTGGACAACAGTGACAGAGGTTCTTCCATGGCGATCCTTTGAGGAAGCCGAACCAGCTGTGTGTGAACTGGAGGAAGAGGCTCCAACACGAGCTGAAGATGTAGGTGCTGCTGTAGGTTGGCCTACATCTCCAGTGTGTCTTTGTAACTCAACAAAGTGCTTTGACCGCACATGTTTCCACATATTTGTTGTATTAAGGTTACTGACACTTTTACCTCTTTTAATTTTTTGATTACACAGCTTGCATTTTACATAGCAAATATCATCTGCAACTGTATCAAAAAAGGACCACGCAGAGCAAGTCTGGAGCGCCGTTTGCTGTGGAAGAGAACTGCTCGAACGGTGCAAACTGGAGGCTACAGGCAGCGAGTCTGCACTACTCTCCCTACTGTTGACCGTTGGTGCAACTTCTCGGCTGCTCCACCACCTTCCCGTTCTCACGCATGTTGGGTCTTGGACCTCATCATCTCCACCACTACCCTCTTCCAACACCTGCTGTTGTTGGGTGGTCTGGCCAGCACCATGCTCAACAGAAACTGGCAACTGAGTCTCATCATCATCAGATGCGTTCTGCGGTGTGCTGACCATCGGCACTGGCTCACCCGCCTCTTCAGATTCAGAGAGACACAGCTGTTGCGCATCACTGCATACTGCCTCTTCTTCACATTCCAGAATGCTGCTTGGCTGGGCCCCTGTTTCCAAGCCAACAGATTCTGAGAACAGAAGCAGAGACTCAGCTGGCTCCTGTACAGAGCTCTCTGACTGCCTGGGCAATTTGGCAGGCGGTGAAGAGACTGATGGTTGTTCAACAGTGCTGTGGTCCTGAGAGGAGGTGGAAGCTATTGAAGTCGATGCATTGGCTGCCATCCAACCAACAACGGCTTCAATTTGTTCTTCACGCAGCAGTGGGGTACGCTGAGCTCCTACAAAAGTGCGCATAAAGGAACGCTCACGGGAAAACTGGTGGATGCTGTGTCACTGGGTGCGGCAGCAGCCACAGAATCCCCACGTCCTCTCCCTGCTGCAAATCCACGGCCTCGACCACGACCACGTGCCTTACTCACTGACTTCTTCATCTTGGTAGATTGATAAAGAAAGTCAGAAAAGTTAAGGCCTAAGTGTGGTTATTCCTCACAGACTACAGTGAACCCTGCAGACAACTGTTCAGTATCTGTGAAAGGCCCCTTTGTGTACTTCTATAGTGTTTGCAACCAATGTATTGTATACGGATGGAAGCGCGTCACACTAATAGATTAGATTTTTTTCCACTAAAATGGAGCAGCACCAATTAGAGAAAAATGTGAAGGATGAGGCAGTGACACACGCTCAGCAGACTACAACCGGCAGTGGTTGAAGAACAAACTGGAGCGTAATCTGCACTCACAAAATGAAAAGCTCACAGACTACAGTGAACACTGAAACACAACTGTTCTGTAGCTGTTAAAGGCCCCTTTGTGTACTTCTATAGTGTTTGCAACCAATGTATTGTATACGGATGGAAGCGCGTCACACTAATAGATTAGATTTTTTTCCACTAAAATGGAGCAGCACCAATTAGAGAAAAATGTGAAGGATGAGGCAGTGACACACGCTCAGCAGACTACAACCGGCAGTGGTTGAAGAACAAACTGGAGCGTAATCTGCACTCACAAAATGAAAAGCTCACAGACTACAGTGAACACTGAAACACAACTGTTCTGTAGCTGTTAAAGGCCCCTTTGTGTACTTCTATAGTGTTTGCAACCAATGTATTGTATACGGATGGAAGCGCGTCACACTAATAGATTAGATTTTTTTCCACTAAAATGGAGCAGCACCAATTAGAGAAAAATGTGAAGGATAAGGCAGTGACACACGCTCAGCAGACTACAACCGGCAGTGGTTGAAGAACAAACTGGAGCGTAATCTGCACTCACAAAATGAAAAGCTCACAGACTACAGTGAACACTGAAACACAACTGTTCTGTAGCTGTTAAAGGCCCCTTTGTGTACTTCTATAGTGTTTGCAACCAATGTATTGTATACGGATGGAAGCGCGTCACACTAATAGATTAGATTTTTTTCCACTAAAATGGAGCAGCACCAATTAGAGAAAAATGTGAAGGATAAGGCAGTGACACACGCTCAGCAGACTACAACCGGCAGTGGTTGAAGAACAAACTGGAGCGTAATCTGCACTCACAAAATGAAAAGCTCACAGACTACAGTGAACACTGAAACACAACTGTTCTGTAGCTGTTAAAGGCCCCTTTGTGTACTTCTATAGTGTTTGCAACCAATGTATTGTATACGGATGGAAGCGCGTCACACTAATAGATTAGATTTTTTTCCACTAAAATGGAGCAGCACCAATTAGAGAAAAATGTGAAGGATGAGGCAGTGACACACGCTCAGCAGACTACAACCGGCAGTGGTTGAAGAACAAACTGGAGCGTAATCTGCACTCACAAAATGAAAAGCTCACAGACTACAGTGAACACTGAAACACAACTGTTCTGTAGCTGTTAAAGGCCCCTTTGTGTACTTCTATAGTGTTTGCAACCAATGTATTGTATACGGATGGAAGCGCGTCACACTAATAGATTAGATTTTTTTCCACTAAAATGGAGCAGCACCAATTAGAGAAAAATGTGAAGGATGAGGCAGTGACACACGCTCAGCAGACTACAACCGGCAGTGGTTGAAGAACAAACTGGAGCGTAATCTGCACTCACAAAATGAAAAGCTCACAGACTACAGTGAACACTGAAACACAACTGTTCTGTAGCTGTTAAAGGCCCCTTTGTGTACTTCTATAGTGTTTGCAACCAATGTATTGTATACGGATGGAAGCGCGTCACACTAATAGATTAGATTTTTTTCCACTAAAATGGAGCAGCACCAATTAGAGAAAAATGTGAAGGATGAGGCAGTGACACACGCTCAGCAGACTACAACCGGCAGTGGTTGAAGAACAAACTGGAGCGTAATCTGCACTCACAAAATGAAAAGCTCACAGACTACAGTGAACACTGAAACACAACTGTTCTGTAGCTGTTAAAGGCCCCTTTGTGTACTTCTATAGTGTTTGCAACCAATGTATTGTATACGGATGGAAGCGCGTCACACTAATAGATTAGATTTTTTTCCACTAAAATGGAGCAGCACCAATTAGAGAAAAATGTGAAGGATGAGGCAGTGACACACGCTCAGCAGACTACAACCAGCAGTGGTTGAAGAACTAACTGGAGCGTGATCTGCACTCAAAAAATCAAAACCTCACAGACTGCAGTGAACACTGAAACACAACTATTCACTATCTGTGAAAAGCTCCTTTCTGTACTTCTATAGTGTTTGCAACCAATGTATTGTATACGGATGGAAGCACGTCACACTAATAGATTTGATTTTTTTCTAATATAATGGAGCTGCACCAATTCCACTAAATAAAATAAAAAAAAAAAAGAGTCAGTGACACGTGCAGATGCCTACAAACAGCGGTGGATGCAGAGCAAACTGCAGCGTCACCTGCACTGTCACACACACACCTTGCACAGAGCTGTTAAAACAACACTGGCAAAATGAAGCTTTACACAGCGGTTGGTAAACTAGCCTGCCTCAAGCACAGTAGTACACAAAATCGCAATATCTAACTGTCCCTCAGAGTCAGCACAGCAGCGTTCTGTCCCTTACTGAGTTCACAGCACAGTGACGCTAAAATGGCTGCGGCGCCTTTTATAGTGCATTCTGACATCATTTCAGCAGCCAATCACAGCCATGCCATTAGTTAAGATGACCGCAGCATTACAGGATGTGCCCACACTTCGTAGGATTCCTCATTGGCTGACTAAAATCACATTGCCTCTCAAAGAATTATGGGAACTTCCAATTCCGGTATACGATATTGAAAAAGTATCGGAATTAAGTATCGGAATTCCGATAACGCGAATATCGGCCGATACCCGATACTTGCGGTATCGGAATGCTCAACACTAATGGGGACCATTATATTTGGAGCATTATATGGGGCTCATCATACACTGGAGCATCATATATGGGGCCCATCATATACTAGAGCATCATATGGGGTTCATTATTTATGGGGCATCATATAGGGCCCTTTATATATGGAGCATCATTTGGAGCACATATGGTGCCTATTCTGTATGGAGCATTATATGGAGCCCATTCTGTATGGAGCAATATATGGGGCCCATCATATACTGTATGGAGCTTTATATGCGACTCATTATACTGTATGGAGCAATATGTGGGGCTCATTATACTCTATGGGGACCGTCCTATACTGTATGGCACATTATATGGGGACCATCATATACTGGAGCATTATTTGGAGCTCATCATATACTGTATGGAACATTATATGGGACCAATTATGTATGGAGCAATATATGGAGCTCATAATTCTGTATGGAGCAATATATGTGGCTCATTATACTGTATGAAGCATTATATTGGGCCCATTATTGTGTATGGAGCATCATATATGGGACTCATTATTCTGTATGGAGCAATATATGGGGCTCATTATTCTGTATGGCGCACTATGTTGTGCCCATAATACTGTGTGGAGGACTATACTGTCCGGTTTTTGAGCTATTGTAGAATTTACAATAGATATCACTCATGTAATGTAAGAAGTGAAGTGTTTGGCATTGTACCATACATATATTTCTTTGTCGTATCGGAGCATCATGAATTGTGGTATGTGTTAAAGGGGCCCACTGAGACTCTTTCGCCCAGGGCCCACGAAAACATGTAGCCAGCCCTGCCCCCCCCACAACTTTAGCCAAATAACCCCCAGTTTTCAATGCTTTACTATTATTATAAAGTAAATAAAGGTTGACAAGCTTAAGTAATAAGAATTGATGTCGCTGGCATTGAAATGGTCACTGTAGGTGTGTTTATTGTCCTCCACTCACTGCTGACTTTTATTCCCCATTGACTTGCATTGGGTTCGGGTCTGGTTTCAGTCGGGCCTCCGAATTTTGCCGATAGTCAGCCGATTTCGTTCGACTCAACTTTTGATAAAGTCGGGTGGTCCGAAACCCAACTCGACCCTCGCTGAGGCAAAGTCGCTCATCTTTACTCACCACACATCTAGATAAGCTCCTTGGGGTGTCTAGTTTCCAAAATGGTGTCACTTGCAGGGGGTTTCTACTGTTTAGGCACATCAAGGGCTCTGCAAACACAACATGACGCCCGCAGAACATTCCATCAAAGTCTGCATGACAAAATGCGCCCAAACAGTGGTTCCCTCCCACATATGGGGTATTAGCATACTCAGGAAAAATTTCACAACAACTTTTGTGGTCCAATTTCTCCTGCTACCTTTGGGAAAATAAAAAATAACGGGCTAAAAAAACATTTTTGAGGAAAAAAAATATTTTTTATTTTCACGGCTCTACGTTATAAATTTCTGTGAGGCACTTGGAGGTTCAAAGTGCTCACCACAAATCTAGATAAGTTCCTTAAGGAGTCTAGTTTCCAAAATTGGGACACTTATTGGGGGTTTCCACTGCTGATGCACATCAGGTGCTCTACAAACGCGACATGACATCAAGCCAATTCTGCATTGAAAAAGTCAAATGGCACTCCTTCCCTTGCGACCTCTGCCGTGCACCCAAAAAGTGGTTTACCCCCATATATGGGGTATCGGCGTATTCAGGAGAAATTGCACAACAAATTTTGTGTTTCATTTTCTCTTTTAACACTTGTGAAAATAAAAAAATTGGTTCTGAATTACATTTTTTGCAAAAAAAAGTTAAATGTTAATTTTTTCTTCTACATTGCTTCAGTTCCTGTGAAGCACGTAAAGGGTTAATAAACTTCTTGAATGTGGTTTTGAGCACCATGAGGGGTGCAGTTTTTAGAATGATGTCACTTTTGTTTTTTTTCTATCATATAGACCCCTCAAAGTGACTTCAAATGTGATGTGGTCCATAAAAAAAAAATGGTGTTGTAAAAATGAGAAATTGCTTGTCAACTTTTAACCCTTATAACTTCGTAACAAAAAAAAATTTTGTTTCCAAAATTGTGCTGATGTAAAGTAGACATGTGGGAAATGTTATTTATTAAGAAATTTGTGTGACATATATCTCTGATTTAAGGGCATAAAAATTTAAAGTTTGAAAATTGCTACATTTTCAAAATGTTCTCCATATTTCTGTTTTTTTCATAAATAAACACAAGTCATATCAACAAAAATTTACCACTAACGTGAAGCACAGTATGTCACGAAAAAACATTCTCAGAATCAGCGGGATTTGTTAAAGCGTTCCAGAGTTATAACCTCATAAATAGTGTTGAGTAGTGTTGAGCGATACGATACTGCAAATATCGGGTATCGGCCGATATTAGCTGTATCGGGCTTTCGATTCCGAGTACCGATATTTTCGTCATATCGGATACCGGAATCGGATTTGTCACTGTCACTGTGAGTGTCCGTCGGTCGGGTCTGTCAGGAGTCAGCGGCACTTACCTGGCAGAAGATCTCCGGCGGTCACGTCCTGGACTGCTTGATGGCCGCCATTATCTTCTCCCTGGCGGTCACATGCAGTTTTTCGCGATAACTGCAGTGACTGCAGGGTAATCCCGGCCGTAAACCAGTCCGATGATGTCACCGCCGGGGAAGCAGGTAATCAGCTGTGCTGCGCCGGGATGACAGGCTCTGCCTGTCTGCCTGCCTCTGAGGTCATTCTGATGTAGCAGAGCTGGATCGTCGTGGGACACTCGTTACTATGGACTGCGTCGGACAGGTGGTATACTGCTGTTTATTTTTTTCATTTTTTTACAGGAGATCGATGGCGTCGCAGGATGAGACTGTAATAAAAGTAATGAAAACTGTGTTGTTTTTTTTATTAAATTAAAAAACTTTTTTATGAACATTCACCCGTCCGGGTACATCAACAATTTAACTATTTACATACAGGGACCCTGTCCGGGTTATTTATAATTCTTTGGCAGGGGTGTTCCAGGTACCACCTGGTACTCTTCTGATGCTTGCCAAACATCCGAGACACCAAGGACCACCAGGACCTGATGACGTCGTGTGGCCTGTACAGTCAAGTCGTGACCCGCTATCTGTGTCTGTGTGGCCACCTCTTTCGTCTCCCTCCGGGTCTGGAACCCTATGTCCCGGACTGTACGAACCCCAGGGGGCCTAACAGGCGCCGGGTACGGGCCAGCTATCATTATCATGTCCATAGCTGGGGCTGCTGAGGAACCACTGAGGGAGGCTGGGGAGATTTACGGCGTGGGGTGGGCACTTGTGCAGAGGCCTGGATGTGGGAGGCTGAAGGCTCCGAGGGTCTCACAGGTTCCTGACACTCTGGGGACCAGGGGTCGCACCTGGTGACATTTAGGGCATACCATCCATTGTAACCCCAGTGTCGGGTGTAAGTTACCAAGTCTACTGGCACACTAGTGTTGAGCGATACTGCTCGATATCTAAAAATATCGGATCGGAATGTTATCGCCGATATCACTAAATATCGTCGATATCCGATTCCGATACGGAAGTCCCATGTAAGTCTATGGGAACAAAATATATCGCAACTAAAAAAACACTTTCTTTCGTTGTAAACACAAAATATACACACATAGAATACATATATATATATATATACATGTCATTGTGACATATATATATACATATATTTATAGTTTATACACTTCTACATAGTAAAATAGACTCTGATTCAATTGCCGGGTAAAGCCGTGACATACCCCATAGAAGTCGACGGGCTCGGTGCCGAGTACCCCCAAAACCTCTGGCTCTGTGCGACTCAACTTGGGCGTCACAAACAGGATTCTGTAGCTCGCTATAAGCGAGTCCTGTGTGCCTGAATTGAACTGGTTTTGTGCTTGAGAATTGCTAAAATCATCAGAGAATGTATTTGCCATTTTTCAGCCATATCTGCGTCACGACGAGGCACTGGTGAAGAAGAAGGGCGTGCTCTTCGTGGGTGTACACTCACTCAGTGGCGCGAAAACGATGGCCGACCACTCTAAATGGTACTGCAATGTAAGATCGTGCCCCACAGCTCTTGAGTTCCGCCTCCTCATCCTCCTCAGTGTGCGGTAACTAACACGAAGGTCCCGCCTCACTACAAAAGAGGGGCCCTCTCCAGATGCTAATGACACATGTGACTTGGCAGAGATGGCTAATGGACACGAGCAGAAGTGTGAAGGGATGGAGCAGTCAGAGCTCTCCCCCCACGGAAGCGACCCGATCGCCACGGAACCACCGTTGGGCACCCGGCCTGGAAACCCTCCTACGCTGCAAGAAGCGGAGGATACCCTAAGAGGCCTGGCCCGGCACCGGGAGGAGGTCGCCAGGATGGAAGCCAGCTGGCGTGCCCTAAAACTAAACTTGGAGCGGCGCCAATCCCTCTTACCTGAAGTGTCTGTACCGGAAGGTGAGGCACCCGTTCTAGTAGAGGAGTCCGTGCGGGCATCCCAGCCCTTGCAATGTGATCCGGTTGACGTTGTCGCAGTGGAGGCACCCGTTCCTGCAAAAAACGCTGCACCGGCAGCACCCCAGATCCCGCTGTCTGCCCCCGTCGCTGAGACAGAAGAAGCGACACCCGTCCTCATGGAGGAGGCCGCGCAGGCACCAGAGGTCTACCTGTCTGTACCGGAGCCCCGACTGTCATCTGTTCCAGAGCCGGCTGCTTCCTCCGCAGGTGAGCGCCGCCAGGACTGTCGGGCGCCAGGAGAGCTGCCGCAAACCGGACATCGTAAGCTGCAGTTTGATGGTGGAGACATGGAGATGCTGGTGGAGGAGAATTACAACCGGCGTCAGGAGGAAGAGTGGAGACGTCGGGAGAGAGAAGCCGAGCGACAAAGGGAGCAGCGCGAATCCCAGAAGCTTCGCCAACGTCACATCGAGAAGGACCGGGCAGATAAGGACCGGATGAGAAAAGATAAAAGTACGGTGAGGGAGCCGCGGCGTAAGGGTGCAGTACGGAGCTTTAAATTGAAAGCTGGTTGGGGCTTCATCCAGGAGCCTGGACTTTATTTAGAAGTGTTTGTGACCCGGCGGGACGTGGAGACTCACCTCCCAGAAGGACACCCGGGGAGGGACCTGTTGCCAGGAGACTTGATAACTTACACCCGACACTGGGGTTACAATGGATGGTATGCCCTAAATGTCACCAGGTGCGACCCCTGGTCCCCAGAGTGTCAGGAACCTGTGAGACCCTCGGAGCCTTCAGCCTCCCACATCCAGGCCTCTGCACAAGTGCCCACCCCACGCCGTAAATCTCCCCAGCCTCCCTCAGTGGTCTCCTCAGCAGCCCCAGCTATGGACATGATAATGATAGCTGGCCCGTACCCGGCGCCTGTTAGGCCCCCTGGGGTTCGTACAGTCCGGGACATAGGGTTCCAGACCCGGAGGGAGACGAAAGAGGTGGCCACACAGACACAGAGAGCGGGTCACGACTTGACTGTACAGGCCACACGACGTCATCAGGTCCTGGTGGTCCTTGGTGTCTCGGATGTTTGGCAAGCATCAGAAGAGTACCAGGTGGTACCTGGAACACCCCTGCCAAAGAATTATAAATAACCCGGACAGAGTCCCTGTATGTAAATAGTTAAATTATTGATGTACCCGGACGGGTGAATGTTCATAAAAAAGTTTTTTAATTTAATAAAAAAAACAACACAGTTTTCATTACTTTTATTACAGTCTCATCCTGCGACGCCATCGATCTCCTGTAAAAAAATGAAAAAAATAAACAGCAGTATACCACCTGTCCGACGCAGTCCATAGTAACGAGTGTCCCACGACGATCCAGCTCTGCTACATCAGAATGACCTCAGAGGCAGGCAGGCAGGCAGAGCCTGTCATCCCGGCGCAGCACAGCTGATTACCTGCTTCCCCGGCGGTGACGTCATCGGACTGGTTTACGGCCGGGATTACCCTGCAGTCACTGTAGTTATCGCGAAAAACTGCATGTGACCGCCAGGGAGAAGATAATGGCGGCCATCAAGCAGTCCAGGACGTGACCGCCGGAGATCTTCTGCCAGGTAAGTGCCGCTGACTCCTGACAGACCCGACCGACGGACACTCACAGTGACAGTGACAAATCCGATTCCGGTATCCGATATGACGAAAATATCGGTACTCGGAATCGAAAGCCCGATACAGCTAATATCGGCCGATACCCGATATTTGCAGTATCGTATCGCTCAACACTACTCATAAAGTGACAGCGGTCAGAATTGTAAAAATTGGCCCCGTCATTAAGCTGCAAATTGGCTGTCACTAAGGGGTGAAACAGTGGTCTCCTAAACTGTTGTTGCGCATGCAGTGAGTGGCAGGGCTGCCCAAAATTTGGACGCACCCCAATACCTCTTTGAAGAGACGTACAGGAGGGCCTCCTGAAAGCAATGTTCCCATTATTAGGAAGTTGGTACTCCCATACTGTTTGCCTGTGCATTGAATGCAAGGCCTTCCCTGCACTAAATTTAGACGCACCCCAATACCCATTTGAAGAGACATACAGGAGGGCCACCTGAAAGCAATGTTCCCATTATTAGAAAGTTGGTACTCCCATACTGTTTGCCTATGCAGTGATGAATGCAAGGCCTGCCCCAAATTTGGATGCACCCCAATAACCCTTTGAACAGACGTACAGGAGGGCCTCCTGAAAGCAATGTTCCAATTATTAGGAATTTGGTACTCCCATACTGTTTGCCTATGCATTGAATGCAAGGCCTGCTCTGCATCAAATTTAGACGCACCCCAATACCCCTTTGAAAAGACATACAGGAGGGCCTCCTGAAAGCAATGTTCCCATTATTAGGAAGTTGTTACTCCCATACTGTTTGCCTATGCAGTGAATGCAACACCTTTCCAAAATTTGGACGGACCTCAATAACCCTTTGAACAAATATACAGGAGGGCCTCCTGAAAGCAATGTTCCCATTATTATGAATTTGGTACTCCCATACTGTTTGCCTATGCATTGAATGCAAGGTCTGCCCTGCCCCAAATTTAGACACACCCCAATACCCATTTGAAGAGATGTACAGGAGGGCCTCCTGAAAGCAATGTTCCCATTATTAGGAAGATGTTACTCCCATACTGTTTGCCTATCCAGTGAATGCAGGAGCTGACACAAATTTGGACACACCCCAATACCCCTTGGAGAGACGTGAAGGAGGGCCTCATAAAACAATGTTCCCATTATTAGGAAGTGGGTCTCCCATAGTGTTTGCTTATGCAGTGAATGCAAGGGCTGTCAAAAATTTTGAGCCACTCCAATGCCCTTTGAAGAGACATAGAGGAGGGCCTCATGAAAAAAGATTCCCATTATGAAGAAGTGGGTATCCCACAGTGTTTGCCTATGCAGTGAATGCAAGGGCTGCCAAAAATTTTGAGCCACTTCAATGCCCCTTGGAAGAGACGTGGAGGAAGACCTCATAAAAAATGTTCCCATTATAAAGGAGCGGGTGTCCTATACTTGCAATACCCGTGCACTAAGTTTATGGGCTGACAAACATTTACCCCTGGGGGGTATATATATGAACATAATGTATAACCGTTATTTTTTGTACGGGCATCATAAATACCCTTTAAAAAAATTATGTGAGTGTTGCATCACGGACCACGGTCCCCCTGGTGATATAGTGGTGGTGGATGATGAAGATGAGGAGAAGGAGAAGAACAACAGCAAATAGCCAAAGTCAGGAAGTGTATACCCATGTGTGGGTGTGAAGAGGTGCATGCGAATAGACCTCCCAAAATAAGATACTGGATTTGACTTTATGTTACGCTGCTATCATTCGGTGGTGTTGAGAAGTCAGGCCCAATCCAGCCCTTGTTCATTTTTATAAGAGTCAGCCTGTCAGCATTTTCAGTTGACAGGCGGATGCGCTTATTAGTTAGAATTCCACCAGCGGCACTAAAAATACGCTCTGACAAAACGTTAGCGGCAGTGCAGGCCAGGACCTCCAAGGCATAGAGAGGCAGTTCATGCCACGTATCCAGCTTTGAGAGCCAATAACTATAAGACACAGAGGAATCACGGAGGATGTTGGTACGGTCAGCAAGGTACTCCCTTAGCATCTTCCCAAACTTTGCACTCCTTGTGAGAGTACACCGCGACTCAGGGCCTGTGTGATGGGAGCGTCTGAGAAAACTCTCCTAGAACTTTGACAGTGTTCCCCTGCCTCTGTTGGATTGGAGATGTGTCTCTCTCACCTGTACTCCTTGGTTGTCCAAAGAACTGTGACCTCTGCCACCAGCGTTTTCAGATGGGAATTTTTCTAATAATTCCGCAACAAGGGCCTTCTGGTACTGCATCATTTTAGTAGACCTGTCTGCCTCGGGAATAAGCGATAGAAAGTTCTCCTTGTAGCATGGGTCTAGAAGTGTCACCAACTAGTAATGACTGTTACCCAAAATTTTGAGAATGCTATGGTAACGGTCAAGGCAGCATAACATAAACTCAGCCATGAGTTCCAGACTGCTAACAGGCAAGACTTCCATGTCCTCACCAAGAGGACGACTGACCATGCTCTCCTCCTCCTCCTTCTCATCCCTGTCCTCAGGCCTTCCATGCTAAACAAACAGTATGACAGATGTGCAGATAGTACCGTCTATAGGGCAATAAAACTAGCGCCTGTTCTTCCTCCTCCTCTTCCACCTCTTCCCCGTTGTCACCCAATCCACGTTGGGATGAGATGAGGCTGGGCTGTGTGTAATCACCTTGTATAGTTCCTTGCTCCATCTCATCATGCTCCGCCTGCAATACATCTACTTTGATTGTGAGCAGAGAGCATTTCAGAAGACAGAGAAGTGGGATGGTGACGCTAATTATGCTGTCATCGCCGCTCACCATCTTGGTGGAGTCCTCAAAGTTTTGGAGGATGAAGCATAAGTCTGACATCCATGTCCACTCCTGAGGTCTTAGGTGTGGAGTCTGAACTGAATACCGATGGCCTTGTTGATGCTGGTAGTCAACAACTGCCCTCTTCTGCTCACAAATCCTTCTCAACATCTGCAGTGTTGAGCTGGAAGCTGCAAACGCTGCTGAAGCATGGCAAGGGTGGCAGAAGCTGTAGGTGACTATCTAAAATGGGCACACAGGCAGCATACTTTGACAAGCAGATCAGGCAGCTCTGGATAGGTTTTGAGAAACCACTGAACCACGAGGTTAACCACATAGGCCAGGCATGGTACGTGTGTAAGTTCGCCTCGCCTCAGAGCCGTCACCAGGCTCTCGCGATTGTCCCACACAACCATGCCTGGCTGTAGGTTCAGCGGTGTCAGCCACAGATCTGCCTGCTCTTTCAGAGCTATCTACAATTCTTCAGCATTGTGTTGTGAATGGGTTTGAGATGAGTTCTGAGCAGAGACTCCCTCTGGTGGTTACAAGCGGTACTGGTCTGTTCAGTGAAGATTGTGAGGACTGGGAATCAGGTGTTACTGATTGGTCTTATATAAGGGAGTCACCTTCCCATCAGGGTTGCCGGTGATCAATTGTTCTGGTCTGAATCCTTTATTCCAGTTTCCCTTGTAGCCTGCTGTGTCGTGTCTGCATCTCCTGCTAACAGATAAGACATTTTCTTCTTTTTTGTTTGTGCTATATTTTTGCATTTTGTCCTGCACTTCTGTGGGGGCCTTCAGGGTCCCTTCCGGGGCTTCTGCCCTCTCAGTTTTGTTCAGCCACTGATGTTTGTACTTTTGCTTTTTCCAGTTTTTTCAGTGGCTGCTGTTTTGATTTTGTTACACCAGAGAACTAATTTAGGTGGAAGAGGTCGTGTGATCTCAGGTGATTTTGAAATTAGTAGAGTTGGTGCTTTTCAGGGTTTTCTGGGATTGCAGTAAGTACCCTTCCTATCCTTTTCTATTTAGTTAGTTTGGGCCCCAGCGTTTGCTCAGACTATTTTCTTTCTGTGTCAGTATTTCATCTTGTCTAACCGCCATTACATGTTTGGGGGCTTTCTATTATCTTTGGGGTTCTGCTCCGGGGCAGATAGCTTTCCTATATCTATCTTTAGGTGTAGTTAGTTTCTCAGGCTGTGACGAGGCGTCTAGGACCAACGTAGGAACGCTCCACGGCTGCCTCTAGTTGTGGTGGTTAGTCAGGGTACTGCAATCTCATAGATTCCAACTGCTCTGGTGTATTGCCTTTTTTACCTGCACTCCTCAGCTACCGAAACATAACAGCATTGTGTGGTTTGTCACCTAAGCATATTAGCTTCAGCAAAGCCTGTTGCCGCTTGGCTGAGGCAATGCTGCTGTGCTTCCAGCTTGTGACTGAAGTGGTCATTTCGGAGATGGAGGCTGAAGAGGTGGAGGAGGATGAGGTGCAGGAGCTGTAAACTGTAAACTGTGGGGGCAACCCTGATTGACCTAGGGCCCGCAATCCTCGGCGTCGGGAGGACATGTTCCATCCCAAGGTACGACTGGGTCTTGGCTTCCACTATGTTAACCCAGTGTGCCATCAGTGAGATGTACCGCCCTGCCCACAAGCACTTGCCCATGTGTCTGTGGTTAGGTGGACTTTCCCAGTAATTACATTCTTGAGGGCACGGCTAATGTTGTGGACATTTGCTTGTGTAATGCGGGGACGGCACACCGGAGAAATAGTGGCGGCTGGGGACTGAGTATCAAGCAATGGCCGCTATCAACCGGTTTGTAGAAAG
The DNA here is from genome assembly GCA_033576555.1 of Oophaga sylvatica. NCBI lineage: Eukaryota > Metazoa > Chordata > Amphibia > Anura > Dendrobatidae > Oophaga > Oophaga sylvatica. The sequence goes on along the minus strand of JARQOD010000001.1, from coordinate 184,108,908 downwards.
CTTCCATCTCCATGAGCCTAAAAGGCAACATTTCGAGCACAAGCAGTCGCGAAATGTGTGAATTTAGTAACATGGCCTGTGGGGCGTTGGCTGCATATTTGTGCTTGCGTTCCAAGGACTGGGGTTTGGACAACTGAACGCTGTGCTGGGACAAAGACGTGGACGTGCTTGATGATGGTGCTAGTTGAGTGTGTGCAACCACAGGTGCAGGGCAGGAGGCAACTTCGCATGCACCATGGACAGGGATTGGCTTGCTCGCACAACAGCGGAAGAAGCAGTGGTGTCACCCGCAGACTCTGTTCCTGGACCCTGGGGTTAGGCCCACAAAGTCCGGTGCTTTGCTGCCATTGCCTGATCATGCTGGTGGTGGTCAGGCTGGTAGTTTTGCTACCCCTGCTGATGCTGGCCTGGCAGGTGGTGCAAATGGCCTTTTTCAGAAGAGTCTTTAAAAAACAACCAGACTCGGGAAGACCTAACAGACTGGAAACTTCCGTCGTGTTGGTATTACAGGGCAAGGTTGCCTGCCATCTGTCTGCGGCCACCACACTGCTTCTTCCTGCCTGTTGGGACGCTACGCCTTCCTCCCCCTGTGTGCTGCTGTCCTCGTTCTGCATGTCCTCCTGCCAGGTTGGGTCAGGTACTATATCATCCACCACCTCCTCTTCCACTTCCGCACCCTGGTCCTCCTCCTGACTTTCTGGCAATTGTGTCTTATCATCGTCCACCTCTTGTGACACGTTCCCACCGCCACCTTCATGTGCCCATGGCTGCTCAAATATTTGAGCATCACTACATGCGATCTCCTCTTGCCCCGCTTCAAGTGAAACGGGCGATAGGCCTTAATCTATATATGGAAAAGTGAACAGCTCTTCAGAGTGTCCAAGTGTGGGATCAGTTGTCTCCGGGCACTCAGAATGGTGGGAGGAAAGAAAATCAGGGTAAGGAGTATGCAGTCCAGACTCACGCCAACTGAGACTAGACCATGTGGAAGACAGGGTGGTGGTAGTGGTGGCAAATTGACTGGAAGCATTATCCGCTATCCAACCAACAACCTTTTGACACTGCTCTGGGTTCAATAGTGTTGTGCTGCTGCGGTCCCCTAGTAACATTTTCCGCGTTCACTACAAATGGCTGAATTTGGAGCGAACTTATATGTGAGCTGCATGATAGACAAACCCGTTTAAAAAAGCTGGCCTGTATGTAGCTATTTTTTTTCAGCAAACTGGTGTCAATAACTTATGTAAGCCACTACAACAAAATTTAACAGTAGGCCAGAAATGGCAGATTTTTCAGCGCAATGAGATGTGATCCATGTGAGGGCCAAACCCCTCTTTAAAATAGCTGGCCTGTAGGTAGCTATTTTTTTCTTCAGCAAACTGGTGTCTTATCTAAGACACTACAACAACTTTTAACAGTAGGCCACAAATGGCAGAATTTTCAGTGCACTGAGATGTGATCCGTGTGATGGCCAAACCCGCTGTAATATGGAAAGGATCTGGCTGTATTCTGCAGTGCCAACAAGTAAATGGAGCAGAAAAACGTTGTGCTCTGGATTGGTCTTGAAGAAAATAATCAGGATTATTAACCTCTTACTGCCAGCTGACGGAATAGTACGTCAGCTGGCAGTATCCCCCTCTTTGAGGTGGGCTCCGGCGGTGAACCCACCTCAAAACCATGACATGTCAGCTGTTATAAACAACTGACATGTGGCTGCAATAGGTGCGAGTGGAATCGCGAACTGCCTGTGCCTTTTAACTAGTTAAATCCCGCTGTCAAACGCTGACAGCGGGCATTTAACTAGAGCTTCCGATGCGTGTCTGGAAATGATCGCATCCCCGACCCCCGTCACGTGATCGGGGGTCAGAGACGCATTGCCATAACAACCTGAGGTCTCCTCGAGACCTCTGTGGTTTTTGATAGCAGATTGCTATGAGCGCCACCCTGTGGTCGACGCTCATAGCAACGCTGTAATTCAGCTACATAGAGGTGATCTATGCATTAGCTTATATGTAACAGGCGATCGTGCTATGGCGCACTTTTAGCTTCCTATGGAGGCTATTGAAACATGCCAAAAGTAAAAGAAAAAAGTGTTTAAAAATTGAAAAGAATTAAAAAAACATAAAAGTTTAAATCACCCCCCTTTCGCCCCAATCGAAATAAAACAATAAATAAAATCAAACCTACACATATTTGGTATTGTCATGTTCAGAATTGCCCGATCTATCAATAAAAAAAGGATTAACCTGATCGCTAAACGGAATAGCGAGGAAAAAATCAAAACGCCAGAATTTCGTTTTTTTGGTCGCCGCGACATTGCATTAAAATGCAATAACGGGCGATCAAAAGAACGGATCTGCACAAAAGTGAAATCATTAAAAATGTCAGCTCAACACGCAAAAAATAAGCCCTCAGCCGACCCGAGATCACGAAAAATAGAGACGCTACGGGTCTCGGAAAATTGCGCAATTTTTTTTTTTTAACCAAACTTTGGAATTTTTTTCAGTACTTAGATAAAAGAGAACCTAGACATGTTTGGTGTCTATGAACTCGTAATGACCTGGAGAATCATAATGGCAGGTCAGTTTTAGCATTTAGTGAACCTAGCAAAAAAGCCAAACAAAAAACAAGTGTGAGATTGCACTTTTTTTTGCAATTTCACCGCACTTGGAATTTTTTTCCCTTTTCAAGTACACTACTTGGTAAAACCAATGGTGTTGTTCAAAAGTACAACTTGTCCCGCAAAAAAGAAGCCCTCACATGGCGATATTGACAGAAAAATAAAAAAGTTATGGCTCTGGAAAGAAGGGGAGCGAAAAACGAAAATGCAAAACCGAAAAAAGCTCCAGGGTTTAAGGGGTTAAGATAAAAAAAAAAATTATTTGTGGCCCCTGATACCTGGGGCTATGTATATACGGTAAATATCTGTAATAGACAGTAGCAGCAGCAAGATGGTACTGGAATGGACCCTCTTGCTATATGCAGTGAAGTCTGCCACATACACTGCCTGCCTAGCACTGATATCTATGCATCTTTTTTAGTCCTCAAAAGGACTGTTGGTTGAGATGGATTTGTTTCTTATAGATGGTATACCCACACTAACTAATAAACCACCAAATCTCTCCCTAGATCAGCAGCAACTCTCCCTACACTGCCTGAGTTCGGAGCAGACTGTGACGAGCATGGCGGCGCCCGGTCTGCTATAGACCTGATGACGCTGTGCAGTCAGCCAATCACTGTAATGCCACAATCAACATGGCTGCAGCATTACAGTGTGTGGCAGACAATCCCTGCATGTTGATTGGCTCTGTAGAGAGCGCCAAACATGCAGGGCGGGACCGGAGCTCCGCCGAGCAACCGTGGAAATACTCGGCGAGCTCCGAGTATCTCGAACAGTGAGATGCTTGGGCGAGCACCAAGTACTTCCGATCATGCTTGCTCATCACTAATGAGCATGTTTGTTGTGTTCCTGCAGAACGCACAATTTCACTTGGCCTACTGCCTCGGCCTCTACCTGTACCATCAGCAGCAGCTCCACTTCCCCATCCCTTACCACATGCCTTGTGCATTTTAATTTAGGTATAAAATATATGCCTGCAAACTTTCCGGTATTAATAGGGAAAAAAAATATGTATTCATGAATTGAACTTTTGTTTTTAGGTTACAGCAGTAAATCTATAGAAGGACTGTAAGGCAAAAAACCCTGGCTATATGCCTCTAATCCAAAACTATCCCTCATCAACTAGCTATTCCTACACTGAATGCAGGTAACTGGTTTTACCAGACAAAGGACAGTAGGTAGCCTTGAAAGGACTTTTGTTTTAATGGTGCAGCAGCTGTTTACAAGTACTGAAATAGCAATTAAACACTGCCAACATGAATGCTCTAATCTAAGCTTTCCCTCCTAGATTAACTCTCCCTGATCTGCTTCCAAAGAACAGTGAGCCGAGCATCTTGTCACCGGGCCTTATTTAAGGCCCGATGATGCAATGTTGCCGGCCAATCCTAGTAATGTCAGTAGCCAACATGGCTAAGGCATTACTGTCTATGGCAGGTAATCCCTGCATGTTTATTGACTGTCTAACAGCTGCTCGATCAAGTAACGAAGAGTATATCCAAGCGAGCAGTGGGGAGCACGTTCACTCATCACTAACAGCATCATTTTTTAAACATGTTTTTTGCTAGGAAATTGAAAGGGTTAAAAGTATATCAGAAATTTCTCATTTTTCAGAAAAATTTTCAAAAACATTTTTTTATAGACCACTTCACATTTGAAGTGACTTTGAGAGGCCTATGTGACAGAAAATACCCCAAAGTGACACTACAGTATTATAAAAACTGCATCCTTCAAAGTGCTAAAAACCACATTCAAGTAGTTTATTAACCTTTTAGGCACTTTACATGAATTAAAGCAAAGTGGAATAAAAAATGAAAATTTAATTTTTTCCCAGTTACTTTAACTCCAAATTTTGCATTTTCACAAGGAGAACTTGAAACCCCATTTGCTTCACAGAATTTTATAACGTTGAGCTGTGAAAATTACTTCACAAAAATGTTTTAGCTCCAAATTTTTTGTTTTCACATGGGTAATAGGAGAAAATTGACCACAAAATTTGTTCTGCAAGTTTTTTTGAGCATGACGATACCCAATCTGAGCATATGGCAGGGCTCAGAATGGAAGGAGCACAGGAGCACCATTTGACTTTTGGAATGCAAAACTGTCTGGAACAGATAGCGGATGTCATGTCACGTTTGCACAGCACCTGATGTGCCTAAACAGTGGAAACCCCCCACAAATTACTACATTTTATAAACTACACCCCTTGAGAAATTCATATAGATGTCTAGAAAGCAGCTTGAACTCTCAAGTGCTTTACAGAGCCGTGAAAATAAAAAAAAATCACATTTTTGCTGCAAAAATGTTGCGTTAGCCTCATTTTTTATTTTCACAAGGGTATCAGGAGAAAATGGACCATAAAATTTGTTGTGCAATCTCTCCTTAGTACGCCAATACCCCGTATGACACAGAAAGCTACTGATTTGGCACACAGCTCGGAAGGGACAGACACCATGTCACATTTGAAGAGCTCCTGTCATGCAAAACAGCAGAAACTCCACAAGTGAGCCCAGCTTGGAAACTACACCTCTCGGAGAATTCACCTAGGTGAGTAGTGAGTATTCTTAAATCTCAGGCAATTCACAAAATTGTATAACATTGGGCTGAGTAAATTAAATATTACCATTTTTTTCCACTAAGATGTTGATTTGGCCCCATGTTTGCAATTTTCACAAGTAGTAATAGGAGAAAACAAACAGTACAATTTGTTATTCGATTTCTTCTGAGTATGCTAATACCCCATAAGTGGTTGAAAACTACTTTTGAGGCACAGTGCAAAGCTCAGAAGAGAAGGAGTGCTGTATTAGAGTGCAGATTTTGCTGTCATGGTTTGACATGCTGTCATGGTTTGAGGGTGCCATGCAGGGGCGGATTACCAGAGGGTCAATCTAGGTGGTAGCCCAGGGCCCAGTGGTGTGGGGAGCATTACTGCCGACGTATGCTCTGACTGACTGCTCTGACTGGCGTATGGGGCCCAGTGGGCTGGAGGGGCCCGCATCGAACCCAGTCTCTTCTGCTACTCGCAGCCGGCAGGCTAAACCGGGCCCTTAGCGACGCCGCTCCATGGCAGTTTAACACTATTGGGCCCGCACGTCAATAGTTACCAGCCGCCAGCTAATCGGAGGCTGGCAGCTGATGTCAGCCGCAGCGCGCACGTCGCCGGCATCTGACGTCATTGTCAGTCGCCGGCGAGTGCGCGCTTCAGCTGCGTGGAGGGAACTTCGCCGCTGGAGCATGGCAAGGTAAGAAGAACGTGTTTTTTTTTTTTTTTTTTTTTTTTTTATTGAGCGGCGATCCGGGGGGCCCGGCCCGGGGCAGCCTGTGAGACTCGGGGGACAGAATGCTGCCTGGACACGGGGGGCAGACTGTGAGACATGGGGACATGAATGCTGGACATGGGGACATGAATGCTGGACATGGGGTCAGAATGCTGGACATGGGGGCAGACTGAGACATGGGGCAGAATGCTGGACATGGGGGCAGACTGAGAGACATGGGGCAGAATGCTGGACACGTGGGGCAGAATGCTGGACATGGGGGGCAGAATGTTGACACGGGGGGCAGAATGCTGGACATGGGGCAGAATGCTGGACATGTGGGGCAGAATGCTGGACACGGGGGGCAGACTGTGAGACATGGACAGAATGCTGGACATGGGGCAGACTGAGACACGGGGGCAGAATGCTGGACATGGGGGCAGAATGCTGGACATGGGGCAGAATGCTGGACACTTTGGCAGAATGCTGGACACAAGGGCAGAATTCTGGACACGGGGCAGAATGCTGAACATGGGGCAGAATGCTGTACACGGGGCAGAATGCTGGACATGAGGCAGACTGAGACACGGGGGCAGAATGCTGGACACAGGGCAGATTGCTGAACATGGGGCAGAATGCTGAACATGGGGCAGAATGCTGGACATGGGGCAGAATGCTGGACATGGGGCAGAATGCTGGACATGGGGCAGACAGACATGGGGCAGAGTGCTGGACACGGGGCAGAATGCTGGACATGGGGCAGAATGCTGGACATGGGGGCAGAATGCTGGACATGGGGGCAGACTGTGAGACATGGGGCAGAATGCTGGACATGGGGCAGACTGTGGGACACAGGGGCAGAATGCTGGACATGGGGCAGAATGCTGGACATGGGGCCAGAATGCGAGACACGGGGCAGAATGGAGATACGGCGCATGATTGGAGACACTGGGGACATGACTGGAGACACTGGGGGCAGGATTGGAGACAGATGGGGCAGGATTGAAGACAGATGGGGCAGAATGGAGATACAGGGGGCATGATTGGAGACACGGGGCAAGATTGCAGACATGGGGGCATGATTGGAGACATAGGGGCAGAATGGAGATACGGGCATGATTGGAGACACAGGGGCAGGATGAAAGACATGGGGGCATGACTGGAGACAGATGGGGCAGGATTGGAGACAGATGGGGCTGGATTGGAGACAGATGGGGCAGAATGGAGACACAGGGCAGGACTGCAAACATGGGGACATGATTGGAGACTTAGGGGGCAGAATGGAGATACGGGGCATGATTGGAGACACGGGGCAGAATGGAGATACGGGACATGATTGGAGACACTGGGGGCATGGCTGGAGACAGATGGGGCAGGATTGGAGACAGATGGGGCAGGATTGAAGACAGATGGGGCAGAATGGAGATACAGGGGGCATGATTGGACACACGGGGCAGGATTGCAGACATGGGGGAATGATTGGAGACATGGGGCAGAATGGAGATATGGGCATGATTGGAGACACAGGGGCAGGATGTAAGACATGGGGGCATGACTGGAGACAGATGGGGCAGGATTGGAGACCGATGGGGCAGGATTGGAGACAGATGGGGCAGAATGGAGACACCGGGCAGGATTGCAAACATGGGGGCATGATTGGAGACTTAGGGGGCAGAATGGAGATACAGGCATGATTGGAGACACGGGGCAGAATGGAGATACGGGGCATGATTGGAGACACTGGGGGCATGACTGGAGACACTGGGGGCAGGAGTGGAGCCAGATGGGGCAGGATTAAAGACAGATGGGGCAGAATGGAGATACAGGAGGCATGATTGGAGACATGGGGCAGGATTGCAGACATGGGGGCATGATTGGAGACATAGGGAGCCGAATGTAGATACGAGCATGATTGGAGACACAGGGGGCAGCATGAAAGACATGGGGGAATGACAGGAGACAGATGGGGCAGGATTGGAGACAGATGGGGCAGGAATGGAGACAGATGGGGCAGGATTGGAGACAGAAGGGGCAGAATGGAGACACGGGGCAGGATTGCAAACATGGGGGCATGATTGGAGACTTAGGGGGCAGAATGGAGATACAGGCATGATTGGAGAAACGGGGAGAATGGAGATATGGGGCATGATTGGAGACATGGGGCAGGATTGGAGACAGATGGGGCAGGGTTAGAGACAGATCGTGCAGGATCATGGGGCAGGATGGATATGATGGAGACAGATGAGGTAGGATGGGGAGATCATATGGGGCAGAATGGATATTCATGAGGGCAGGATGGAGAACATATGGCTGAAGCCAGGAATGAGACACACGGGGGCCAGGATGGGGAATATTATTACCATAGGAGCTAATTAAGAGATATTATTACTGCAGTGATGTATTTTTTTATTTTTTGAGTATACTGTTTTAAATGGGAGGGGTCCTGTTACTGTTTAGAGTGATACTATGTCGCCTTTTTTTCTTCATGTGGTGTAATGTAGAAGTTGGGAAAAATTAAGTAATTTGTTCTGCAAGCGGAGCTCAAGATAACTGTGTTATTTCCTGCAGAGATGAGCCCTGGCTGGAAGAAGTGATGGCGGTCTGTGCTGGATGAAAGATGAAAAACAAAGATGAAGGACTTCACCTAGAGACGTCACTAGTGAGTCAGTGTGCTACCTATACACTGACACTATACACTGTATACTATACACAGAAGTCCTGTGTACAATGTCACCAGTGATCACTGTATTACCTGTACACAGACACTGCATACTAAGTACAGATCTCCTGTGTATAATGGCACTTATGGTGATAGTATTGTGTTTTTTTTTATTACTGATCAGTATTGTAGTATTCAGTCACTATGTGGTGGTAATATGTGGCTTGGACATGGTGTTGCGGTATTTGACCCTTGTATGTACTATTTGGTCACTTTGTGGTGGTAATATGTGCTCTGGTCATGGTGTTGTGGTATTTGTTCCTTGTATGTGATATTATTCGATCACTGTGGTGGTAATATGTTGTCTGGTGGTATTTGTCCCTTGTATGTGGTGTTATTGGTCATTTTAAAAATTTAAAAATAAATAAAAATATACCTAAATTGTATTGCATATTTTAACAAATATTTAATAGGTTACAGTAGAGTAGGGCCCGGCCAAAAGTGTCTACTGTGTTATGGTGGCGGCTTAAAAAATCTTTTGACCAAAACAAAACCTGCTGGCTATATGTGTGATCTGGTGATGGAAACTGTTAATGTGTGATAGGTGAGAAGTGGAGTTTTTCCAAGAGAGAGCGGTGGGACTGTGGACAGTTCGAGGGGTGGAGGCGCCTGGAATAATCTGTTTCAGGTATATGATGACCCCGTCACATGACCGGGGGGCCCACAGAGTCTGAACAGCCCGGGGCCTGGATACCCTTAATCCACCCCTGGTGCCATGTCATATTGGCAGGACCCCTGAGGTCCCAGAACAGCAGAACCCCCATATATTACTTTGTTTTACAAACTGCACCTCTCAATTCATCTAGGAGTGCAGTGAACATATTAACACCACATGTGTGTCACGGAATTTTATACCATTGGGCAGTGAATTTTTGCCACAAAAAATATTGTTTAAGCCCCAGATTTTACATTTTCACAAGGTGAAATGCGTAAAAATGGCACCAAAATTTGTCAAACAGTTTCTGTTGAACATGACAATACACCATATGCTGCCGGGAGGGAAGGTGCGCGATTTAACAAATTTTCGTAGAATAGTTTGCAGACTCCATATACAGAGCCCCTAAGTGCCAGAAGAGCAGAATTCCACCACAAGTTACCCCATTTTGGAAATTGCACTCCTCTGGGAATTTATCTACAGGTGTAGTGACAATTTTGAACCCATGAATGTGTTCCAGAAATGAGCAATAATGGATGTTGCTTAGTGAAGATTGCAAATCTGCCATTATAGTGCCCAGTAATTGCTTGTGCATCTGGAGACATGCAACCCGTAAGTCAAGCAGGCTCTCATTGCTACAAAAATGCCAAACATATGAACGCTAAATGTGGTTTGGACACGCTGTGGGGCTCAAAACGGAGGAGAGTATTTAGATTTGGGAGCGCATAATTTGCGGGATTTTGTTGGGGGGGAGCCATAGCGCTTTTGCAGAGCTTTTGGAAGCTCCCAATGTTCCTGATAGATGACGGACCGAGCGGGGATTAGCTTTTTTGTGAATTGAGTTGAAGCTTTTATTAGGAACATTTTACATTACATTTTAAATCACATTTATCCTGTGCTCTACACTGAGCACTTATATCGTGGTTTCCATGTAAATCTCTGATGAAACCCTTGGGAGATCCATTCACTATAATAAGGCAACATAGTTATTCTGGACTTCATCTGGCCTCTGTTCAATGGTGTCTTCTTTTCAAAGGTGCACAAAACTGTGACTGACCAAGCTTTTATGCACGCATAAAAAGATGGATACCGCAGGATCATAGGCCAAAGTCCAAAGTATCTCCATCTGCCTCATTATAGCTAAAAAAAAATGCAAAAATTGCAATAGGGTCTTATCCAAGTGATAATATAGAATCATTGGGTAATTTTGCTAACCTTGTAGGGTTGTGTTAGACCCAACAGCTATAATAGCATAGACTCCAACTGCTGTAGCTTCTAGAGAATACAGTAGTGATGATATTTGCCACAGATGATGGAAGTGTCCTGCACTGCTGGATTAATGAAAAGCCACAATGGAATATGAAATATTGGTTTAATGTCATCGCATTTCAGAGTCACGCTGACTCCTTCTTCAGTACAGCCACAAATATTTTTTTTTGATTAATTAATCCAGCAGCGCAGGAAACTTCCATCATCGGTGGCAAATTTCTGCTTCATTGTAGGGAATCTTCAATCAAGGCTCCCATGTAAATCACATGTTTCAGATATTTACATGGAAATCTCCGTGTAGGCACTCAGCATAGAGCACAGGATAAATATGAACCGAGTCTTAGGGCTCATACTCACTTGAGCCGAAAACGGATGATTTTCAGCCGATAAAAAATCAGATTCAAATCGGACCAATGTTATTCAATAGGTGACATCTCATTTGCGATTTTTTTTTCTCAGCCGAAATCGGTGTGAGGGCTCATACTCACTTGAGCCGAAAACAGATGATTTTCAGCCGATAAAAAATCGGATTCAAATTGGACCAATGTTATTCAATAGGTGATATCTCATTTGCGATTTTTTTCTCAGCCGAAATCGGTGTGAGAAAAAAATCGCAACATGCCGCGATTTGATGTGATTTTGGAATGATAATCGCTAATGCAATAGATGGTGCTATAAAAAATCGCATGCAAATCGCATGTCAATTGCACATAATTGGACCATCCTGAAAACTGACCGATTTTTTTCCAGCAAGTGAGTATGAGCCCTGAGAAGAAAATCTCAGCATGCTGCGATTTGATGCGATTTTGGCATGATAATCGCTAATGCAATAGATGGTGCAATAAAAAATCGCATGCAAATCGCATGACAATTGCACATAATCGGACCATCCTGAAAACTAACCGTTTTTTTTTCCAGCAATTGAGTATGAGCCCTTAGGCCTCATACTCACTGGCTGGAAAAAAATCGGTCCGTTTTCTGCAGGAAAAAAACGGTACATTTGTTGTAAAAAGGCATGCGATTTTGATGCGATTTTAAATCGCACCATGCGTTTTCTGTCAGTTTTCCATCAGTTTTCCATCTGTATGCAATGTGATTTTAACATGAAGTTTTACATAGAGCAGTTATCTCTATGTAAAAAGTCATGTAAAAATCACATTGTAACAAAAAAATTTACACAAAAAGCAAATAATTATATATATAATATATATATATATATATATACATCTAATATATATATATATATATAATATATATATAGGTCATACACTTCTACATAGTATAATAGCCGCTAATTCATCCCTGGCATTACTGTAAAATCACACTGACAGCTTTAATAAAGAATAGAAACAATACATATACACACATAGAATACATATATATATAGATATAGATATATATGTCATTGTGACATATATATATATATTTATAGTTCTTACACTTCTACATACTGTAATAGCCGCTAATTCAATTGCCGGCTTTTGTGAAATCACAGAAGCCGACATGAAATGATACATTGTTTCCATACAGTTAACCATGTCATTTCCTGTATTTTGATATATGGTTTGAACTTACAATTACATGAGTGTATTTGTACAAAATTTCAGACATGTAGGGGTTAATTAAAGGTGTAAATTCGTTGAAAAAAAATGCGTGGGCTCCCGCTGTATTTTCTCCACCAGACAGACAAAGCAAGCGAGTGGGGGCAGATAATAATAGCCTAGGGAGGGTACATTTTTTTTGTTGCCCCCCTGGCTACTAACATCTGCCCCCAGACACCCCAGAAAGGGCAAATCTATAATTAGATTCGCCCTTTCTGGCACTTTGCCCGTCTATTCCCATTGCCCTGTAGCGGTGGCGAATGGGTTAATAAGGGGTTAATGTCACCTTGCTATTGAAAGGTGACCTTAAGCCATGTTAATAATTGAGAGCTGTCAATTAGACAACTATCAATTATTAATCCTATTGTATGATAGAAAAATCAAACACACACAGTTTAATAAAAAAATAAGTTTAATGAAATAATCACAGTTTTTGACCATATTTCATTTTCCTGCTAAAACCATTTCCTATAATAAAAATAAAATAAAAAAGCAAAATTATTCTTACCAATCCGATGTACAGTCAGGTCCCACGGTGTAATCCATCAGAAAGGGTTAACAGGTTACAGTTAACAGTGAGCTAATGCTGTCTCCCAGCTGTATTCCCATGAATGAATAACTTACTCTCCCAGCGAAAGGAGAGGAAGAGATTCATGAATGGAGCTTAATTGATTTATTGCCACTTTCACTTGAGTGACCTGACCTAAGGTGAAAGTGGGATACAATCAATTAAGCTTCATTCATTAATCACATCCTCTCCTGTCGGCAGGAGATAAACTCATTCATTCAGGAGCTATCAGATGAGCACGCAGGATTACTTGCGCTGCTTATCTGATTGCTAGTTAACCCTTTGTGAAGGATTACATCGTGGGACGTGACAGATCGCCAGATAGGTAAGAATAATGTTGTTTTATTATTTTATATTTATTTTAGAAGAACAAGGGCTTCGAACGGATTAAGAGTTAAATAAAAGATGGTCAAAAATATGTGTTTTGATTTCATTAAAATTATTTATTCTTAAAGTGTGTTTGTGTTTTTTTATTTACTTCAATAGGATTAATAATTGATAGTTGTCTAATTGACAGCTCTCAATTATTAACTTGGCTTAAGGTCACCTTTCAATAGCAAGGTGACATTAACCCCTTATTAACCCATTCGCCACCGCTACAGGGCAATGGGAATAGACGGGCAAAGTGCCAGAAAGGGCGAATCTAATTATAGATTTGCCCTTTCTGGGGTGTCTGGGGGCAGATGTTAGTAGCCAGGGGGGGCACAAAAAAAATGTACCCTCCCTAGGCTATTATTATCTGCCCCCACTCGCTTGCTTTGTCTGTCTGGTGGAGAAAATACAGCGGGAGCCCACGCATTTTTTTTCAACGAATTTACACCTTTAATTAACCCCTACATGTCTGAAATTTTGTACAAATACACTCATGTAATTGTAAGTTCAAACCATATATCAAAATACAGGAAATTACATGGTTAACTGTGTGGAAACAATGTATCATTTCATGTCGGCTTCTGTGATTTCACAAAAGCCGGCAATTGAGTTAGCGGCTATTACAGTATGTAGAAGTGTAAGAACTATAAATATATATATATGTATGTGTTACAATGACATGTATATATATATATATATATGTATTCTGTGTGTATGTATCTACTGTTTTGTGAGCTGTCAGTGTGATTTTACAGTAGCCGGGGATGAATTACCGGCTTTTCAAAGGAGACTGGTGCATATAAATCGGACAGCACGTGCATGGTGCGAGTGCTGTTAGTTTTTTAATCGCACCCATTGACTTGCATTGGCGATTTTCATCCCAAAATCGCATCAAATCGCAGCAAGCTGCGATTTTTTTCTCACACCAATATCTGATGAGAAAAAAATCGCTAATGAGAACTCACCCATTGACTAACATTGGTCAGATTTGCATCCGATTTTTTATCGTCTGATTTTCATCCGTTTTCGGCACCAGTGAGTATGAGGCCTTACTGTGATCTTTGGGAGGCAGAATGAGCAAATCAACAGTAGTTCAATAATTGGCTTTATTTGTTTTTTTCAATGTTCTTCATGGAGTATAAGTGATTAGACAAAGTCATTCTTCGGCTCGGTACGATTACAGCGATACTAGATTTATATTTTTTTATGTTTGGCTGCAGTCACACATAAAAATCACTTCCTATGCAAAATGAAAAGTTTTTGCACCGCTATATTTTGAGAGCTATACTTTATTGCTGGACGAGTCAGCATTTTTATTGGTAATATTTTCGGGCACATAATATTTTTTTCTATTCAGATTTTTAGGAGGCAGAATGAACAAAAAACGGCAGTTCAGGATTTGTTTTTTGAGCTTTTTCTTTTAATGCCATTCACCATGTGGTAAAAGTGACAAGACAGCTTTATTCTTCGTGTAAGGCCTTTATTCTTCGAGTCACATTTGCCGTATGAAAAATCGGACCGAGAGTGCAATGCTGTCCTTATGGTGATCCGTGTGTATTCCGTTTGCAATGCGATGATGCGATTTTCTTGCACCTATGTATCCGTATGACATGCGTATGCATATGGCTTTACATATCTCACTGATTTTCCTCATTGAATTTAAAGGCTCAATGGGCTGAAATGAGGAAAATGTGTGAGTATTTCTTGCAAGCTACACTGATGGTGTCAGATTTTTTCTCGCACCCATAGACTTCCATTGACGAGACTCGGCCGATATACACGTATACAGAATGCTGTGATTTCACTCGCTCATAGAATACGCCAGAGATAAAAAACTGTGATGTGAGCTGCCCTATAGATTAACAATGGTCTGTTTTCTCGCATAGCACTCGTCCGTATTCAACGCTAGTGTGACTCCGGCCTAAGTATGATTACAGTGATACCATATTTATATAATTTTTTTACGTTTTGCTGCTTTTACACTATAAAAACTATTTTATAGAAAAAAGAATTGTTTTTTCTTCACCATATTCTGAGAGGTATAACTTTTTTAATATCTCTGCAGTGATGGAGCTGTATGGCTTGTTTTTGTGGGACAAGATGATGTTTTCAGCCATATCATTTTTATTTACATACATTTTTTTTTGTTCTATTCCACTTTTTGTTTGGCGGCATGATGGAAAAGCATAGGTTTTTTTTTACACATTTTTTATTTTTATTTTTTTACGGTGTTCACTGATGGGGTTAACTAGTGTGACAGTTTTATAGATCAGATCGTTCCAGACATGGTGATACCATATAAATATACTTTTTTGCTTAATTTTATTTTACATAAATATGTGTCACAGCCCTATTCACAATATGACGGCTCCGAAACAGCCTTCCACACAATATGATGGCCATCCATACAGAATGATGGCCCCCACACAACCCTCCACACTGTATAATGGCTCTCACACAGTATAATGACTACCACTAGCTCTTCATACAGTACATCAGTCCCCCACATGGCCTTAATAACAATGCAATGACCCCCACCACAGCCCTACAAATAGTACAATCGTGCACACACAACTCTCCACAGAATATGATGGCCATGAAAAGTCCTCTCCATAATATGATGGCCCCCACACAACCCTCCACACAGTATAAATGACCCCACACAACCCTCCACTCTGTATAATGGCCCCCACTAGGTCTTCATACAGTACAATGGCCCACCACATAGCCCTCCAAGCTATATAATGCCCTCCTCACATTATGATGGCCCCAAAACAGCGCTCCACACAATATAATGGCTCCAATACAGCCCTCCACACAGTATGATGGACTTCAATACAGCATAATGGCCCATCATACAGAATGATGGCCCCCGGACAACCCCCCACATGGTATGAATGACCTCACACCACTCTCCCCACTGCATAATGGCCTGCACACAGTATGATAGCCCCCACTAGCCCTCCAAACAGAACAATGGACCAACACAACATTCCACAAAGTAGGATGGACCCCACACAACTCTCCACACTGTATAATGACCCACATACAGTATTATGGCCCCCACACAGCCCTCTAAACTGTGTAATGCCCCCACATAGCCCTCCAAACAATATAATGGTCCCCACATGGACCTCCAAACAGTATAATGGCCCTCAAATAGTTTCTAAATAGTATATTGACCCCATATAGCCCTCCAAGTAGTATAGTAACCCTCAACGTAGCCCTCCAAATAGGATAGTGGCTCCCACAAAGTACTCATTGATTTAAAAAAATAAACCTCACTTTTCCCCATTCCCTCGCTGCTCCAGTCTCTGCAGCATGTTGTTCTCAAGCTTTGCATTGCTCAGCATAGCGGGCACGATGTAGTGAAATGATTGTGCCTGCTGTACAATGCATCAGAGCTCAGATGCACAGGAAGAATGATGGAGGAGAGAGCTGATGACTCCCTGTAAAATCACTGCGTACAACTGTATCTGCATCCAGGATGCAGATACAGTTGAAAGTGTGATGCCGCGTGGGGTGGCCCGGTGCCACTGAAGGCACCAGTCCCCCAACTCAGGGGCCCCATAGAAGCCACAGGGTCTGCCGCTATTAGCAGTGCTCCCCCGGCCTCAGCTGAAAAAGTGAAACTATTTCTAAAGCTTTTAATTAAATTAATGTTAGACAATGTTCCTATGATGAGTATTTGTTGAGTTTTTGCTGCTGCAGATTTTCTGAAACACTTCTGAACCTATTAGACAAATTAGGTTACTGCCATTTTTTCATTGGATTTGTGAATGCATTTGTTTACATTGAATTTATCGCGTTTTGACGCTATGGTTTTTCTTTCTTTTTGTTTGGGCATAAGATTTCTATAAATCCCATCCACTATGCTGTAAGTGAAAGAAAATATTCAGTATCAAAAACTCACCAAAAACTAATCGGGAGCTTAATCTTAGAGCCGCAGCTGCACCTTGCACATGCATTGAAGATTTTAATCTTATTCAATCAAATTTACCCCAATGAAAATACACTGCATAATGTAACAGTGAAAAATGTAACTAAACATGTAGAGGTGGAATTTCACATTTCTCCTACTATAATAGTGATCATTTTATAACTACACGGTGATTACATTTTCCAATTTTCAATTTCCTCTGTATGGTAGTTAACTAGTTAACTTTCTTCGCTAACTGCACAGTGGGATCACTGTTTTCTCCAATGTGTCAGCCCTTTGTCCCATGAAATAGCAAGATATTTCAGCCAGGTGTTCTGCATGACCTTGTTCACATAACTTAACCCTGCATTGTGCTAAACATCTGTAAGCTACAAGTGTTCACACACCAAGGCCACCGTGCTCATGAGAAAAAAAAGATTCTGCTTCACCTCAGAGTATTCTCTAGAGTTTTCCCTCCATTGTCATGACACAAACTTCTGTGGTCACAGAAGCTGGAATAAGAGTCTTATGCTGTAAGCTACAAGCATACTACATGCTAGAGAAGCACAAAACGTACAAATAATGCATGGCTAGAATATTCAACATCCAGCGGTACTTTGCTGTACATGTGAAAGGTGTTTTCTGTGATTTTTAAATGTAAAAATTTGGCCAGAAACATCAAAAATAAGTAATTTTGAAAAATATTTGCTTTACAAATAGAGATGGAAGCATTGAGCTCGTACATTGCATTGCAGTCATTATGATCTTTGTTCACTCTCCTAAGACTAGGGTCAGCAGACCCATATTTTCTCACCAGAGAAAATAGGTCCGATTGTGCCAACCACACTCTGATCAAACACTGGTCAGAGTTTGATCAAAGTTTCATCAGAGTGTGATCTGATTTTCTCAGATTTGGAGAAAAAAATAAATTTCTCCATCTTCTCCATTTCTGTCTGTTTCGTGAAAATCGGACCACACTTGGATGCATCCAAGTGCAGTTCAATTTTTTACATAGACATGATCCGTGTGATCAAGTGTAATCCGATAATCGGATACAGCTCATGGATGCTGTGATTTCCCTTGGACTGAGGAAACTATTGGACATATGCACAACCCTATGGAGTAACATGGGGCGAGTTATCCATCAAAACAATGGTTAGCACTCATCTGATTTTTACAGTAGTGCACGAGCCCTTATACTGTGCCATATACTGTAGCGCATAGTTTTGAATACTAGGTGAGAAGTTGATATGAGCAAATCTTTTGATAAATCTAAATCAACTTCACCAAATTTGTGATTGCTCAGAAAATACGCATGGTGGAGAGGAGAGAGGACCCCGCTAACCATAGGAGCTTACACACTACAGGAGAGGAAGGGCCCCTCTGACCATAAGCGCTTACATTCCACAGGAGAGAGAGGACCCCTCTGACTATAAGAGCTTACACTCTACAGACAAGAGAGAGAGAGGAACCTGCTGATCATAAGAGCTTACATTTTACAGGCGAGAGAGAGGACCCTGCTGATCATAAGAGCTTATACTCTACATGACAGAGAGGTCCTTGCTTACCATAAAAACTTACACTCTGCAGGAGATGGATAACCCTGCTGATCATAAAAGCTTACATTTTACAGGAGAGAGGATCCTGCTGATCATAAGAGCTTACACTCTAAAGGAGAGAGATAGATTTACCCAGTGACACTGAAGATGGAAAATGACTCTGTTGTAAAAGCTGTGCTGCACTGGGAACTGCTGAACTGTTATGTCACAGGTACTGACTGCTTACGCATGCAGGTGGCATACATGGTTCATGGACCCACTGTGCCACGGGACCGGGCTTACCTAGGAGGGGAAAAGCTAAGCAGCTACCTGGTGTTCGCTGGAGCTCCTGATGGTGGAGTCAGGCTTGAGCTGCAGATAGCCGTCAGATACCACTCCTGGGCAGTCACCAGTACTGCAGCTGCTAAGGGGTCAGGTACGCAGACATGGATAGGACTTGGCTTCTGTTTAGACTGCTAGGTTCTGAATCCATGGGTAGAATGGTTACTTACTCAAAGTCTCAGACAGGGCTGATTTGGAGACTGATAGGACAGTCCGAAAACACGGGATAGTCAGATAGGCACACT
The DNA here is from genome assembly GCA_033576555.1 of Oophaga sylvatica. Taxonomy (NCBI): domain Eukaryota; kingdom Metazoa; phylum Chordata; class Amphibia; order Anura; family Dendrobatidae; genus Oophaga; species Oophaga sylvatica. Next base: position 184,089,809 of record JARQOD010000001.1, on the reverse strand, counting down.
TTCAGATACATGGGTCTCAGATACTGATTCAGGTACTGGCCGCACATGGACCAGGGTACGAGGTTCAAGCATAGGCCACACCAAGACAAGGGACTACAGGTTCAGGACTGGCCATGCAAGTTTTTTTTTTTGCAAACTACAAATCGAATCTCAAAATGTTTGAATATACATGAACCCATGAATTTCAGGCAATGTAACAAAAATACGATCCTCCGCAGGTCAATCCACTCATCTATAGTGAGAAAGCAATGTGCCACATGCTTTTAAGGAACAAAACTACTCACATCCCATAGGATTCACAGAAGAAAGACCTCATTCTTTATTATATAATGTGAATGGTAGGAGTACACTTCTGATCCAGTACATAGAGTGGCTAGCATTAAACATGTCCATGGAAGCTCTGTTAAGAGCTGCCAGGCTACCATGCACAGTACCCCCTTGACTGTATGGATCACTGTGTAATTATTGCGCTGAGAAGCCCATACAGATTGGTGTGATGCACTCCCTTTAACAACAAGGGGTCCAGGTGACAAAGCTGAATCTTGTATTTGTGGAGTGTATGGACATCAGATACCTGCCGGCCCAAGACTGCTGCTGCCATAAATGCTCCAGCACCTTTGGGGTTTGGGGGAATGCCCACCTAAGCATTCTGGTATTTCCTCTTTATTCTGCAAAATATTTGATCCCTGTTTATCTGACATCGAAAAATGTGTGAGGCTTAAAGGGAATCTGTCACCCCATTTTTCGTATATCAACTGCAGCCACCGCCATCAGGGGCTTATCTACAGCATTCTGGAATGCTGTAGAAAAGCCCCCAATGTAACCTGAAAGATAAGAAAAATTAGTTATATTATACTCACCTGGGGGGGCGGTCCAATGCGGACCGGTCCGATGGGCGTCGGGGTCCGCGTCCGGCGCCTCCCATCTTCTAGCGATGACGTCCTCCTCCTTGCTTCTGTCGCGCTCCTGTGCAGGCGTACTTTATATGCCCTGTTGAGGACAGAGCAGAGTACTGCAGTGCGCAGGCGCCGGGAAAGGTCAGAGAGGCCCAGAACCCCAATTTTTTATTTTCCCAAGGGTAACAGGAGAAATTGGACCCCAAAAGTTGTCCAATTTCTCCTGAGCACACTGATACCCCATATGTGGGAGAAAACTACTGTATGGGCACAAGTCGGGGCTCGGAAGGGAAGCAGTGACGTTTTGGAGTGCAGACTGATGGAATGGTCTACGGGCGTCATGTCGCGTTTGGAGAGTCCCTGATGAGCCTAAACAGGGGAAACCCCCACAAGTGACCCCATTTTGGAAACTATACCGCAACACGGAACTTATCTAAATGTGTGGGGAGAAATTTGAATCCCCAAGTGCTTCACAGAAGTTTATAACGTAGAGCCATAAAAATAAAAAATCATATTTTTTTCCACAAAAATTATATTTTCTCCCCCAATTTTTTATTTTCCCAAGGGTAACAAAAGAAATTGGACCCCAAGAGTTATTGTGCAATTTGTCCTGAGTACGCTGATACCCAATATGTGGGGGTAAACCACTGTTTGGGCGCATGGCAGAGCTCGGAAGGGAAGGAGCACCGTTTGACTTTTTCAACGCAGAATTGGCTGGAATTGAGATCAGACGTCATGTCACGTTTGGAGAGCCCCAGATGTTCCTAAACAGTGGAAACACCCCAATTCTAACTCCAACCCTAACCCCAACACACTCTTAACCCTAATCCCAACCCTAACCATAACCCTAACCACAAACCTAACCCTAAACACACCCTAACCCTAATCCTAACCCTAACCTTAATCCTAATCCTAACCAGAAAATGGAAATACATTTTTTTTATTTTATTATTTTTCCCTAACTAAGGGGGTGGTAAAGGGGGGTTTGCTTTACTATTCATAGCGTTTTTTTTTATGTTTGGCAGCTGTTACATGCTAAAAGACACTTTTTATTGCAAAAAAATAGTTTTTGCATCATCACATTTTAAGATCTATAATTTTTCCATATTTTGGCCCATAGAGTCATGTGAGGTCTTATTTTTTGCGGGACGAGTTGATGTTTTTATTGGTACCATTTTTAGGCACAAGATATTTTTTGATCGCTTTTTTGGGAGGCAGAATGAACAAAAACCAGCAATTCAAGAATTTCTTTTTGGGGGTTGTTTATACCATTCCGAGTGTGGTAAAATTGATAAAGCAGTTTTATTCTTCTGGTCATTACGATTACAGCGATAGTTCATTTATATCTTTTTTTATGTTTTGGCGCTTGGATCCAGGGGCCTGCAGGGAGGAGGCCCTCGGAGCAACGCGATTACATCGCGTTGCTCTGAGGGTCTCAGGGAAGCACGCAGGGAGCCCCCTTTGCGCGATGCTTCCCTATGCCATCGGAACGCTGCGATAATGTTTGATCCCAGTGTGTCGGGGGTTAGAGTGTCAGGAGCGGTCCGTGACCACTCCTGGCACTTAGTGCCGGGTGTCAGCTGTGAGAATCAGCTGACACCTGGCCGCGATCAGCCACGCTCCCCCCGTGAGCGCGGCTGATCGCGTATGAAGTACTAGTCCGTCCATGGGAATTAAGTCCCAGGTCACATGGACGGAATAGTACGTCAGATGGAAGAAAGGGGTTAAATTGGTTAGAAATTAATAGACTCTATGCTACAATTGGCTGCTGTGTGCAGAGTACATTTTCTTAACCCCTCTTCCAAAATGTGTGGTGGTGTCCATAGCATCCAATCATAGCGTATCTTTCAGTTTACCTCAGCAGTATAAGAAATGAAAGCTGCGCTGTGATTGGTTGTTATGGGCAGTAAAGACAAACTTTTTTAGTCACAGTTAATAAAAGTGTGGTGGTGCCCATAGCAACTTATCAGACCACAACTATCATTTTACCTCAGCAATATAAGAACTGAAAGCTGCACTGTGATTGATTGCTGTGAGTAGCAAGGCAGATTTTCTTTTAGACAGAGTGGAGACTCTTTATTGATTTCTCCACAATAAAGTCTAAAAACTGTGCTACTGCACAGTGACAGCAAGTTTGCTTCAGTGCATGTAGGAAATTCTGTGCACTTGAAGGAAAGCTATGAAAATTTAGACTTTAGTCTCAAGAAACCTAATTATTAGGATCAAGGATGGTTAATATGTGGTGATCTGAAAGTTCTCTCTTTGCTCCTTGGTCAACAAGAAGTATACACAAAGTAACCATGCTTTTCATGTGAATGGGACAGCTGGGTTAGAACTTATCACTGCAGCCAGAAAGTTGGTAAACGAGAGCATCTTTGCAACCTGGACTCAAAAGAACATAGTTGTAGTAGGTATAGCTGATCCCAGGGTCATCATGCTCACTGCAGGATTTACTAAACCATCTCAGACAGATGTCTATCCAGGCTCTGTTTGAAGACTTCAATTGAAGGAGAACTCACCACCTCTCGTGGCAGCTGGTTCCACTCATTTATCACCCTCACTGTCACAAAGTTTTTTCTAATACCTAACTGTATCTTCTCCCTTTCGTGTTTCGTTCCATTGCTTCTCACATCTCCATGTGCAAATGAGAATAAGGATGATCCCTCTACACTGCGAGATCCCTTCAGATATTTGTAGACAGCTATTAAGTCTCCACTTAGCCTTCTTTTTTGCAAGCTAAACATTCCCAGATCTTTTAACAGTTCTGTGTAGGATGTATTTTCCAGTCCTCTCGCCATCCTGGTAGCTCTTCTCTGAACTTGATCCAGTTTTTCAATGTCTTTTTTAAAATGTGGTGTCCAGAACTGGACACAGTATTCAAGATGAGACCTGACCAAGGAGAAGTTAACGGCGAATATTACTTCACGTGATCTATGCTTCTCTTAATACATACTAGAGCTGTGTTTGCCTTTTTTGATGCTGCATCACAATGTTGACTCATGTGCTGTCTGTGATCTATTAGTATACCCAAGTATTTTTCATACATGCTGTTGCATTCTGTAGATGTGATTTTCATTATTATTGCCCAGTTTTAGAATTTTTCATTTCTCCCTGTTAAATACCATTCTATTGGTCGCTGTCCATTGTTCAAGCTTATGTAGATCCTTCTGAATCCTTTCTCTGTCTTCTCTAGTGTTAGCTATCCTTCCTAGCGTTGCATCATCTGCAAATTTGATTAGTTTACCTACAGTTCCCTTATCTGGAACATTTATAAAAGTGTGGAGCAACACTGGTACCAGGACAGAGCCTAGTGGTACTCCACTTGAAACACTCTTCCAATTGGATGTGCAACAAGTTATCACCACTCTTTCAGTACGATCACTGATTCAGTTATGAATCCATGTAACCGTAGCCTTGTCAATCCCATACTTGGTATTTTTTTCAATAAGGATAGTATGAGATACTTTATCAAATGCCTTGCTGAAGTCTAGATATACTATATCTACTGCATTTCCCTGATCTACCTAGTCAGTGATTCCATCATAGAAGGAAATAAGATTAGTCTGGCATGACTTGTTTGCTAGAAACCCATTATGGCTCTGGTTATTTACTGTATTCTTATCCAAGTACTTACATACATGATGTTTAATAATTTGTTCAAAGATCTTTCCTGGTATAGAAGTAAGGCTCACTGGTCTGTAATTTCCTGGCTCCATCTTCTTTCCTTTTTTTAAAGATAGGGACAACATTTTCCCTTTTCCAATCATCTGGGACTTCTCCTGTTCATCAGGATTTTTCAAAGATTATGGCTAGTGGTTCTGCAATTTCCTCTAATAACTCTTTCAGGACACTAGGATGTAATTCATCTGGACCAGCAGATTTAAATTCATTTAAATTAGCTAAGTGTTCTCTCACCATATCTCTGTTTGTAGATAGTAGGGATTCTTTTATTCCTTTGATAGTACCATGAAGATCAATTGATGTTACAATTGCTTTCTTAGAGACCACAGATGCAAAATAGGAATTAAAAAATTCGGTCTTCTCAACATCATTTTTGATCATTTCATGCTTTTCATCCTGGAAAAATCCTATAGCATCTTTGATTTTCTTTTGCTTTTGATATACACCCCAAATCCTTTTTTATTGCTTTTGGTCTCCCTTGCATGTCTCACTTCATTACTGGCTTTAGCTCTTCTAACTTTTGCCCTGCATTTAGTGCAGAGAGCACTATATTCTTCTATAGATATGCCCCTTTTCCATTTAAAAAACATTTCTTTTTCCTTTTTAACAAGTGATTAAGTCCTATGTTCATCTACCCTGGTCTCTTATATAGGAGAAAATGTATCAAGAGAAGCTTTGAAGAGAAAAGGAAGAGGCGCAAGAATTAATTTTGAATAAAGTTGCAGAATGAATGCTCAATATAATTTTATAATATTGTGTATATATTAGCTGCAATAAAGATTTTTCTTGTTCATCTCGCTTGCACGTAATTTCACACGTGTTTTATGCAAAATCCATATGTAATGGTTAAAAATAGAAGCGTTTTTTGAAATCAGGGCATAAGAAAACATAAGAATCAGTCATTGGATTTGAAGAAATTTTTTACAAACCCATACCTGTGCAATTAATCATTAGGATTATAAGTGTTACTATATGTGCCAACAGACCATAATTCTGATATGTAGACATTAGATGCATTCACTTTAAACTGTAAAATGATAAAAATTACAATCAAAATATTCTGTATGTTTCTTCAGCTTAAAAAAATCAGGGATGCCTTCAATTTTTTTATTTTTTTATCGACAGGATAAAATGTTGCCCTCTTTTTAGCGACTGTCCTGGAATCTCTGGATGGTTGGCAACCCTGGTTCAGCAGCAAATTTTGTTGATGCCAAAGTGGATAAAGAAACGTTTTGTTTCTCTTGGTAAAATTATGCTTTTCTATGAAAGTTACTGCCATTGACAGTACAGCCCATACACAAGGCGTGGTGACGTAAGTACTGTAACTTACGTGTCCTTATTTATTGATACTCTACATTTTGAGTCCATTTCGGTTTTTAAACTGAAAGCAAAAAATGGAAATCTTTGCTTTCAATATCTAATATGACCCCCTTTTGCAGTAATAACTGCATCTAAATGTGTCCGGTAATTGTTGATTAGTAGCCCTGACTAAGTTTTAGAAAGACCAGCCCAAACCATGATATAATCATCACCATTTTTCACTGATGATATAAAATTTTTATGCTATACTGCGGTGTTTTCTTTTTTCAAACTTAATGCTTTTAACTTACAACAAAAAGCTCTATTTTGGTCTCATCCATTCAGAAAACAATGTTCATATAGCGTAGATGAGCAAATCAATTCAATGCTAGTCAAATTTGTGTCAAATTTTAAGAAATTTACTTGACCTGTTGAATTTGAGTAATTTTCGAGACAATTAGCGTGAATCACAAAAAGTACCCACTTATAATTTGCACAATACATATGATTGCATTAACTAGAGAAGGCTCACTTGACCTCGGGTGCAACCAGGCTGGATTTCCAATGTTGTCTTACAGCTATCACATCACATGTTATATCACAGCCTATCAGCTTGTTTAAAAGCTGACGCAGGGAAAGTAATGCAGCAACTGCTGTAAACTGGGCCATCCATTTGGGCCAATCCATCTTGCAGATAGCTGATAACTTATCTTCATTGGATAACCCCTTTAAGACCTTCTTATATATGCAGGGAAACAAGTTTCCATCCTTTAAAGATATTCTCCCCTTTCACGATTCTCTCAAGTACTGGTCAGTAGTGTTGAGCATTCCGATACCACAAGTATCGGGTATCGGCCGATATTCGCTGTATCGGAATTCCGATACTTAGTTCCGATATTTTTCATATATCGTATACCGGAATCGGAAGTTCCCATAATTCTTTGAGAGGCAATGTGATTTTAGTCAGCCAATGAGGAATCTTATGAAGTGTGGGCACATCCTGTAATGCTGCGGTCATCTTAACTAATGGCATGGCTGTGATTGGCTGCTGAAATGATGTCAGAATGCACTATAAAAGGCGCCGCCTCCATTTTAGCGTCACTGTGCTGTGAACTCAGTTAGGGACAGAACGCTGCTGTGCTGACTCTGAGGGACAGTTAGACATTGCGATTTTGTGTACTCTACTGTGCTTTAGGCAGGCTAGTTTACCAACCGCTGTGTAAAGCTTCCTTTTGCCAGTGTTGTTTTAACAGCTCTGTGCAAGGTGTGTGTGAGAGTGCAGGTGACGCTGCAGTTTGCTCTGCATCCACCGCTGTTTTTAGGCATCTGCAAGTGTCACTCACTGACTCTTTTTTTATTTGATTTTGTGGAATTGGTGCAGCTCCATTATATTTGAAAAAAATCTAATCTATTAGTGTGACGCGCTTCCATCCGTATACAATACATTGGTTGCAAACACTATAGAAGTAGACAAAGGGGCCTTTCACAGCTACTGAACAGTTGTGTTTCAGTGTTCACTGTAGTCTGTGAGCTTTTCATTTTTTGAGTGCAGATCACGCTCCAGTTAGTTCTTCAACTACTGCTGGTTGTAGTCTGCTGAGCGTGTGTCACTGCCTCATCCTTCACATTTTTCTCTAATTGGTGCTGCTCCATTATATTTGAAAAAAATCTAATCTATTAGTGTGACGCGCTTCCATCCGTATACAATACAGTGGTTGCAAACACTATAGAAGTAGACAAAGGGGCCTTTCACAGCTACTGAACAGTTGTGTTTCAGTGTTCACTGTAGTCTGTGAGCTTTTCATTTTTTTAGTGCAGATCACGCTCCAGTTAGTTCTTCAACTACTGCTGGTTGTAGTCTGCTGAGCGTGTGTCACTGCCTCATCCTTCACATTTTTCTCTAATTGGTGCTGCTCCATTATATTTGAAAAAAATCTAATCTATTAGTGTGACGCGCTTCCATCCGTATACAATACAGTGGTTGCAAACACTATAGAAGTAGACAAAGGGGCCTTTCACAGCTACTGAACAGTTGTGTTTCAGTGTTCACTGTAGTCTGTGAGCTTTTCATTTTTTTAGTGCAGATCACGCTCCAGTTAGTTCTTCAACTACTGCTGGTTGTAGTCTGCTGAGCGTGTGTCACTGCCTCATCCTTCACATTTTTCTCTAATTGGTGCTGCTCCATTATATTTGAAAAAAATCTAATCTATTAGTGTGACGCGCTTCCATCCGTATACAATACAGTGGTTGCAAACACTATAGAAGTAGACAAAGGGGCCTTTCACAGCTACTGAACAGTTGTGTTTCAGTGTTCACTGTAGTCTGTGAGCTTTTCATTTTTTGAGTGCAGATCACGCTCCAGTTAGTTCTTCAACTACTGCTGGTTGTAGTCTGCTGAGCGTGTGTCACTGCCTCATCCTTCACATTTTTCTCTAATTGGTGCTGCTCCATTATATTTGAAAAAAATCTAATCTATTAGTGTGACGCGCTTCCATCCGTATACAATACAGTGGTTGCAAACACTATAGAAGTAGACAAAGGGGCCTTTCACAGCTACTGAACAGTTGTGTTTCAGTGTTCACTGTAGTCTGTGAGCTTTTCATTTTTTGAGTGCAGATCACGCTCCAGTTAGTTCTTCAACTACTGCTGGTTGTAGTCTGCTGAGCGTGTGTCACTGCCTCATCCTTCACATTTTTCTCTAATTGGTGCTGCTCCATTATATTTGAAAAAAATCTAATCTATTAGTGTGACGCGCTTCCATCCGTATACAATACAGTGGTTGCAAACACTATAGAAGTAGACAAAGGGGCCTTTCACAGCTACTGAACAGTTGTGTTTCAGTGTTCACTGTAGTCTGTGAGCTTTTCATTTTTTTAGTGCAGATCACGCTCCAGTTAGTTCTTCAACTACTGCTGGTTGTAGTCTGCTGAGCGTGTGTCACTGCCTCATCCTTCACATTTTTCTCTAATTGGTGCTGCTCCATTATATTTGAAAAAAATCTAATCTATTAGTGTGACGCGCTTCCATCCGTATACAATACATTGGTTGCAAACACTATAGAAGTACACAAAGGGGCCTTTCACAGCTACTGAACAGTTGTCTGCAGTGTTCAATGCAGTCTCTGAGGAATAACCACACTTAGGCCTTATAACTTTTCTGACTTTCTTTATCAATCTACCAAGATGAAGAAGGCAGGGAGTAAGGCACGTGGTCGTGGCCGGGAGTTTCAGCAGGGAGAGGACGTGGGGATTCTGTGGCTGCTGCCGCACCCAGTGACACAGCATCCACCAGTTTTCCCCGTGAGCGTTCCTTTATGCGCACTTTTGTAGGAGCTCAGCGTACCCCTCTGCTGCGGGAAGAACAAATTGAAGCCGTTGTTGGTTGGATGGCAGCCAATGCATCGACTTCAATTGCTTCCACCTCCTCTCAGGACCACAGCACTGTTGAACAACCATCTGTCTCTTCACCGCCTGCCAAATTGCCCAGGCAGTCAGAGAGTTCTGAACTGGAACCAGCTGAGTCTCTGCTTCTGTTCTCAGAATCTGTTGGCTTGGAAACAGGGGCCCAGCCAAGCAGCATTCTGGAATGTGAAGAAGAGGCAGTATGCAGTGATGCGCAACAGCTGTGTCTCTCTGAATGTGAAGAGGCGGGTGAGCCAGTGCCGATGGTCAGCACACCGCAGAACGCATCTGATGATGATGAGACTCAGGTGCCATTTTCTGTTGAGCAAGGTGCTGGCCAGACCACCCAACAGCAGCAGGTGTTGGAAGAGGGTAGTGGAGATGATGAGGTCCAAGACCCAACATGGCGTGAGGAACAGGAAGGTGGTGGTAGCAGCTCTGAGGAAGAGATTGCCCCAACGGTCCAAACAGTAAGGAGAGGTAGGCTGCATACGGGGTTGCCTGTACCCCCAGTTTGGCCCCTTCGTACATTCCCTTCCCAACCCCCAAACCGGGGCTCCCCAGGTTGCACTGCGGGGCCCCTTTTTGGAACACTTGCAGTGATATTTGCTAGAAAAGCAAGCTGTGTAAAAAAAATTTTAAAAGGGGAAAAAAAATATCATAACCCATCCACAAATTGTGGAAACATGTAGGGACAAAGCACAGCTGATTACAAAACACACTGGAATTAGGCCAACCTACAGCAGCCCTAATCTTCAGCCTTTTGGGGCCTTTTCCCCCCAGCTACACACAGCGGTTCGGTTCCTCCAGGATCGCCTGGAAGAACCTCTGAACTGTTCCCCCCGAACCAGTGTTATTCCACCCCGCTGCAATTTCCCCCGCATCCCCACATCCCAGGCCACAAAACAGCCATTGGAGAAAAGGATGGGATAAAAGACGGCCATATGGGCCCCAAACCACCCAGCACAGGCTCTAAATGCTGGCATTGAAAAACTCCGCCCTTTTTAAAAGCTGTCATTCGGGGTGGGGGAGACTGACTTTTTCCGTATTTAATGTCATTGGCAGCCCACAAAACAATGGGCCCGCCGATTTTTTTCAGCAGGCAAGCCGTCCCTGGTCTGAAAAAGCATTTTGGGGAAAAAAATTAAAATGCGCTACTAAAGCCGTCAGTAGCAAGGTCCACCTGACCCCCGTGCGTGGCCTACCCAGGCCGGGGCGATACCTTTCCCCCATCCCCCTTGGGGGCAATGTTTTGGCCCGGGACGACTTGCGAGTGGCGCTGTACGGTTCCCCAAAAACCCCAAAAGGTTGGGGGGGGAAAAAATCTGGCCCATTGACCCTCCTCCACCCAGTTCCTCAAATCTCCGGGAGCCGTCAGGTCTCCCCCCAAAGGGCCCGTGAACGTTTCCCCTTGGACCGATATGAGCACAGCCGTGGCCAAACGTCAAGGGGCCGTCCGAAAAATTTTTTACATGGGGAATCGAAGCCACCAGCGCAGGAGCTCGGAATGCCATCAAGCAGGAGAGCGACGTGTTTTTTTGGCCAGCGAATCTCCAGCCGGCTTGGTATGTGGACAAGGCCGAAATCTGGTGCACTCGGGCCTTGGCAACCTCACTCACATACCATGTCGGACAGGCTAATTTGGTCGTGCAGTTTTTTTTAGGGATATCCGGACTTGAGCACTGCTGCAAAAGGGGCCCCCAGGGCGCTCACTTGCGACTTTTAGCATGGCCAGATCGCGCTTGCAGCTCTGAAAACGCAGTTTTTCGCCTTCCGAAAATCGCATCATAGTGACGTCCCCCCCCAGGGGAAAATTTCCCCCCCTTTCATATGTTGGAGCGGTTGGGAGCAGAGCCGCGTAATGGGGGGACAGCTGCTCAGGCCAATCAACTCGCAATTTGCGTCGTTTAAAATTACCACTACGGGTGGGCCTCTAGAGGGGGATGCCCCTTTTGGTGCGTTTGATGAGTCAAAAGCGGATGGGAGTGCAAAAAGGGACTAGTCAGCTGACTGTCCCCCTTTCTGCCTGCTCAAAAACACTGCAAACAAAGGGGGGGGGGTTTTGGAAAGTGGAGGATGAGGGTCCCCAAAATTTCCCTCACCTTCTGGCAGTCAGCGAACGGGTTTTTCCCACAAGGGCTGGGCATGTTTTCTTTGTGAGGGGATGAGGGGAGTCAATGGGGAGGAAGACATCGCTCCAGAGGGAGGACACAACGCTCTGTCAGTAGTAGAGCGAGGGGGGGGTGATGCCAAAAGGATGACGCCTCTTGCAGGGGGAAGCTTTCTTGGCCTTGGGAGTCGCAGCACTGGTTGATTTCATGCGGGGGTGCCTGAGAAACGACCGGCATCGCCCACTTTTCCCCCCGTCTGATTAGGGGGGCACCCTCCTAACCTCGCTACCGGGGAAAATTCAAAGCCTCATCACACCTTGAACCGGGGGGGTAAAATGCGGGGTACCAAGACATATGGGGGAATCCTTAAATTTTCCATTTTTCCCGGGGGAGCCCTCTGCTGTACTGCTTCAAAGCACTCTGTGCGTCGAGCAGTGGAGACAGCTCGCAAAAAAGGGGACCAAGCGCGCCCCTGCACAGGGGAAACCCCCCCCTTTTTTCCAAATGTCCAAGTTTTTGTGGCAGCGCCCCCCAAGTTACACCTCCGGACGCTCCATGCAGGAGGCCGTTTCCGAAAAAGGTGACAGACACTGTCTTTTTCCCCCATGTCCCCGACCTTCCCCATTCAAGTTTTGGGTTTTTCCCCCGGGGGTACATGGCCAGAGCTTCCAGTATGCTTGGAGGTGTGGGGTTTTCCCCGCTGCCAGTGTATTTTTGGAGCGCGTCTTTGTGCCGCAGGTGGTGTATAAAAAACCGTCGATGCGACTTCCTCCCCCTAATGTAGACCGGTTACTTTTTTGAAATAAAAAGGATGGTCCGCCAAAAATTTTCTGTCCTTTTCAATTAAAAAACTGGGGCGCAACGTTTTCCCGTTCCCCTTCCCCACCCTGCACAGAAAAAACCCATGTGAACAGCTCCAAAAAGGGAAAAAGCCGTCACCCTGATGTTTGCTTAAAACGGAATTGTGAAGTTTTCCGGGTAGAAGATAAATTTTTTATACAAAAGGGGGAAATAAAATTTTTCATCACGCGCATATCTGCCAGTCTATTAAAAGGTAAAAAAAAATAAAAAATAGTCTTCATTTTTGAAATTAATGCAAAAAGTACATTTTTATACTATCATTAAAACTTTTTAAGGAACTTTATCTGTACCTGAAGATAATGCAGTTGGGTGTACAAATAAAAAAACCTCACTATCATCCGTTTTTATTTTGCCCGACATTATAAAATAACAACTGATCCCCCCCGTAACTTCACACACCAAAAAAATGGCCAGCTCTAACCTGGTAATAATGTGCAAAAAAATTTTACATCTATAAAGTGCATCATGCATACTGACAATAGGTAGTATATTAAAACCTGCAATGCTGTTTAAACAACCAAAAAAGATATAAATTAATAAGGGGGATTAGGTATCCAGTGAAGTTACTCTGGCAATGCGTGTAATACGACCCAAAAAAGTCACGGAACCTTTATGCTTTTAGTCTTGTAGATTTTAAAAGGGAACGGTCTTTTTTTTTTGGCATGGGGAGTATTGACAGAAAGATTTTGCTTTATTTTTGGGTCCCGGGGGGAAAAACCTGCGTAAGTCACTTTTTTTAGGTCATCTAATTGACACACCTACCCTACCCTACGCGTGACAGTAGGAAGGTGGGTTTGACGGATAAAGCCTTGCGCAACCAACATGTTTTACCCTCTTCAACATGTAAAAACAAAAAAAGAAATTGCACCGCAGACTTTAGACGTACAGTAAACATCCCATTACCCCAGAGGCGCCCACTGTCTGTACAGACATAAATACCCCTTTCTATCCGTAGCCTTTCTTTCACCACACTTGCAGGCACACACTTAAATTGTGACAATCATTAGTTTTTTTAAAAAAGGGTTTTTTTTTATCGTACTTTTTGTGTCATCACATTGAGGGCCCCATGCGGGGGACTCCCCATACAGCTGTACAAAAAACGATTTTATAATTTAAAAAAATTGAAAGTCGTGCTGTCCATCTAAATTGCAATGAAGTTGGGGTGACGATACAAAATCCATTGTTTCATTGTTATGGTTAACAAGTTTTTCCAAAGCATTTTCATAAATAAAAAATGGTTTTTATTTTAAAATTTTTACAACACTATATTTTGTAACCCAAAATTTTTTGGGGGGGTGTTTTTTCCTTTTGTGGGCATGGGCATATATGCGTTTAATTTGCAGTTTTCCTTTTTTTTTATTTTTGAAGTTAGGAAAAATGGTATCTTCGACCGTTTCCCTTAGATAAAAAATATTTACACTTGAAGCCCCCCGGGGTTTTATACCTTTGAATGGAAAAAGAAAAGTGGGAACAAATTGCAAGTTTTTGAGGCTACTCCCCCTTTTCACAGGCAAAGACTAAAACAAAAAATGAAGCACACATTTTCTATACACAACAGCACGAAAAGTGCAAAAAGGTAAGACAAGTAAGTGACGGTGCAAATTCATTATACAGAGGGAAAATAAAAAATTGGGGAAATTTTAGATGAAAGAAAGTTTTATTCCCTCTGTTGGGGGGGGGTTTTGGTTTTTTTTAAAGCCCCTGGAAGGGCGAGATGCAGTTCCTTTTAATTTTTTTTGAAGACAAAATCCTGTGACTATTCTTCCATCCTAACAGTGTCAAAAAAGGCATGATGAGCTTATATTTTTAAACCTTGTTCTTTGTCAATTTGAAGTTATATTTTAATACCAGAATTCCATATCCATCATGCTTGACCCCGGGTACAAAATTGTTTTGCCCCAAAGGAAATCCATTATTTTTTTGTCTTATTGTGTGGGCTGAAAATTTTTCCTTGTTTCTTTTTTGGGCCGGCTACCCCACTTTCCCCCCCACTTGTCTTACCTATTTTGTGTCTGTTGTGTTACAAATTTGTGATTCTTCCATTTTTTTTTTTTTCTTAGCCTGATAAAGACCTGAGTACTCGAAAGCTTTGAATTTGTTACCAATTTTAGTTAGCCATTAAACGGTATCAACCCCAGAGGACCTCAATATAAAAATTTTTTATTCTTGGAATTTTAAATTTTTTAAAATTTTTTTTCCTAGTAAAATTTTTATTCTTGTTTGAATACAAACATTTGCAAGGCCACGTAACAAGGCAAAGTCAATATTTTGTGCCTACACCCTCCTTACCCGGGTTCAAAAGCGCCAGTTGCTGCCAGAAGGGGTTGATGCACAGATGAAAAAATCGCTGATGTGTTTGTGGGGTTTTTGTAACGCCTGCGTTCCCCTCTGTGTGTCTGGCCAAAAATTATGCGCTAACTACACTTCAACTTCAAAAATCTCATACTAGGCCTCTGCCCACCCCCTTGACCCTGGCTCAACAGCGCCTTGCGGTCAGAATGTTAGATGCACAGATGAAAAAAATCGCTGATGTGTTTTGGGGTTTTTTAACGCCTGCTGTTCCCCCGCTTGGTCCGGCAAAATTCTGCAGCTACCTAATCATGGTGAAAAAAACCGACATCCAAAAAGTCAGTGTACACATAGAATGAGGCTACCCCGATTTCTAAGCTGTAAACATTGAAACGTCAATTTCAAAAACCTAAAATATTAGTCTTTTTTCAAAATCGAACAAAAAAAGTGACAAATTTTACAATATGCACATGTCGAAAACAAATGCAAAAACAAAATCCTACTTAAGCTATGGGATAGGGGGGGGCAACCTTGCACTCCATACTTAGACAAATCCACTCACACATGATGACTCCAATGCTGCAATTTTGGAATGCATAATTTGGTTAATTTTTACAACTGCTGCGTGCGGGTTTTATACTTAGTGTTCTTGCCTTTGAAATAAAAGCATACAATAAAAATAAAACCAATTTGATTAAGGGACTGATTCACGGAATATTGTGCAAACAATGCAGGGGGGATGCCTCTTCAACATTACTTTTTTGTGTCTTTAAAAAAAAATACATATTTGATTAGAAATTAACCCCCCAAATCTAAAGGCCTTCATGAAAAACATATAATCGTTACAAAAATCATGCCCTTGGTAAAGTCATAGGGATGTCACAATAAAAAAATTTACCTGTGGTGGTGTAAAAAAACACAATGATAGAAAGGAATGATATATATTTATCAGATGAAAGCGACATCTTACAAGTCGAAAAAATTTTTCCTTTAAACAAAACACTGTGTCACACCCCACACCGTTTTTCTTTAGCTTGTTATGTAAAGGGACATGCGTGTATGTTCATCAAAGGGCATTTTACTGAGTAAAAAAATTTTACAACGCCTTAGTGTTGTCGGTACCTTGCGATGATAACGATGGCACCGTAAATTTAGTCGCTCAAAGAGTACAGCGCTCCAATACCCAACGCTCACAGCGGAACCAGTCGTGCGTCCAACAGAGGCCAACCATACATCAGGGAACCCTTTTTATAAAGCTAGCTAAAAAAAGGATTTAAAGTAACGCACCTTTATTGGGTACGTTTTTCATCGCCATTCACCATCTGTGGCTATGCTCTCATCATATATCCCTTTATCTTCCGTTTTCATCTTGCAATCCACAGTCGGGGATAAATACGTTTTCACTCTGCCTATCACTTTTTTAAATTTTGTTTTGTTAATATAAATGATTGGAATATTATCGTATTACTAGGAAATTTTAGATATTTTTTAAAAAATTGTAGTTATATTTTACCAAATGTAAATTTTTATGAAGTAAGAAAACTTGTAATGTGATTTTTTTTTTTTGTCCCCCTTTTTGTCTACAAAAAAAAAGGTGTCAACTGTATTTCCCTCTTTTAATGGATTCTGATGGTACTTGTATGTTTTATTTTAAACCGATAGCAATTTTTAACCTTTTTTAAATTTTTTTTTATTGCTTTCAACATGTTTAAGTATGGTTTTTTTTTAAAAATTTTTAATTTCATATATTTTTTTAAGTTAAAAATATCTATGGAAAAGTTTATTTTCCCTTTTTGGGGGATAGACTTTTTTTTGACACAAAAGGAAATACTTGATATAGATTTAACATCCTCCCCTTACCCGGGCTACCACCGCCATTTGTCGGAAGTGCTGTTACACAGTCTCACTTGCTCCGGTTACTGGGGTTCAGTAAGTCAAGGGCCCCTGCTGTGGGAAAAAAAAAAAAAAAAAAAAAAGTCCGCTGCCCCACCATGTTTTTTCATCCCTGGGCTACAACACCCCAGTTTAGCCGGAAAAGGGTTTAGCACAGTGAACACTTCTCCTGTGTTACTGGGGTTCAGTAATGTCAGCTGTTTTCCCCGCGTGTGAACGGCAAAAAAACCCCTGCCTCCACCCTGTTTTCTCATCCCCGGGGTACAACACCGCCAGTTGTTGCTCGGAAGTGCTGTTGACAGTGAACACTTGCCCTGTTTTCTGGGGGGGTTAGTAAATTTAGCTGTTCCCCTGCGTGTGAACGGCAAAAAGTCCTCTGCCTCCACCCCCTTCCTTTCACCCTGGGCTACCAAACCGCCAGTTTTTTGCTTAAGGCTGTTAGCACAGTGAACACTTTTTCCTGTGTTACTGGGGTTTGTAATGCAGCTGTTCCCCGCTGTGTGAACGGCAAAAAGTCCTGCTTTTCCCCCACCCCGTTCTTTTCCATCCCTGGCTACAACACCGCCAGTTGTTGCCGGAATGTCCCCTTGGGCGGGGCTCACTCCCCCCCAACTGGTTTTAGGGGCCCCTCGTTTCCCTCAGTGAAACGACTTAGCCCCCAATAAGTTTTTTTCCCGTTGTTGCGGGGGTTAGCCGACTCTTGGTGCTTGGAGTTTTGGTGCTTCCTATGTGTAGTGCGGGATATGCAAATAAAGGCTGTTTCCGTTGTGAAAAGGACAATCACCCCTTAGTACGTGGATTGGTTTAAATGCGGCCGGCGGGGGGCCGTCCCCTTAAAAATTTTCCTGGGGGCCTTCGCACCCCCCCGGGTTCCCCTACCCTCACGGGGTTTCCGCAGTGCCTTTTCCTAGGTGCCTCCTCCGGATCCCCGTTCCAGCAACGTCTGCGGCCTTGGGTGCTTTTTGGGCCAGGGGGAATCCGCTTGAACCCTTCCCGTAAAACAGCTGGTCCTCGGGGTTTGCCATTGGCTCTTTTCCTTTTGCTGCCCCTCCGGGTTCCACCAGTCAGCTGGTCCCCGTTCTTCATTGGGGCTTTACCCCTTGCTACCCGTCCGGGTTCCATACCGCAGCGGTTCTCCGCAGTGCCTTGGCCTAGGTGCCTCCACTCGGATCCGAGTTCCGCAACGTCTGGTCCTTGGAGGGTTGGACCAAAAGGAACTCCCCCTTAGTAACCCCGGCCCAGTAAGTCAGCTGGTCCCCCGGGTTTGCCATTGGCTCTTTTCCCTCTCTGCCCCCGGGTTCCGCACGTCAGCTGGTCCCGTTATTCATTTTGGTCTTGTACCTTCTGTCCCCCCGGGGCCAGTACCGTCACTGGTTCTCCGCGTGCCTTTGGCCAGGTGCCCCATCTCGGTATCCAGTTCCAGCAAAATCCTGGTCCTTGGGTATGCTTTTTGGGCACAGGTACCTCCTGCTTAGAACCGGTCCCCTAACGTCAGCTGGTCCTCGGTTGTGCCATTGGTCTTTTTTTTCGCTGCCCCCCGGGTTCCAGCACAGTCCTGGGGCCCCTTACTTCTTGGCTCTTGTACCTTCTGCTACCCGTCCGGGTTCCGTACCGTCAGTGGGTCTCCGCGTGCCTTTGGCCTGGGGCCTCCATCTCGGGGTTTCCAGTTCCAACAACGTCTGCGGGGGCCCTTTGGAGTGCTTGGGGGACAGGACCTCCTGTTAGTAACCGTGTCCCCTAACGTCAGTGGCCTCGGGGTTTGCCATTGGCCTTTTCCTTTGCTGCCCCCCGGGTTCCGCACAGTCATGGTCCTCGTTCTTTAAAATTATCTTGTACCTTTGCACATTTAAAATTGAAGATTTTTTCAATGCTTTTTTTTGGGAATCACTGATCTCCCCAAAATGAAGACGACGACCC
>JARQOD010000001.1:184002729-184071361 GCA_033576555.1 Oophaga sylvatica | reverse complement strand
ACAGCCCCCCCCCACATAGATGGACTCAATACAGAAAGGCCCCATACAGAATGTCCCCCGGGAAACCCCCCCCAAGGGGGGGGGGGGGAATGACCTCACCACCTCCCCACTGCAAGGGCCTGCACACGTTGTTGCCCCCACTACCCCCAAACAAAAAAGGGCCCCAACCAACCCCTTCCAAAAGTAGGTGGACCCCACACAACTCTCCACATTTTTAAATCCCCCACATACAGTTTGGGGCCCCAACAGCCCTTAAACTTTTTACCCCCCACATAGCCCTCCAAAAATATAAGGGCCCCCCACTGGCCCCCCAAAACATTTAATGGCCCTCAAATTTTTTCTTTTTTATATTCCCCCCAATAGCCCCCCAAAGTAGTATAGTAACCCTAAGACCCTCCAATAGGTTGGGCCCAAAAAGTACTATTGTTTAAAAAAAAAAACCCTTTTTTTCCCCTTCCCCCTCGTGCTATCTCTGCAGTTTTTTCTCATTTTTGCATTGCTCAGCATGGGGGGCAGAGTAGTGAAATGTTGTGCCTGCTTAAATGCATCAGGCTCAGATGCACGGAAAAAGATGGAGGAGAGAGGTGACCCCGTAAAATCACTGCGACAATTTATCGCCCGGATGCGATCAGTTGAAAGTGTGATGCCGCGTGGGGGGGCCGGTGCCACAAAAAGGCCCCACCCCCCAAATCGGGGCCCCCCCTAGAAGCCACGGGTCTGCCCTATTAGCAGTGCTCCCCCGGCCTCAGCAAAAAAGTAAACTATTTAAAAAATTTTTTTAAAAATTAATGTTAGACAATTTTCCATGATGGTTTTGTTGAGTTTTTGCTGCTGCAGATTTTCTGAAACACTTCTGAACCATTGAAAAATTTGGGGTTTTCCCCCCTTTTTCTTGGGGTTTTTAATGCTTGTTTACATTGAATTTTTCGCGTTTTTTGACGCTATGGTTTTTTTTTCTTTTTGTTTGGCATAAGATTTCTATATCCCCCACTATGTGTAAGTGAAAGAAAATTTAGTATCAAAAACTACCAAAAACAAAAGGGGAGCTTAAATTTTTTTGAGCCGCAGCTGCATTTTTCACATGATTAAATTTTTTTTAACTTTTTCAATCAATTTTTCCAAAAAGAAAAAACACTGCATAATGAAAGTGAAAAAGTAACTAAAAAGTGAGGTGGAATTCACTTTCTCCTACTTAATAGTTTCATTTTTTCCCCCGGTGATTACTTTTAATTTTCTTTTTTCCCTTTGGGAAATTAATGTTCTTTTTTCGTCTGCACAGTGGGATCACTTTTTTTCTCCAATTTCGCCCTTTGTCCCATGAAATGCAAATATTTCACCCCGGGGTCTGATGACCTGTTCCAAAAAATTAACCCGCTTGTGTAAAATTGAGTAAAAATGTTCAACCCAAGGCCCGGCTCATGAGAAAAAAAAGATTCTGCTTCCCCTCAGGATTCTCTAGAGTTTTCCCTCCTTGCATGACAAAAAAATTTTGTGGCACAGAAGCTGGAATAAGATCTTATTGTAAGCTACAAGCTACTACATGCTAGAGAAGCAAAAACGTACAAATAAAACATGGCAGAATATTCAACATCCAGGGTACTTTTTTGTACATGTGAAAAAGGGTTTTGTGATTTTTTAAGTAAAAATTTTTGGAGAAACATAAAAAAAGTAATTTTAAAATTTTTGCTTTTCAAATAGAGATGGAAGCATTGAGGTACTTTATTTTAGTCATTAGTCTTTGTTCCTCTTAAGCTAGGGGGAGCCCCATATTTTTCCCAAAAAAAAAAGGGGCCCATTTGCCAACCCCATCTGATCAAACACTGGGAAGTTTGATCAAGTTTCTAGAGTGTGATCTGATTTCTCAGTTTTTGGGGAAAAAAAAAAATTTTTTCCTTTCTCCATTTCTGTCGTTTCGTAAAATGGACCACACTTGGAGCATCCAGTGCAGTTCAATTTTTTTTATAGACATGATCCGGTGATCAAGTGTAATCCATAATCGGATCAGTCATGGATGCGTGTTTCCCCTTTGGCTGGGAAAATATTGGACATTCACAACCCCCTTTGGGTAATGGGGCGAGTTACCATCAAAACAATGGGGTTGCACTCTTGATTTTTCAGTGTGCACGAGCCCTTAAAACTGTGCCATTACTGTAGCGCTATTTTTGAAAATAGGTGAGAAGTTGATTGAGCAAATCTTTTGATAAATCAAATAACTTCACAATTTTGATTGCTCAAAAAAATACCATGGGGAAGGGAGGGGGCCCCGTAAATGGGGCTTAAACTACAGGAGGGGAAAGGGCCCCCCTCTGACCTAAGCGCTTACATTCCACAGGGGAGAGGACCCCTTGACTATAAGGTTACACTCCAGACAAAAAGAGAGGAACCGCTGTCATAAAAGTTACTTTTTTCGGGCGAGGAGAGGACCCGCTGATCAAAAGGGCTTTACTCACGCAGAAGGCCTTCTTACCTAAAAAACTTACCCTTGCAGGAGAGGGTTAAACCCCGTGATCTAAAATTCATTTTCGGGAAGGCCCTGCTGATCTAAGACTTACACTCTAAGGGAGAGAAGTTTTTCCAGTGACACTGAAGATGGAAAATGACTTTTTGTAAAAGTGGCTGCCTGGGAATGTGAACTTTAGTCAAGGTACGATGCTTACCATCGGTGGCATACATGGTTCATGGACCCACGGTCCCACGGGCCCGGGCTTCCTTTTGGGGGGGAAAAGAAGCAGCTACCTGGTGCCCCCGGAGCCCTGAGGTGGATCGGGTTTTAGCTGCAGATAGCGTCAGATCCCTTGGGCAGTCACCAGTATGCATCTAAGGGGTAGGTACGCAGACATGGATAGGGCTTGGGTTCTGTTTAGACTGCTGGTTCAAACCATGGGTTTTTGGTTCTTTCCAAAGTCTCAGACGGGCTGATTGGGGGAGGAAGGCAGTCCGAAAAAGGGATGTCAGATAGGCACACTTTCAATACTGGGTCTAGATACTGATTCAGGTACTGGCCCATGGACCAGGGTACGAGGTTCAAGCTAGGCCAAACCAAGACAAGGGCTACGGTTCAGGAGGCCATGCAAGTTTTTTTTTTTGCAAACTACAAATTGAATCTCAAATGTTTTATTACATGAACCCTGAATTTAGGCAAGTAAAAAAATTATCCTCCGCAGGTCATCCCTCATCTATATGAGAAAGCAATGTGCCACTCTTTTAAGGAACAAAACTACTCAAACCCAAGGATTCAAGAAGAAGACCTCATTCTTTATTATAAGTGAATGGTAGGAGTACACTTTATCCAGTACTAGAGTGGCTAGCATTAAACATGTCCATGGAAGCTTGTTTAAAAGCTGCCAGGCTACCATGACATACCCCCTTGACTGTATGGATCACTGTGTAATTTGCGCTAGAAGCCCATACGATTGGTGTGTTCACCCCTTAACAACAAGGGGTCCGGGACAAAGCGAAACTTGTATTTGTGGAGTGGTTGGCATCAGAACCTGCCGGCCCAAGACGCTGCTGCCATATAACCCGCCCTTTGGGGTTTGGGGGAATGCCCACCTAAGCATTCTGGTAATTTCCTCTTATTCTGCAAATATTTGATCCCTGTTTATCTAAAATCGAAAAATGTTTGGGGCTTAAAGGGATCTGTCACCCCATTTTTTGTTATCAACGCAGCCACCGCCATCAGGGCTTTTCTCAGCATTCTGGAATGCTGTGAAAAAACCCCAATGTAACCTGAAAGAAAGAAAATTAGTTTTTATATACCTGGGGGGGCGGTCCAATGGGACGGTCCGATGGCGTCGGGGTCCGGCCGGCGCCCCCATCTTTTTACGATGACGTCCTCCCCTTGCTTCTGTCGCGCTCCTTGCCGGGTACTTTATATGCCCTGTTGAGGGCAGAGCAGGAGTACTGCAGTGCGCAGGCCCGGGAAAGGTCAGAGAGGCCCAGAACCCCAATTTTTTTTTCCCAAAAGGGTAACAGGAGAAATTGGACCCAAAAGTTGTCCAATTCTCCTGAGCCACTGATACCCCCTATGTGGGAGAAAACTACTGTTGGGACAAGTCGGGGCTCGGAAGGGAAGCTGACTTTGGAGTGCAGACTGTGGGAAAGGGCTAGGGCGTCATGTCGGTTTGGAGGTCCCCGATACCTAAAAAAGGGGAAACCCCCCCAAGTGACCCCATTTTGGAAACTATACCGCAACACGGAATTATCTAAATGTGTGGGGGAAATTTGAATCCCCAAGGCTTCACAAATTTATAACGTAGACCTAAAATAAAAAATCATATTTTTTTCCACAAAAATTATATTTTCTCCCCCAATTTTTTTATTTTCCCCAAGGGTAACAAAAAAATTGGACCCAAAAGTTATTGGGAAATTTGCCTGAACGTGATACCCAATTTGGGGGTAAACCATGTTTGGGCGCTTTGGGAGAGCTCGGAAGGAAGGAGCACCGTTTGTTTTTCAACGCAGAATTGGCTGGAATTGAGATCACGTCATTCACGTTTTGGGGAGCCCCGATTTCCTAAACATGGAAACACCCCAATTCTAACTCCAAACCCTAACCCCAAACACCTTAACCCCTAATCCCAACCCTAACCATAACTTAACCACAAACCTAAACCCTAAACACCCCCTAACCCTAATCCTAACCCTAACCTTAATCCTAATCCTAACAAAAATGGGAAAAAAATTTTTTTTTTTATTATTTTTCCCAACTAAGGGGGTGGTAAAAGGGGGGTTTGCTTTACTTTCATTGCGTTTTTTTTATGGGCAGCTGTTTCATGCAAAAGACCTTTTTATTGCAAAAAAATTGTTTTTTCATCATCACATTTTAAAATCTATAATTTTTCCATATTTTGGCCCCTAGGTCATGTGGGTCTTTTTTTTGCGGGCGGTTGATGTTTTTATTGGTACCATTTTTAGGCACAAGATTTTTTTGATCGCTTTTTTTTGGGGGGCGAATGAACAAAAAACCCGCAATTCAAGAATTTTTTTTGGGGGTTGTTTATCCTTCCGAGTGTGGTAAAATTTGATAAAGCAGTTTTATTTCTTCTGGTCATTACGATTACAGCGATGTTAATTTATATCTTTTTTTTTGTTTGGGCGCTTGGTCCGGGGCTGCGGGAGGAGGCCCTCGGAAAACCGCGATTAATGCGTTGCTCTGAGGGTCTCAGGGAAGCACGCAGGGAGCCCCTCCTTCCGTGCTTCCCTATGCCATCGGAACTCTGCGATAATGTTTGATCCCAGGTGTCGGGGGTTAGAGTGTCAGGAGCGGCCGTGCCCCACTCCTGGCACTTATGCCGGGGTCAGTGTGGAATAGTGACACCTGGCGCGATCACCACGCTCCCCCGGAGCGCGGCTGATCGCGTAGAAGTACTTCCGTCCATGGGAATTAAGTCCCAGGCCATGGACGGAATAGTACGTCAAAAGGAAGAAAGGGGTTAAATTGGTTAGAAAATTAATGACTCTATGCTAAATTGGCTGCGTGTGCAGAGTCATTTTCTTAACCCCTCTTCCAAAATGTGTGGTGGTGTCCATAGCACCAATCATAGGTTCTTTCGTTTCCTCACATATAAAAATGAAAGTGCGCTTTTGGTTGTTAGGGCAGTAAAGCAAACTTTTTTAGTCACAGTTAAAAAAAGTGTGGTGGTGCCCATAGAATTATCAACCAAACTATCTTTTTACCTAGCAATATAAGAACTGAAAGCTGACTGTGATTGATTGCTTGAGTACAGGCAATTTTCTTTTACAGGTGGGACTCTTTATTGATTTCTCCACAATAAATCTAAAAACTGTGCTCTGCACAGTGACAGCAATTTTTGCTTCGTGCATGTGGGAAATTCTTTTGCATGAAGGAAAGTATGAAATTGACTTTAGCTCAAGAAACCTAATTATTAGGATCAAGGATGGTTAATATGTGGTGATCTGAAAGTTTCTTTTTCCCTCCTTGGTCAACAAGAAGTTTCACAAAGTAACCATGTTTTCAGTGAATGGGACAGGGGGTTTTAAAAATTTATCACTGCAGCCAAAAAGTTGGAAAACGAGAGCACTTTGCAACTGATAAAAGAACTGTTGTAGTAGGATAGCGATCCCAGGGTCATATGACTGCAGGATTTACAAAAACCATCTCGACGTGTCTATCCAGGCTCTGTTTGAAGATTCAATTGAAGGGAACTCACCACCTCACGTGGAGCTGGTTCCATCATTTTTCACCCTCACTGTCACAAAGTTTTTTCTAATACCTAACTGTATCTTCTCCCTTTGTGTTTCTTCCATTGCTTCTCACATCTCATGTGCAAATGAGAATAAGGTGATCCCTCTACATGCGAGATCCCTTCAGATATTTGTAGACACTATTAAGTCTCCACTTAGCCTTTTTTTTTTTGCAAGCTAAACTTCCCATCTTTTAACAGTTCTGGTAGGAGTATTTTTCCAGTCCTTCGCCTCCTGGTACTTTCCTGAACTTGATCCAGTTTTTCAATGTCTTTTTTAAAATGTGGTGCCAGAAACTGGAACAGTATTCAAAATGAGACCTGACCAAGGAGAAGTTTAACGGGAATATTATTCCCCGTGACTATGCTTCTCTTAATACATACAAGCGTGTTTGCCTTTTTGAGCTCATCACAATGTTGACTCTGTGCGTCTGGATCTATTTAGTATACCCAAAATATTTTTTTTACTCTGTTGCATTCTGTAGAGTGATTTTTATTATTTTGCCCAGTTTTGAATTTTCATTTCTCCCTGTTAAATACCATTCTTTGGTCCTGTCCATTGTTCAACTTATGTAGATCCTTCTGAATCCTTTCCTGTCTTCTCTATGTTGCTATCCTTCCTAGCGTTGCTCTCTGCAAATTTGATTAGTTTACCTACAGTTCCTTATCTGGAACTTTATAAAAGTGTGGAGCAACCTGGTCCAGGACGAGCCTAGTGGTACTACTTGAAACATCTTCCAATTGGATGTGCAACAATTTATCACCACTCTTTCAGTACATCACTGATTCAGTTATGAACCAAGTAACCCCTGTAATCCCATACTTGGTTTTTTTTCAATTTGATAGTTAGTACTTTATTCAAATGCTTGCTGAAGTCTAGTATACTTTATTACTGCATTTCCTGATCTACCTAGTCAGTGATCCATCATTGAAGGAAAAAAGATTAGTCGGCATGACTTTTTGCTAGAAACCCATTATGGCTCTGGTTTTTACGGTATTCTTTCCAAGACTTACTACATGTTGTTTTAATAATTTGTTCAAAGTTTTCCTTTAGAAGTAAGGCTCACTGGTCTGAATTTCCTGGCTCCAAACTTCTTTCCTTTTTTTTAAAGATAGGGGGCAACATTTTCCCTTTTCCAATCTCTGGGACTTCTCCTTTCACAGGATTTTTCAAAGAAATTTTGGCTATGGTTCTGCAATTTCTCTAATAACTCTTTAGGACCTGGATGTAATTTTATCGGACCAGCAGATTTAAAATTCATTTAAATTAGCTAAGTGTTCTCTCACCATATCTCTGTTTGTAGTAGTAGGGATTCTTTTATTCCTTTGTAGTACCATGAAGATCAATTGATGTTACAATTGCTTTTTTTAAGCCACAGAGCAAAATAGGAATTAAAAATTCGGTCTTCTCAATCATTTTTTGATCATTTATCTTTTCATCCTGGAAAAATCCATTGCATCTTTGATTTTCTTTTGTTTTGTATACACCCCAAATCCTTTTTTATTGCTTTTGGTTCCCCTTGCATGTCTCACTTCATTACTGGCTTTAGCTCTTCTAACTTTTGCCCTGCATTTAGTGCAAGAGCATATATTCTTCTTAGATATCCCCCTTTTTTTCCATTTAAAAAACTTTCTTTTTTCCTTTTAACAAGTGATTAAGTCCATTTTCTCTACCTGGTTCTTAATAGGAGAAAATGTATCAAAAGAAGTTTTGAAGAGAAAAGGAAGAGGCCAAGAATTAATTTTGAAAAATTCGAATAAATGCTCAATATAATTTTTTAATTTGTGTATTATTAGTGCAATAAAGATTTTTCTTGTTCACCTCGCTTGCACGTAAATTTCACAGTGTTTTATGCAAAATCCATATGAAATGGTTAAAAATGAAGCGTTTTTTTGAAAAGGGCAAAAGAAAAATAAAATCAGTCATTGGATTTAAAGAAATTTTTTCAAACCCAAATACCTGGATTAACATTAGGTTATAAGTGTTAATATGTGCCCAACAGACCATAATTCTGATATGTAGACATTAATGCATTCACTTTAAACTGTAAAATGATAAAAATTACAACAAATTTATTTGTATGTTTCTTCAGCTTAAAAAATCGGGATGCCTTAAAATTTTTTATTTTTTTATCGACAGGATAAATTTGCCCTCTTTTTAGCACTGTCCTGGAACTCGGGGTTGGAAACCCCCTGGTTCCAGCAAAATTTTGTTGATGCCAAAGTGGATAAAAAACTTTTTGTTTCTCTTGGTAAAAATTATGCTTTTCTATAAAAGTTACGCCATTGACAGTACAGCCCATACACAGGCGTGGTACGTAAGTACGGTAACTACGTGTCTTATTTTTTGTCTCTCTTTTTGGGGGGGGGTCCTTTTTCGGTTTTTAAATGAAGCAAAAAATAAATCTTTGCTTTCATATCTAATATGACCCCCTTTTGCAGTAATAAGCTCTAAAGTGTCCGGTAATTGTTGATTAGTGCCTGCTAAGTTTTAGAAAGACCAGCCCAAACCTGATAAAATCATCACCATTTTTCACTGTGAATAAAATTTTTATGCTATACTGCGGTGTTTTTTTTTTCAAAACTTAAGCTTTTAATTACAACAAAAAGCTCTATTTTGGTCTCATCCATTCAGAAACAAATGTTCATATAGCTTATGAGCAAATCAATTAAATGTAGTCAATTTGTGTCAAATTTTAAGAAATTTACTGCCGTTAAATTTGGTATTTTCGAGAAATTTAGCTTGAATCACAAAAGTACCCACTTTAATTTGCACAAACTATGATTGCATTAACTAGAGAAGGCTCCTTGACTCGGTGCACCGCTTGGGTTTCCATGTTGTTTACAGCTTCACATCACATGTTTATCCAGCCTTACTTGTTAAAGCTGCGCGGGAAGTAATGCAGCAATGCTGTAAACTGGCCCCATTTTGGGCCAATCCATCTTGCAGAAGCTGTTTAAATTATTTTTCATGGATAACCCTTTAAGACCTTCTTATTATGCGGGAAACAGTTTTCCCTCCTTTAAAGATATTCTCCCCTTTCACGTTCTTTTTCTAGTACTGGTCAGAGGGTTGGCATTCCGATCCACAAGTATCGGGTATCGGCCGATATTCGCTGTACGGAATTCCGTTTTTTTCGATATTTTTCTAATCGTATACCGGAATCGGAAGTTCCCATAATCTTTAGAGGCAATGTGATTTTGTCGCCAATTAGAATCTTATAAGTGTGGGCAATCCTGTAAGCTGCGGCATCTTAAAATGGCATGGCTTGATTGGCTGCGAAATATGTCAGAATGCCCTATAAAAAGGCGCCGCCCCATTTTAGGTCACTTGCTGTGAACTCAGTTAGGGACAGAACCTGTGTGCTGACTCTGGGGACAGTTAGCTTTTCGATTTTGTGTACTCCTGGCTTTAGGCAGGCTGTTTACCAACCGTGTGTGTTCTTTTGCCCGTGTTGTTTTAACGCTCTGTGCAAGGTGTGTGTGAATGCAGGTGACGCGCGTTTCTCTGCATCCCCCCGTTTTTTAGGGGATCTGCAAGTGTCACCCTGACTCTTTTTTTTATTTGATTTTTTTGGAATTGTGCCCCATTATATTTGAAAAAAATCTAACTTTGTGTGACGCGCTTCCCTCCGTATACAAACATTGGTTGCAAACACTATAAAGAGACAAAGGGGCCTTTCCGTCTGACAGTTGTGTTTCAGTGTTCACTTTTCTGTGAGCTTTTTATTTTTTGAGTGCAGTTCACGCTCCAGTTAGTTCTTCACTAAGCTGGTTGTATCGTGACGTGTGTCACTGCCTCATCCTTCACATTTTTCTCAATTGGTGCTGCTCCATTATATTTGAAAAAAATTTTAATCTAAGTGTGCGCGCTTCCTCCGTAACAATTCATGGGGCAAACCATAGAAGTGACAAGGGGCCTTTCCAGCTATGAACAGTTGTGTTTCAGTGTTCACTTGTCTGTGGTTTTTTTTTTTTAGTGCGTCCGCTCCAGTTAGTTTCAAAATGCTGGTTGTGTTGCTGGGGGGTCACTGCCTCATCCTTCCATTTTTCTAATTGGTGCTGCCCATTATATTTGAAAAAAATCTAATCTATTAGTGTGACGCGCTTCCTCCGATAAATCAGTGGTTCAAACACTATAGAAAGTAGAAAAGGGGCCTTTCACAGCACTGAACGTTGTGTTTCAGTGTCAAAAATTTGTCTGTGAGCTTTCTTTTTTTTAGTGCAGATCCCCCAGTTGTTCTTCAATACGCTGGTTGTAATGCTGAGCGGGTGTCACTGCCCCATCCTTCACATTTTTCTCTAATTGGTGCTGCTCCATTATATTTGAAAAAAATCTAATCTATTATGGACGCCTTCATCCGTAACAATCGTGGTTGCAAACATATAGAAGTGACAAAGGGGCCTTTCAAGTACGAACAGTTGTTTTCAGTGTTCACTTAGTCTGTGAGTTTTCATTTTTTGAGTGCAGATCGCTCCAGTTGTTCTTCAACTACTGCTGGTTGTATTGCTGGGGGGTTTTCACTGCCTCATCCTTCACATTTTTCTCTAATTGGTGCTGCTCCATTTATTTGAAAAAAATCTAATCTATTAGTGTGACGCGCTTCCATCCGTATACAATACATTGGTTGCAAACACTATAGAAGTACACAAAGGGGCCTTTCACAGCTACTGAACAGTTGTCTGCAGTGTTCAATGCAGTCTCTGAGGAATAACCACACTTAGGCCTTATAACTTTTCTGACTTTCTTTATCAATCTACCAAGATGAAGAAGGCAGGGAGTAAGGCACGTGGTCGTGGCCGGGGAGTTTCAGCAGGGAGAGGACGTGGGGATTCTGTGGCTGCTGCCGCACCCAGTGACACAGCATCCACCAGTTTTCCCCGTGAGCGTTCCTTTATGCGCACTTTTGTAGGAGCTCAGCGTACCCCTCTGCTGCGGGAAGAACAAATTGAAGCCGTTGTTGGTTGGATGGCAGCCAATGCATCGACTTCAATTGCTTCCACCTCCTCTCAGGACCACAGCACTGTTGAACAACCATCTGTCTCTTCACCGCCTGCCAAATTGCCCAGGCAGTCAGAGAGTTCTGAACTGGAGCCAGCTGAGTCTCTGCTTCTGTTCTCAGAATCTGTTGGCTTGGAAACAGGGGCCCAGCCAAGCAGCATTCTGGAATGTGAAGAAGAGGCAGTATGCAGTGATGCGCAACAGCTGTGTCTCTCTGAATGTGAAGAGGCGGGTGAGCCAGTGCCGATGGTCAGCACACCGCAGAACGCATCTGATGATGATGAGACTCAGGTGCCATTTTCTGTTGAGCAAGGTGCTGGCCAGACCACCCAACAGCAGCAGGTGTTGGAAGAGGGTAGTGGAGATGATGAGGTCCAAGACCCAACATGGCGTGAGGAACAGGAAGGTGGTGGTAGCAGCTCTGAGGAAGAGATTGCCCCAACGGTCCAAACAGTAAGGAGAGGTAGGCTGCATACTCGGTTGCCTGTACCCTCCAGTTTGGCACCCGTTCGTAGCAGTTCTCTTCCAACAGCCAAACCGGGCGCTCCCAGGACTTGCACTGCGTGGTCCTTTTTTGACACACTTGCAGATGATATTTGCTATGTCAAATGCAAGCTGTGTAATCAAAAAGTTAAAAGAGGTAAAAATATCAGTAACCTCAATACCACAAATATGTGGAAACATGTACGGACAAAGCACGTAGCTGAGTTACAAAGACACACTGGAGATGTAGGCCAACCTACAGCAGCACCTACATCTTCAGCTCGTGTTGGAGCCTCTTCCTCCAGCTCACACACAGCTGGTTCGGCTTCCTCACAGGATCGCCATGGAAGAACCTCTGTAACTGTTGTCCAGAGACCCAGTGTTATTCCACCCACAGCTGCAAGTTCCCTGTCATCCTCACACTCCCAGGCCACAAAACAGCCATTGGTAGCACAGGCATGGGATAAAAGACGGCCATACTCGGCAAACCATCCACGAGCACAGGCTCTGAATGCTGGCATTGCAAAACTCCTGTCCCTTGAAATGCTGTCATTCAGGCTGGTGGAGACTGACAGTTTCCGTGACTTAATGTCATTGGCAGTCCCACAATACAATGTGCCCAGCCGATTTTATTTCAGCAGGCAAGCCGTCCCTGGTCTGCAAAAGCATGTTGAGGGAAAAATTAAACATGCGCTACTAAACGCCGTCAGTAGCAAGGTCCACCTGACCACCGATGCGTGGACCAGTACCCATGGCCAGGGACGATACCTTTCCCTCACTGCCCATTGGGTCAATGTTGTGGAGCCGGGTACAGATCTTGCGAGTGGCGCTGTACGTGTTCTGCCAACTCCAAGGATTGCAGGAATCAAGTCTGTCCACATTGACTCCTCCTCCTACTCCAGTTCCTCAGAATCATCGCTGCAGGAGCCGTCACGGTCTACCTCCACATGGACCCGTGAACGTTTACCTGATGCGACCGATATGAGCACAGCCGTGGCCAAACGTCAACAGGCCGTCCTGAAATTAATTTACATGGGGAATCGAAGCCACACAGCGCAGGAGCTCTGGAATGCCATCAAGCAGGAGAGCGACGTGTGGTTTTTGCCAGCGAATCTCCAGCCAGGCTTGGTAGTGTGTGACAATGGCCGAAATCTGGTGGCAGCTCTGGGCCTTGGCAACCTCACTCACATACCATGTCTGGCACATGTGCTCAACTTGGTCGTGCAGAGTTTTTTGAGGGACTATCCGGATCTTGATGCACTGCTGCACAAGGTCCGCCTAGAGTGCGCTCACTTGCGACGTTCCAGCATGGCCAGATCGCGCATTGCAGCTCTGCAACGCAGATTTCGCCTTCCTGAACATCGCATCATATGTGACGTACCCACCAGGTGGAATTCCACGTTACATATGTTGGAGCGGTTGTGTGAGCAGCAGCCAGCAGTAATGGAGTATCAGCTGCATCAGGCGCAATCAACTCGCAATTTGCGTCGTTCACACTTCACCACTACTGAGTGGGCCTCTATGAAGGACATCTGCCACGTTTTGCGTGCGTTTGATGAGTCAACGCGGATGGCGAGTGCAGATGATGCACTAGTCAGCCTGACTGTCCCCCTTATCTGCCTGCTTCAAAAAACACTGCAAGCAATAAGGGATGAGGTTTTGGAAGAGGTGGAGGATGAGGAGTCACAAATTCCATCACCTTCTGGACAGTCAGCGCAACGTGGTTCCTCACAAAGGGCTGGGCAGTGTTCACTTTGTGAGGAGGATGAGGAGGAGTCAATGGAGGAGGAAGACATCGCTCCAGAGGGAGGTACACAACGCTCTAGTCAGTATGTAGAGCGAGGGTGGGGTGATGCAGAGCAGTCAGAGATGACGCCTCTTGCAGGGGACAGCGTTTCTTGGCCAGTTGGCAGTCTGCAGCACATGGTTGATTTCATGCTGCAGTGCCTGAGAAACGACCGCCGCATCGCCCACATTCTCACCACGTCTGATTATTGGGTGTACACCCTCCTAGACCCTCGCTACCGGGACAACTTACAAAGCCTCATCACACCGTTGAACCGGGAGCGTAAAATGCGGGAGTACCAAGACATACTGGTGCAATCCATAATGTTCTCCATTCCAGCCGAGAGCACTGCTGCTGTTACTGCTTTACAAAGCAGCTCTGTGCGTCGAGGCAGTGGAGACAGCTCTGCAACAAGAGGGAGCACAAGCAGCGCCTCTGCACAGGGCAAGACCAGTATGTTCCAAATGTGGCGAAGTTTTGTGGCAGCGCCACCAATGTCTACACCATCCGAGACGGCTCCAGTCAGCAGGAGGCAACGTTTCCGTAAGATGGTGACAGACTACATGTCTTTCCCTCTCAGTGTACTCCCAGATGGCTCTTCCCCATTCAAGTTTTGGGTCTCTAAGCTGGATACATGGCCAGAGCTTAGCCAGTATGCATTGGAGGTGCTGGCTTGCCCTGCTGCCAGTGTATTATCGGAGCGCGTCTTTAGTGCCGCAGGTGGTGTACTAACAGACCGTCGCATGCGACTATCCTCCGATAATGTAGACCGGCTTACTTTTCTGAAAATGAAAAAGGCATGGATCTCGCCAGAATTTGTCTGTCCGTTTTCAGATTAAATAACTGGTTCGCAACGTTATCCATGTCTCCTGTTCCCTACACATGCACAGAAAAACCCATGTCGAACATGCTCCAAATAGGGAAGAGCCGTCACCCTGATTGTTATGCTTAAAACAGGAAATTGTGAAGTTTTCCAGGCCTAGAATGATAAATTTTTATGACAAATATGGACAAATAATAATTTGTCATCACAGCGCATATCTGCACATGTCTATTATAAATGGTAACAAAAACTAAAACATAGTCTTCACTTTTTGAAATTAATGCATAAAAGTACATTTCATACTTATCAATTAATGCTTTTTAAGGAACTTTATCTGTACCTGTAAGATAATGCAGTCAATGGATGTACAAATCATAAAATCCTCATCATCATCATCACGATTTTATTTATGACAGACATTATAAAATACACATACTGATGCCAACTGTAACTTCACACACCATATATGAAATGGCCAGCATCTAAACCTGGTAATAATGTGCAATAATAAATTATTACATCTATAAAGTGCATCATGCATACTGACAATAGGTAGTACTAGTTATACCTGCAAGTGCTGTTGAAACAACCACAACAGATATAAATTAATAATGGTATATAGGTATCACAGTGCATAGTTACTCATGGACAATGTCGATGTAATACTGTACCTCAATAAAGTCAGCGTGAACCATTATGCTTGTTAGTCTTGTAGATTGTTAAAGAGGGAACGGTCTTTTTTTGTTGGTCATAGGTGGAGTATTAGACAGTAAATGATTACTGCTGTTGTATTTTTGGCGTCCCTAGGGCGGAATAACGCTGCGTAACGTCACATTTTATAGAGTCATCTAATTGACACACGCTACCCTACCCTACGCGTGACAGTAGGAAGGTAGTGTTGACGGATAAAGCCTTGCGCAACCAGACATGCTTTTACCCTCTTCAACACTGTCCAAGCAAAAAATGCATGATTGCAGCCGCAGACTTTATTGACGTACAGTATAACATCGCCATTACCCATCAGAGGCTGTCCACTGTCTGATACAGACATAGAATATACCTTTGCTATCCGTAGCCTTTCTTTCACCTACACTTGCAGGCACACACTTAAATTGTGACAATGCATTATGTTTTTTTAAATGGTTATTTTTTATCGTACATTATTGTGTCATCACATTGATGAGTCCATGCTGGACATGTCATACATGCTGTACAAAGTAACGATTTTATTAACTTAAATAATTGAAATGTCTGTGACTGTCACATCTAAATTGCAATGATGATGATGATGAGTGACGATTACAAAATCCATTGTCTTCACTATGTTATGGTTTAACATAGCGTTCCTTAAGCATTATTCATAAATACAAAAATGGACTTTTATTCTTAAATTTACAACACTATATTTTGTAACCAATTTTTTGGGTGGTGTGTTGTTCCATTTCTTGTTGGCATGTGCATATATGCGTTTATATTTGCAGTGTCTTTATTTTTATTATTGAAGTTAGGAAACATGTGTATCTTCGTACCGTGTTAGCCATTAGATAGAAAAATATTTACACTTGAGAGTCCACAGTGGTTGATACCTTTGAATGGATAACTGAAAAGATGGTAACAAATTGCAAGCTTTCGAGGCTACTCACGTCTCTTCATCAGGCAAAGACTAAAACAAAAAATGAAGCATCACATATTTCTATACACAACAGGACACAGGAATAGTGCAATAGGTAAGACAAGTAAGTGACGTGTAGCAGAACTGTCATTATCACAGAGGGATGAACATAAATATTGGAACAGTTCCTAGATAAGAATAGAAAGTTTTATTGCCCTCTGATTGGGGTCTGGTTTTGTGTTTTAATGCCCCTGGAAGGGCAGAGATGCAGATTCCTTAATTGATATAGAATGACATAAATCCGTGTGATCTATTCATTCCATCACTAACAGTGTCAAAGGTCATGATGAGCTTATATTCTGAAACCTTTGTATCTTTGTCATATTTGAAGTTATATTTTAATACCAGTAATTCCATATCCATCATGCTATGACCGGGCATACAAAAGTGTTTTGCCACAGGTAAATCCATTATTTTTTGTCTTATTGTGTGGCGCTGATAATTCATCCTTGTTCTCATTTTTTGGCCGGTCTACCCTCACTTGTCCCTCCCTCACTTGTCTTACCTATTCCTGTGTCCTGTTGTGTGTACAAATATGTGATTCTTCCATTTTTTTTTTTAGTCTTAGCCTGATGAAGAGACCTGAGTAGTCTCGAAAGCTTTGAATTTGTTACCATATTTTCAGTTAGCCATTAAACGGTATCAACCACAGAGGACTCTCAAGTATAAATATTTTTCTATTCTTGGAATTGAAATTCATAATTTTATTGTCCTAGTAAAACTTCATTTATTCTTGTTTGAAGTACATACATTTGCAATGGCCACGTAACAAGGCAATAAGTCAATATTTTGTGCCTACACCCTCCTTGACCCTGGGCTTCAACAGCGCCAGTTGCTGCTCAGAAGTGTTAGATGCACAGATGAAAATAATCGCTGATGTGTTTGTGGGGTTCAGTAACGCCTGCTGTTCCCCTGCTGTGTGTCTGGCAAAAATTACTGCTGCTAACTACAACTTCAACTTCAAACGTCTCATACTAGGCCTCTGCCTACACCCTCCTTGACCCTGGGCTTCAACAGCGCCAGTTGCTGCTCAGAAGTGTTAGATGCACAGATGAAAACAATCGCTGATGTGTTTGTGGGGTTCAGTAACGCCTGCTGTTCCCCTGCTGTGTGTCCGGCAAAAATTACTGCTAGCTACCTAATCATGGTGAAAAAAACCTGACATCTCAAAGTGTCTAGTGCTACACATAGATATGAGGCTACACCCTGATTTCTAAGCTGTAAACATTTGAAACGTCAACTTTCAAACCATAAAATGATTAGTCTTTGTCACAAATCTGTAACAAAATAAATGTGACATATTATTACAGATATGCACATGTCGAAAACAAATGCAAACACAAAATCCTACTTATGCTATAGGATACTGATGGTCAACCTTGTCACTCCATAGCTTAGACAAATCCAACTCACATCATGATGACTCCAATGCTGCAATGTTGGAAGTGCATAATGTGGGTTGAACTTTGACAACTGCTGCAGTGCGAAGGTTATACTTCAGTGTTCTTGCCTTTGAAATAAAAGCATACAAGTAAATATAATAATCCAATGTTGATTAAGGGACGTGATGTACACGTGTAATATTGTGCAAACAATGCATGTAGGAATAGTCCTCTTCAACATTACTTATATTTGTGTCATTTTAAAAAATACATATTTGATTAGAAAGTTAACAGCCCATATCATAAAGGTCCTTCATGTAAACATGATAATCGCTTACAAAAATCATGCATTACCTTGGTAAAGTCAATAGTGCATAGTCACAATAGCAAAATATATACCTGTAGGTGGTGCTGAAAGAACGACAACTGATAGAATACGTGAATGATATATATTTATCAGACTGAATAGCGACATCTGTACAATGTCGATATAATACTGTACCTTAACAAAACAGCTGTGTCACACCTCACACTCGTTTTTCTTGTAGCTTGTTATGTAATAGGGCACATGCGTGTATGTTTCATCATAGGTGCATGTTTACTGAGTAAAGCAGTCATGACAACGCCTTTGTGTTGTCGGTACGCTTGCGATGATGAACGATGCGCACCGTGAATGTTAGTCTGCGTCATAAGACGTACAGACGCTCCAATACCCAACGCGTCACAGCAGGAAGCCAGTCTGTGCGTCCAAACAGAGGCGCAACCATACATGCACGTAACCTTTTATAAAGCTAGCTAAAAGAAAGGATGTAGTAGTAACGCACACTTTATTGAGGTACAGTATTACATCGCCATTCACCATCTGTGGCTATGCAGTCTCATCTATATATACCTTATCTATCCGTTGTCATGCTTGCAAGTCCACAGTCAGGCATAAATATCTGTTTTCACTCTGCACTATGCACTTTTTAAATTTTCGTTTTGTTAATATAAATGATTGGCACATATTATCAGTATTACATGATGGAAATTTTAGATATTTTTTAAAAAATTGTAGTTATATTATTCACCAAATGTAAAGTTTTATGAATGTCAAAGAAAACTTGTAATGCTGATTATGTTTTTAAGTCAGCCATTCATTGTCTACACAATAAAAATGGTGTACATACTGTTACTTACCCATCATTAATGGATTCTGATGTGTACTTGTATGCTTTTATTTTAAACCGTATAGCAGATTATTTAACCTATTTTAATTGTGGTTTGCATTGCTTTTCAACATGTTAATGTATGCGTTTATGTTTGTAAATTTTTAATTTACATATATTTTTTTAAGTTAAATCATCATCTTATGGTACTAAAGTTTATATTTCTTGTTTGGAGTATAGACATTTTTAATTGACACGTAACAAGGAAAATACTTGATATAGTATTTAAACATCCTCCTTGACCCTGGGCTACAACACCGCCAGTTGTAGCTCGGAAGTGCTGTTAGCACAGTCTACACTTGCTCCTGTGTTACTGGGGTTCAGTAATGTCAGCTGTTCCCCTGCTGTGTGAACGGCAAAAAGTCCTGCTGCCTCCACCATGTTCTCTTCTCATCCCTGGGCTACAACACCGCCAGTTGTAGCTCGGAAGTGCTGTTAGCACAGTGAACACTTGCTCCTGTGTTACTGGGGTTCAGTAATGTCAGCTGTTCCCCTGCTGTGTGAACGGCAAAAAGTCCTGCTGCCTCCACCCTGTTCTCTTCTCATCCCTGGGCTACAACACCGCCAGTTGTTGCTCGGAAGTGCTGTTAGCACAGTGAACACTTGCTCCTGTGTTACTGGGGTTCAGTAATGTCAGCTGTTCCCCTGCTGTGTGAACGGCAAAAAGTCCTGCTGCCTCCACCCTGTTCTCTTCTCATCCCTGGGCTACAACACCGCCAGTTGTTGCTCGGAAGTGCTGTTAGCACAGTGAACACTTGCTCCTGTGTTACTGGGGTTCAGTAATGTCAGCTGTTCCCCTGCTGTGTGAACGGCAAAAAGTCCTGCTGCCTCCACCATGTTCTCTTCTCATCCCTGGGCTACAACACCGCCAGTTGTTGCTCGGAAGTGTCATTGGCACGGGTACTCACTCCTGCCCAGACTGGTTACAGCACGCCATCTGTTTCCTCTCAGTGTAAACGTCACTTAGCCTCCAATAAGTTGTCCTGTCGTGTTGCGGTCGGGTTAGCCGACTCTATGGTGCTTGGAGTTTAGGTGCTTCCTATGTGTAGTGCGGGATATGCAAATAAAGGCTGTTTCCGTTGTGACAATAGGACAATCACCCACTGTAGTACTGTGGGATTCGGTAACTGCGGCCGGCTCGCGGCCTGTCATCTTAAATTTCCATGGGTACCTTCTGCTACCCGTCCGGGTTCCAGTACCGTCAGCTGGTTCTCCGCAGTGCCTTTGGCCTAGGTGCCTCCATCTCGGTATCCGAGTTCCAGCAACGTCTGCTGGTCCTTGGTAGTGCTTTGGAGCACAGGTAACTCCTGCTTAGTAACCGTGTCCCAGTAACGTCAGCTGGTCCTCGGTTGTGCCATTGGCTCTTTTCCTTCTGCTGCCCCTCCGGGTTCCAGCACAGTCAGCTGGTCCTCGTTACTTGCATTGGCTCTTGTACCTTCTGCTACCCGTCCGGGTTCCAGTACCGTCAGCTGGTTCTCCGCAGTGCCTTTGGCCTAGGTGCCTCCATCTCGGTATCCGAGTTCCAGCAACGTCTGCTGGTCCTTGGTAGTGCTTTGGAGCACAGGTAACTCCTGCTTAGTAACCGTGTCCCAGTAACGTCAGCTGGTCCTCGGTTGTGCCATTGGCTCTTTTCCTTCTGCTGCCCCTCGGGTTCCAGCACAGTCAGCTGGTCCTCGTTACTTGCATTGGCTCTTGTACCTTCTGCTACCCGTCCGGGTTCCAGTACCGTCAGCTGGTTCTCCGCAGTGCCTTTGGCCTAGGTGCCTCCATCTCGGTATCCGAGTTCCAGCAACGTCTGCTGGTCCTTGGTAGTGCTTTGGAGCACAGGTACCTCCTGCTTAGTAACCGTGTCCCAGTAACGTCAGCTGGTCCTCGGTTGTGCCATTGGCTCTTTTCCTTCTGCTGCCCCTCCGGGTTCCAGCACAGTCAGCTGGTCCTCGTTACTTGCATTGGCTCTTGTACCTTCTGCTACCCGTCCGGGTTCCAGTACCGTCAGCTGGTTCTCCGCAGTGCCTTTGGCCTAGGTGCCTCCATCTCGGTATCCGAGTTCCAACAACGTCTGCTGGTCCTTGGTAGTGCTTTGGAGCACAGGTACCTCCTGCTTAGTAACCGTGTCCCAGTAACGTCAGCTGGTCCTCGGTTGTGCCATTGGCTCTTTTCCTTCTGCTGCCCCTCCGGGTTCCAGCACAGTCAGCTGGTCCTCGTTACTTGAATTGACTCTTGTACCTTCTGCTACATTTACAAATTGAAGATTTTTTCAATGCTTTTTTGGGTAATCACTCTGGATCTCCAACAATGAAGACGACGACCCTGATGACCACCCCGAAGAAGATGACGACCACAAGGACGACGAGCATCAAGCCAACCAGCCTAAACACCATCACAAAGAAGAAATAAAAGATTACCAAACAGGACTAAGAAGGTTAAGACAAACTGCAAGATACAGAACAAGAGACTTAAGAACAATAAGCAGAAGATCAAAAAGCAGAAGAACATGAAGTATAAGACCAAAATGAAGAGCAAAATATATGCTCTAAATTCTAAGCAGAAGAAGACTAAGCAGTGTATGGGGGTGAGTCCGTTCCTCCTCGTGGTGCCCCTGGAAAATGCCTGCTGCTGCAGGCTAAACTGAACACGGACAAATACTGTTGTAATTTAAATCTTTTGTGACAGCAAGAACGGAAGGATGAAAAATTCATACTTTGACAGATTACAAGTACAGGATTCTCTGTCACAAATAAGAATATGATGAAGAAGATGAAGTACAATATGAATAAGAATAATAGTTTAATAAGAAGAATATGAGTAATGTTAACAAAAAGATGAATAGCAAGAAGTTTAAGAAGAAGATAAAGAAGGTGAAGATGAAGAATAATTTGATGAAAAAGATGATGCTGCTGAAGATTATGAAGGAGAAAGTGTGTGAAAAGTTAAAAAGGTGAAGAGCATGGAAGTTGTGAAATATACATATTTGCCAAAATAGAAAAAACGTTAACAACATTGTCAATTTATTTGTCAATCCGAACATCTTTAAAAAAATATATATATATATATATATATGCTATTCCATTTGATTGGGTTAAACATCTATGCCTTTAATGTCTCCTCAACCTTCCCCAATACATTCTACATTACTCTTTGCTGTTTTCCTTCATGTACAATTAACCAACAAGGCAAGAATGTTTTTTTTTTAATTCCGATATTTTGTTCCCATAGACTTACATGGGACTTCCGGTATCGGTATCGGGTATCGCCGATATTTTAATGGTATCGGCGATACCATTCCGATTCCGATACTTTTGGATATCGGAAAGTATCGCTCAACCCTACTGGTCAGTAGTGTTGAGCGATACTGCTCGATATCTAAAAATATCGGATCGGAATGGTATCACCGATATCACTAAATATCGTCGATATCCGATTCCGATACCGGAAGTCCCATATAAGTCTATGGGAACAAAATATCGCAACTAAAAAAACACTTTCTTTCGTTGTAAACACAAAATATACACACATAGAATACATATATATATATATATATATACATGTCATTGTGACATATATATATATACATATATTTATAGTTTATACACTTCTACATAGTAAAATAGACTCTGATTCAATTGCCGGGTAAAGCCGTGACATACCCCATAGAAGTTGACGGGCTCGGTGCCGAGTACCCCCAAAACCTCTGGCTCTGTGCGACTCAACTTGGGCGTCACGAACAGGATTCTGTAGCTCGCTATAAGCGAGTCCTGTGTGCCTGAATTGAACTGGTTTTGTGCTTGAGAATTGCTAAAAATCATCAGAGAATGTATTTGCCATTTTTCAGCCATATCTGCGTCACGACGAGGCACTGGTGAAGAAGAAGGGCGTGCTCTTCGTGGGTGTACACTCACTCAGTGGCGCGAAAACGATGGCCGACCACTCTAAATGGTACTGCAATGTAAGATCGTGCCCCACAGCTCTTGAGTTCCGCCTCCTCATCCTCCTCAGTGTGCGGAAACTAACACGAAGGTCCGCCTCACTACAAAAGAGGGCCCTCTCCAGATGCTAATGACACATGTGACTTGGCAGAGATGGCTAATGGACACGAGCAGAAGTGTGAAGGGATGGAGCAGTCAGAGCTCTCCCCCCACGGAAGCGACCCGATCGCCACGGAACCACCGTTGGGCACCCGGCCTGGAAACCCTCCTACGCTGCAAGAAGCGGAGGATACCCTAAGAGGCCTGGCCCGGCACCGGGAGGAGGTCACCAGGATGGAAGCCAGCTGGCGTGCCCTAAAACTAAACTTGGAGCGGCGCTAATCC
The DNA here is from genome assembly GCA_033576555.1 of Oophaga sylvatica. NCBI lineage: Eukaryota > Metazoa > Chordata > Amphibia > Anura > Dendrobatidae > Oophaga > Oophaga sylvatica. The sequence goes on along the minus strand of JARQOD010000001.1, from coordinate 184,048,489 downwards.
CTCTTACCTGAAGTGTCTGTACAGGAAGGTGAGGCACCCGTTCTAGTAGAGGAGTCCGTGCGGGCATCCCAGCCCTTGCAATGTGATCTGGTTGACGTTGTCGCAGTGGAGGCACCCGTTCCTGCAAAAAACGCTGCACCGGCAGCACCCCAGATCCCGCTGTCTGCCCCCGTCGCTGAGACAGAAGAAGCGACACCCGTCCTCATGGAGGAGGCCGCGCAGGCACCAGAGGTCTACCTGTCTATACCGGAGCCCCGACTGTCATCTGTTCCAGAGCCGGCTGCTTCCTCCGCAGGTGAGCGCCGCCAGGACTGTCGGGCGCCAGGAGAGCTGCCGCAAACCGGACATCGTAAGCTGCAGTTTGATGGTGGAGACATGGAGATGCTGGTGGAGGAGAATTACAACCGGCGTCAGGAGGAAGAGTGGAGACGTCGGGAGAGAGAAGCCGAGCGACAAAGGGAGCAGCGCGAATCCCAGAAGCTTCGCCAACGTCACATCGAAAAGGACCGGGCAGATAAGGACCGGATGAGAAAAGATAAAAGTACGGTGAGGGAGCCGCGGCGTAAAGGTGCAGTACGGAGCTTTAAATTGAAAGCTGGTTGGGGCTTCATCCAGGAGCCTGGACTTTATTTAGAAGTGTTTGTGACCCGGCGGGACGTGGAGACTCACCTCCCAGAAGGACACCCGGGGAGGGACCTGTTGCCAGGAGACTTGGTAACTTACACCCGACACTGGGGTTACAATGGATGGTATGCTCTAAATGTCACCAGGTGCGACCCCTGGTCCCAAGAGTGTCAGGAACCTGTGAGACCCTCGGAGCCTTCAGCCTCCCACATCCAGTCCTCTGCACAAGTGCCCACCCCACGCCGTAAATCTCCCCAGCCTCCCTCAGTGGTCTCCTCAGCAGCCCCAGCTATGGACATGATAATGATAGCTGGCCCGTACCCGGCGCCTGTTAGGCCCCCTGGGGTTCGTACAGTCCGGGACATAAGGTTCCAGACCCGGAGGGAGACAAAAGAGGTGGCCACACAGACACAGATAGCGGGTCACGACTTGACTGTACAGGCCACACGACATCATCAGGTCCTGGTGGTCCTTGGTGTCTCGGATGTTTGGCAAGCATCAGAAGAGTACCAGGTGGTACCTGGAACACCCCTGCCAAAGAATTATAAATAACCCGGACAGGGTCCCTGTATGTAAATAGTTAAATTGTTGTAAGGTTCTTTGTCTCTGTTGACATGTTCCTTGAAACTCAGTTTTCCGTTGGCCATTTTGCTTTCTGTCTTTCTGCAGCTCTTGCCCTCAGTTAATATGGAGTTCCAGTTTTCATGTTCCCGCCCTGATTCTTCCCTCTTGCTTCTTAAGCAGCCTCAGCTGAACAATCAGTGCTCCTGAATCAAGCCTCAGTCAGTCTGTGACCTGACTCCTGGAAACCTTGAACTTGTACTCCAGCTATTCCCTACTGAGGAACCTTTGAACACTTTTGGACTCTGGAAACCTGCTGTTTGGTGAATCCATGTTTGCAGAGGAATTACGGTACAGAGAAGAGATCCTGAACCTGCTTTGGAGATTTATTGTAGTGCTTGAAATTACTCTGGCCTGCTGTGTTTCCTGACTCTGTTCCTGCAAACTGTGTGAACTTTTCAGCATGCTTGTATGAAGTAATACAAGTCATTTCATTTCAACCTATGTCTCCTGTGTTTTCCTCGCACCCAAGCACAAGACGCTATAGGAACTGTACACTATACATGACAAGATTCAGGAGCCAATGTTTAGTGTCTGCTGGGTCTGGGAAAGCCGTGTCTACTGTGACTGTGGATATCAGATGTCCGTTTAAATACCTTATGTGATGACAGTGGTTGTGACTTCTCACAACCATTCCAGGTGAGCGCATTCCCTTAAAATTTTACTCTGCAGTGTTACCACAGGTAAACACTATTGTTTTTTTTTTTGTTTGTTTTTCCTTTCCTCTTCTCCTTCCAGCACTTCTGCCTTAAAAGATCTGGAAGATGGAGGCCCGCATAAAGGAACTTTGCGGAGTGACTGATACAATCCTTTCAGATGTACAGACTTTAAAAACCCGTTTTGCAAGCCTACAGGACCTCACTAATCATAATTTGCAAGTGTTTGGACAGACTACCCAGGAATTGCGAACCAGGATTGAGGCTCTAGAGGAACGAGCCCAGGCTCCTGCCATAACCCCGAGTTCTGGGATCCCCAAATTACCTCCTTTTCGTTTTGGCGGTGAATGTGAGAAATTCAGGGGATTTATTAATCAATGCAATTTATTTTTCTCTGCACATGCTTCACAATTTCCCACTGAACGATCCAAAGTGCTTACTATAATCATGTTGCTTACCAATAAGGCTTTGATGTGGGCAAACCCTCTGATTGAGACTGAGGATGATTGTTTGAATCACCTTGATGCTTTTATTTCAGCCATGGGGCAGGTGTTTGATGACCCCAATCGAGGTGCAACAGCTGAAGCAGCCATGTTAACTTTGCACCAAGGTAAGCGTTCAGTAGCCGAATATGCCCTGGATTTCAGGAGATGGGCTCTTGATACCACTTGGGACACTTCCGCTAAGAAATCTATTTTTCGGAAAGGGTTGTCTCCACTGATTAAGGATGAACTTGCTCGTGCCGACCCTCCCACTGCGTTAGGTGACTTTATTAACTATTGTATTCGTATTGATGCTCGTCTGACTGAACGCAGACAAGAGAGATGGTTCGAAAATAATCGCACTAATCTTTTACTACCTCCCTCCTCAGCTAAGGAACCTTTGAGTAGGATCACAAGGGAACCAGAACCTGAACCCATGCAGGTGGACTCTTTACAAAGACGGGTTAGTGATGCACGCAAAGAACATCGTATAAAGGAAAATCTATGTTTCTACTGTGGTAAGTCAGGGCACTTCATTATAAACTGCCCCAGCCGTTCTCGTAAGACTACTGCAGCAGTCATTCACTGTGAGTGTTGCGAGAGGAGCTCTGTCATGTCCGAGCCTCAGGCTCCAGAGAGATCTGCTGCAAGAGATCTTGATTTCTCGGACTTAAACTCTGTTAGTTCTGGGGACGATGACGGTATAAACGCTGCAATTTTTCAAGTTTCCTCAGCGATGTCCCAGCTGAGTTGTAAAAGAAACAATTCTCATTGCTTCCTTTCCATCAAACTCTGGGTTGACTCAGTCTCGGTGTCTAGCTCTGCTATTATCGACTCAGGAGCAAGTGGAAATTTTATGGATATCTCCTTTGCTCTGAAACAGGGGATACTTTCAGTGAAGAAGGCTACTCCAGTACAGATGGAGACTGTGGATGGCTCTCTACTGACTTCTGGACCAGTGGATCAAGAAACAGAGCCTTTGAGGGTCCTTATGGGTAAAGATCATCAGGAGAAAATGTCTTTTATGCTTATCTCTTCTCCCCACTTTCCCATTATTCTAGGGCTACCATGGCTGCAGGCGCAGAATCCTGCGATTAACTGGGAGACCAAGGAATTACACTTTCCGGAGAAACAGATGAGTCAAGGAGTTTCAGCTTGCTCTGTTCCTAAAGGAACCATGTCAGTCCCTGAACTACCAGCTGTATACCAGGACTATGTGGATTTATGTGACAAGAAGAACGCTGATCAGCTTCCTCCTCACCGTCCATATGATTGTCCAATTGAATTATTGCTTGAGCCGAGATACCTTTTGGTAAGATCTACCCCCTAGCGGGGCCCGAGCTAAAAGCTTTGAAGGATTATATAGACGAAAATTTAGCCAAGGGCTTCATACGCCCCTCTTCATCTCCCGCAGGTGCACCCATCTTCTTTGTGAAGAAGAAAGATGGATCTCTGAGACCCTGCATAGACTATAGGGAACTCAATAAGGTTACTATTAGAAACCGTTATCCATTGCCTTTAATCCCTGAGTTGTTGGAGAGACTACGGCATGCCAAAATTTTCTCTAAACTGGATCTCTGTGGGGCCTATAACTTGGTCCGTATTAGACCTGGGGATGAATGGAAGACTGCTTTCAGGTCACGCTATGGACACTTTGAATATCTAGTTATGCCTTTTGGTCTGAGTACCGCCCCAGCCACTTTCCAACACTTCGTGAATGATATCTTCAGGGATCTCCTAGATACATTTGTGGTGATTTATCTGGATGATATTCTAATTTTTTCTAACTCCACAGAGGAACATCATGGACATGTGAGAATGGTCTTAGAACGCCTAAGACAAAACCATCTCTACATCAAACTTGAAAAGTGTGAATTCCATAGGACCGAAATTCAATTTCTGGGGTATGTACTATCTACGCAAGGGATTAGTATGGATGGAAGCAAGACCCAAGCCATCAAGGATTGGCCAATTCCTAGAAATGTGAAGGAGGTGCAGCGCTTCATCGGGTTTGCCAACTTCTATAGACGTTTCATTAAAAATTTTTCTGAGGTAGTGTCACCTATCACCCAACTTACCCGGAAACAGTCTAGGTTCTCCTGGACCCCGCAAGCTCAGGAAGCATTTTCCTGTTTAAAGGATAAATTTACCACCGCACCTATCTTAGTACATCCCAACCCCGAGCTTGCCTTCATAATAGAGGTGGATGCTTCAGACTGTGCCGTTGGAGCTATACTCTCTCAGAGAACAGGTGAGAAGAATGTCTTGCATCCCTGTGCCTTCTTTTCCCAGCAGTTGTCTTCGGCTGAGAGGAACTACGAAATGGGCAATAGAGAATTGTTGGCCATTATTGCCGCCTTCAAGAAATGGAGACACCTTCTTCAGGGAACTGCACAGCAAATAGTCGTCCTGACAGACCATCGTAACCTTGAATTTATCAGGTCGGCTAAGTGCCTGACTCCTCGCCAGGCTCGCTGGAATCTTTTCCTAAACCAATTTAATTTTGTCATTTCTTATAGACCAGGATCGCGCAATGGAAAGGCTGATGCACTCTCTAGGATTCATTCAGCAGAGACACGTCCACTTACTCCTCCTAAGACTATTCTTCCTGACTCTAGATTCCTGGGAGTGATTCATAATCAAGACCTACTTAAGGACATCAAGGAAGCATACCATGCGGATTCTTTGTTGGCTCAACCCCAAGGGACGTAAGTCTTGTCTTTAAGAATGGTGTGTGGATTCAGGGACAACGTCTGTATATACCTGAAACAGTCAGATTGAGAGTATTGCAACTCATCCACGATTCCAAGGTAGCCGGGCATAGGGGAATTCTAAAGACACAAGAATTTCTTTCTCGTTTCTTTTGGTGGCCCACTTACAGGAAAGATGTTTTAAACTATGTCACTTCATGTGAAGTCTGTGCAAGATGCAAAACACCTCGCTCCTCACCAACTGGTCTGTTGCAACCTCTTCCCACCCCGTCCCGCCCGTGGGGATCCATTTCTATGGACTTCATTGTGGAGTTACCAACCTCTCAAGGGAAGAACACCATTCTAGTGGTGGTTGACCGTCTAACAAAGGCAGCTCATTTTATCCCTTGTGTCGGCTTACCCACTGCAAAACAGACATCAGACTTGATGATTAAGAATGTGTTTCGCTTACATGGAGTACTGGATGAGTTCATTTCGGATCGAGGGGTGCAATTCACTTCAAGGTTTTGGCAAAATTTCTGTGCAGCATTGGACATTAAAGTAAACCTTTCTTCTGCTTTTCATCCTCAGACTAATGGACAGACAGAACGAACCAATCAGACCCTGGAGCAGTATCTCCGCTGTTTTATCTGCCACCTACAAGATGATTGGGTGGATCTACTTCCACTGGCTGAGTTCTCTTATAACAACTCTCAGAGCGCCTCCACTAAGCAGTCTCCTTTTTACTCCAATCTAGGTTATCATCCTAACATTCTTCCTCGATTTCCCATAGATACGCCCTTGCCGGCAGTGGCTGAAAGAATCACTTCTTTACAAAAGAATATGGATCTTCTAAAGGAAAATCTAGAATTGGCTCAGGAAAGGTACAAGAAAGCAGCAGATAAATTTCGTAAACCTGCACCAGCTTTCAAGGTAGGAGATTTGGTCTGGCTGTCAACCAGAAATCTTAAATTAAAGATTCCATCGTCTAAATTGGGACATAAGTACATTGGACCTTATAAGATCAGTAAGATTATAAGTGCTGTTGCTTGTCGTCTTCAACTGCCCAGAACTATGAGAATCCACCCTGTCTTTCATGTATCCCTACTAAAGGCTGCAACACCCAATACGTTTCCTGGACGTTCTTCTCCTTGCCCTGACCCAGTGCTGGTCGATGGTCAGGAAGAATTTATGGTGGAAAGGATTCTAGATTCCAGGTTGTACAGAAATCAGTTGCAATATTTGATTAAATGGCAGGGCTACCCAGTGGAGGACAACTCATGGGAACCAGTCAACAATGTAAATGCTCCTCGCCTGCTCCGCCAGTTTCATCAGAGGTTGTCCCTAAGGGAGGAGTAATGTAAGGTTCTTTGTCTCTGTTGACATGTTCCTTGAAACTCAGTTTTCCGTCGGCCATTTTGCTTTCTGTCTTTCTGCAGCTCTTGCCCTCAGTTAATATGGAGTTCCAGTTTTCATGTTCCCGCCCTGATTCTTCCCTCTTGCTTCTTAAGCAGCCTCAGCTGAACAATCAGTGCTCCTGAATCAAGCCTCAGTCAGTCTGTGACCTGACTCCTGGAAACCTTGAACTTGTACTCCAGCTATTCCCTACTGAGGAACCTTTGAACACTTTTGGACTCTGGAAACCTGCTGTTTGGTGAATCCATGTTTGCAGAGGAATTACGGTACAGAGAAGAGATCCTGAACCTGCTTTGGAGATTTATTGTAGTGCTTGAAATTACTCTGGCCTGCTGTGTCTCCTGACTCTGTTCCTGCAAACTGTGTGAACTTTTCAGCATGCTTGTATGAAGTAATACAAGTCATTTCATTTCAACCTATGTCTCCTGTGTTTTCCTCGCACCCAAGCACAAGACGCTATAGGAACTGTACACTATACATGACAATTGTTGATGTACCCGGACGGGTGAATGTTCATAAAAAAGTTTTTTAATTTAATAAAAAAAAAACACAGTTTTCATTACTTTTATTACAGTCTCATCCTGCGACGCCATCGATCTCCTGTAAAAAAATGAAAAAAAAAACAGCAGTATACCACCTGTCCGGCGCAGTCCATAGTAACGAGTGTCCCACGACGATCCAGCTCTGCTACATCAGAATGACATCAGAGGCAGGCAGGCAGGCAGAGCCTGTCATCCCGGCGCAGCACAGCTGATTATCTGCTTCCCCGGCGGTGACGTCATCGGACTGGTTTACGGCCGGGATTACCCTGCAGTCACTGCAGTTATCGCGAAAAACTGCATGTGACCGCCAGGGAGAAGATAATGGCGGCCATCAAGCAGTCCAGGACGTGACCGCCGGAGATCTTCTGCCAGGTAAGTGCCGCTGACTCCTGACAGACCCGACGACGGACACTCACAGTGACAGTGACAAATCCGATTCCGGTATCCGATATGACGAAAATATCGGTACTCGGAATCGAAAGCCCGATACAGCTAATATCGGCCGATACCCGATATTTGCAGTATCGTATCGCTCAACACTACTGGTCAGCACTGTGTAAAAATAATAAAATAAGATGCTTCTCTGTCGCTGCTCCAATCTCTGTGTATTGACTGCAATTGCAGAGTTGGCACTTTACCTGGTGAAGGTGAGTACTATCTGATTTTATTATTTCAGCTGCAGATGGAAGGAAGAGAGACACAGTATTCATTACTGATGGGTAGGCGGAGCCCCAGATCAGGATGTCACCTCAGATCAAAAGAGTGCTGACTGGCTGGCCCCTCCAGCTCGGGCTCCTCCTACTCAGCTCCAGTCTAAGATTTGAGGTCCAGAGGATGGTCGCTGCTAATGCAGCTCCTCAGAAGATTTTATTATTTTATATTCGGACAGGAGACTTGGATCACTAGTTGGTCTAGAGGTCTCAGGGGTACCAGCGCTGCTGTACCCCAACCTCTCCCTTGGCGGATCTGTATTTACTCAAAGTCCCTGCAGAATCCTTGCCGGCCCTGGGGGATGAGGAGAGCTTCCCTGGCGGGACGCAAACCACACGTGCGGTCACTGCGTTCCTCGCCCTGGGGGGAAGCATGGGCACAGCGCCAGAAACCCCTGAGGGTCCCTGTGGCGCCTTGGCTGGTGAGTACTCCACACAAATTTTTTATTATAATTATGTGTGAGTGCTTTAGCGTCTGAGTGAGCAGCGCTATTACTTGTATGTCAGTATGCTTCAGCGCTGCTGTGACAGCGCTACTACATGTATGTCAGTATGCTTCAGCGCTGCTGTGACAGCGCTGTTACAAGTAGATGTGGTGATTTTTTGTCCGCAGGCAGATACCTGCAGGACAGAGAGGGAGCAGGAGCGGGGGAGTTCGCGCTCAATATTCGAGCTGGCGGGGGGCGTGGCCTAACTATTCCCGGTCTTCTGAGCAGGAAGACGCGCGCTCTGGCGTTTCTCCTGCGACTCCCTCACTGTGGCGGCCATTACACAGGCTCCTGGGCTCCTCAGACCGCTCCTCTCCTCATAAGACACCACGGCCAGCTGGGTGAGTGCTGATTCCTCACCCCGCAGCGCAGCGATCGCTATCCTGCAGCTGCAGTCTCATTAGAGACATAAAAATTGGCTGGGGCTCACAAATATATATATATTGTGGAGTTTTTTCCGGATCGTGTAGTGCTTCGCACTCGGGGTGATTTTTTGCCTAAAGTGGTGTCACAATTTCATGTCAACCAGGATATTGTGTTGCCTTCATTCTGCCCGGATCCGAAGAATGTGAAAGAGCATGCTTTACACACATTGGATTTAGTGCGGGCCTTGAAGTTTTATCTATCTATTACTCAAGGTTTTCGTAAGACGGACTCCCTATTTGTGGTTCCAGTCGGTCGTCGGCGTGGTCAACGAGCTTCCAAGGATTCTATAGCTCGTTGGATTCGGTCAGCTATATTGGAAGCTTACCGTCTTCAGGGTGAATCTTGCCCGATTAAGATTCAAGCCCATTCCACGAGGGCTGTGGCTTCATCGTGGGCTTTTCACCAAGGTGCTTCGGCAGTGCAGCTCTGCCGGGCGGCGACTTGGCGCTCTGTCCACACGTTTACGAAGTTTTATAAAGTGGACGTCAGTGCTTCCGCTGATGCAGCCCTCGGACGTAGGGTCCTGCAGGCAGCTGTAGTTTAAAGTTCTGGATGAACTTGTGTTTAGCGCTGGTTGCGCTTTGTTGTTAAGGTTGTTGGGTTTCTGCTTCTTGTTGGTTTTTTCCCACCCTTATTTTTGAACTGCTTTGGGATGTCCCATCAGTAATGAATACTGTGGCTCTCTTCCTTCCATCTGCAGCTGAAACACGGATTTTGGTAAGAACTTACCTGTAAAATCCTTTTCAGCGAAGGAAGGAAGAGAGACACAGCACCCTCCCAAGGCAGAAGTGTGTTGATGTTTTCAGATGCAGCGCGACCCTTATCTGATAGCGATTATCTGGGCTGAGGTCAGCGCGCTAAGGCTCTGTTCCAGCATCGCCAGCTCATCGCAGTAGTCAGGTTCCGTGAGTAGTACCTGGAACTCTGTGGTTTTTGGCTTTCTTTGCATGCATAACCTGTATCCTTGTGTTTTTTCTCTGAAGTTCCTTCAGAAGGGGTTATGTTGCTCCGCTGGTGATCTTGGCTCTTTTCCTAAAAGCTTTGGTACGACTGGAGCTGAGTAGGAGGAGCCCGAGCTGGAGGGGCCAGCCAGTCAGCACTCTTTTGATCTGAGGTGACATCCTGATCTGGGGCTCCGCCTACCCATCAGTAATGAATACTGTGTCTCTCTTCCTTCCTTCGCTGAAAAGGATTTTACAGGTAAGTTCTTACCAAAATCCGTGTTTTACAGTGTTGACCACTACAGAAAGTACATTAAATATTGAGTCACTGCAAAATTTAGAAAAGTTTGTATTGCAATAGCAAACCAAGAGAAAGTTATCTATTCCTATCTAAAAGGGGACATTTTTGGCAAACTCTGTTGGTCGCTGATGTGTAATAATGTCATGATGATATGGTCTTTGGTAAGGAAGGGGGGTCTCAAACTGTCCCTGTAACTGGGACCCTAACTTTTCCAGTCCTGGAGTACTCTTGGAGAAACAGAGGCCCCATTCTTCGAACTTAGTATGCTCCTGTTAAAACCTGATCTGTCCCCTCCCCCACCTCATGCAGCCTGGGACAGAAATATAAGCTTCATAATCTGAGTGACAAACACCTGAGCCAGTGTCTTGCCATTAGGGAGAGCAGGTAAAGCAATAAAGTGTGCCATTTTCCTAAACCTACAGTACAGACCAAAAGTTTGGACACACCTTCTCATTCAAACGATTTTTCTGTATTTTCATGACTGAGAAAATTGTAGAATCACTCTGAAGGCATCAAAACTATGAATTAACACATGTGGAATTATACATTACACTTTACAAAAAAGTGTGAAACAACTGAAAATATGTCTTATATTCTAGGTTTTTCAAAGTAGCCACCTTTTGCTTTGATTACTGCTTTGCACGCAGAAAAGGTGAACAGATGGACTCTACATGCCTGGTTCCCACCGTGAAGCATGGAGGAGGTGGTGTGATGATGTGGGGGTGCTATGCTGGTGACACTGTTGGGGATTTATTCAAAATTGAAGGCATACTGAAGCAGCATGGCTGCCACAGCATCTTGCAGCAACATGCTATTCCATCTGGTTTGCGTTTAGTTGGACCATCATTTATTTTTCAACAGGACAATGACCCCAAACACACCTCCAGGCTGTGTAAGGTCTATTTGACCAAGAACGAGAGTGTTGGGGTGCTACGCCAGATGACCTGGCCTCCACAGTCACCATACCTGAACCCAATCAAGAAGGTTTGGGGTGAACTGGACCGCTCACCGCTTCAATTTTGAATAATCCCCAACAGTGTCACCAGCAAAGCACCCCCACACCATCACACCACCTTCTCCATGCTTCACTGTGAGAACCAGGCATGTAGAGTCCATCCATTCACCTTTTCTGCATGCAAAGCAGTAATCAAAGCAAAAGGTGGCTACTTTGAAGAACCTAGAATATAAGACATATTTTCAGTTGTTTCACACTTTTTTGTAAAGTGTAATGTATAATTCCACATGTGTTAATTCATAGTTTTGATGCCTTCAGTGTGATTCTACAATTTTCATAGTCATGAAAATACAGAAAAATCTTTGAATGAGAAGGTGTGTCCAAACTTTTGGTCTGTAAGGTATCTGCCAAAATTAAGATAATAGTTTTACCAGAGGACGAAGGAAGATCCAAAATGAAATCCACGGATAAATGAGTTCATGGTCGATCAGAAATGGTTAATGGTGAAAAAGCCCTAGACGGACGAGTATGCTGGGTCTTGGAACAAGCACAGACTCAACAGAAGGACACAAAGTCAACTACATCCTTACGCAACCTTGGCCACAAAAAACTATGAGAAAGGAGGTCCAAGGTCACCTTACTACCTGGGTGGCCAGTTGGAACCAAATTATCATGTGCCTTCAAAATTATAAGAATTAGATGTACAGGTACAAACAATTTCCATGAAGGCCCACCAGGGGTGTCCCCCCTGAGCCTTCAAAACCCCACCCTCAAGTTCAGAACAAACTGCAGAGATGATCAACCCTTCTTGTAAAATAGGGACAGCATCAACAGTATTCCCACCCCCAGCGAAACTCCAAGACAAAGCATCTGCTTTGACATTCTTAATCCCAGGAAGGTAACCACAAAATTAAACCTGGTGAAAAACAAATACCATCTAGCTTGCCTAGGATTAAGACGTTTAGCAGATTCAAGGTACATCAAGTTCTTGAGATCAGTGATTGTGACCAGGTGAGCTGCCCCCTCCAAAATTGACGCCATTCCTCAAATGCCAACTTAATGTCCAAAAGTTCCCTATTGCCTACATTAAAGTTTTTTTTTGGCTGAAAACTTTTTTGAGAAGAAGGCACATGGACGCCAGTCACCAGGCGATGACCCTTGAAACAATACAGCCCAGTCCTCCACCTCTGAAGCATCATCAACATCGACAATAAATGGTACAAAAGCATCGGGTTGTATGAGTACTGTGGCAGTGGAAAAACCTCTCTTAAAAGAAGAAAATGCCTGCCAAGCACAGTTGGACCACCTCAAGAAGTCCCTACCTTTCCTTGTCATGACAGAGGCGTTTGACAATAGACGAGATGTTTTGGATAAATTTCCGATAATAGTTTGCAAACCCCAAAAAGCATTGTAATGCTTTCAGATTTTCTGGAGCTCCATGCCAGGACCACTCGGACCTTACTAAGATTCATATGGAAACTTTGGCTAACACTAGGAAACCTAAGAACTGAATCTCCTGTGTGGCGAGCACACACTTCTCCAACTTGGCATACAGTTTATTATCCTGTGGAACCTGTAACACCTGCCTGACATGTACCTCATGAAATTTGAGATCGGGAGAGTAGATTTAAATATCATCAAGATACACTACTACAAATCTACCCACGAGAGGACGGAAGATGTCATTAACGAAATGTTGGCACACGGCAGGAGCATTAGTCAAACCAAAAGGCATGACAAGATTGTCATAATGCTCTTCTGGGGTGTTAAACGTTGTCTTCCACTCATCCACCTCCTTAATCCTAATCAGATTTTAGGCTCCCCTGAGATCCAACTTGGAAAACCATTTTGCCTGAATAATCTGATTCAACAATCAGGTATAAGTGGGAGGGAATATGGGTCCTGGACAGTAATCCGATTTAACTCACAAAAGTCCAAATAGGAATGCAAGTGCCCATCTTCGTAACGAAGAATAATCCCACTGCTACAGGTGAAGATGAGGGTCAAATATGTCCCTTGGCAAGTCTCTCAGAGATATAAGGTACTGCCACTAAACGCTCCCGCTAACGATCACAATAACGACGCATACTAATGCGATCGTTTTTGTGATCGTTTTAATGTCGCTAGTAGCTGCCACACTTAGCGATCTCGTTAACGACACATAAGCGGTTAGCGATCTCCTTAACGACTTTGCGATGTAAAAAACAGCGCAAATCGTTCACAAAAGGTGCCAGACACAGCGATATAGGCTCACCAGCGGGACGCCAACGATCAAAATCCGGTCCAGAACTCTAGTGAACAATCAGCGAGATCACAGCAGGGGCCACGTCGTTGCTACATGCCACACACAACAGCGTCACTAACGAGATCGCTAAATAGTGACATTTTTTAGCGATCCCGTTAGCGATCTTGTTTAGTGTGGCATACCCTTAAGTCTTTCATAGCCTGTCTCTCGAGATCAGACAGATTGTATAATCTGCTCTTGAGCAACCTTTCACCTGGAAGAAAGTTCACAGGACAATCATGCACACGATGGGGAGGCAGGTCTTGACACCCCTTTTCAGAGAACACCTCCTCAAAATCAGACAGAAAAAATGGAATGTTTTTAGTGGAGACACTAGATAATAGTACCTAGTAACCTCAATCATTTTTGCAAAAATCACTCCACTTAATTATCTCTCTGGCCTGCCAGTCTATGACTGGTTTATGCCTAGTCAACCAGGGAAGACTCAACACAATAGGAGTAGGGAGGCCTTTAAAATCTAACAAGAAAGGATCTCCCTGTGAAGAGCCCCTATGCGCAGGTTCACATTATGTACTGTTTGCATAAAATTTCCCTGACCAAGAGTCAATTGCATATATGGTGAAGGGCTTCACCAGAGTACTACAGGGAAGATCAAGGTCCCGTGTGAACTGGCATCCACCATATTGGCTCCAGCTCCACTATCCAAGAAAATAGATATTTTAAGTTTTCTTACCAATAACCACTTTTTTACAAATAACTGAGATACTCATGTAGAGGAGATATATACACACAGGTTGCTATCACCCAACACAACCTGGGGTTACAAGTTTTCAGAAGGCTTTTTGTGCTTTTGGTAAAGAAGGACAGACCCCAATGAAATTCCCCTTTTGGCTACAGAAAAAACACAACCCCGTTTTGCGGCGATCCGTAAGAAACTCATACCGAGGGGAGGCCCATCTTAATCACATCAGTTCTTCAAAGTACACAGGGAGAACCTCATTTTTAGGGAGTACCATGGGGCAGAGTCACAACAGGTCTATCCCTGAGGCGTATATCAATGCGTATGGCCAGAGACATGGCGGCCTCCAACGACTCAGGAGTTTCTTAAAGTGCTAGTGCTTCTTTTAATCTTTCAGACAGGTCCTGACAAAACTGACTACTAAGAGCAGGATCATTCCACCAGGTGTCAGTAGCCCATCTAGGGAGCTCTGAGCAAAACTCCTCTGCCGGTCGGTCTCCTTGCTGGAGCTTATGTAGCATAGACTTAACAAGGGTTACATGGTCTGGATCATCATATATGAGGTCTAGAGCCTAAAAAAAAGCATCAACCGACCGGAGAGACAGTGAGTCTGATGGAAGTGAAAAGGCCCAAAATTGAGGATCTCCTTGAAGGAGAGAAATTACAATCCCAACCCATTGCTCTTCACTCCCAGATGAACGATGACAAAGCTTAAGATAAAGCTTACTGGCTTCACAGAACACAATAAATGCATCCCATCCCCCAGAAAACCTATCCAGAAGGGCCACCTTTAGAATCTGGTTCAGTCTGACTGACTGCCAGGCCAACAGTATGCTGCTGTGAGACCCTAGATTACAGGTCTGATAGTTCAAGCGGCAGGCCCTGCAATTAAGGACTGCAATGAGATCCATGCCAAGATATAAAATGTGGCGCCAGTGAAAATGTCAAGCTGTGACAGTCTTGCGGACATGTTGTTTTTCATTCACCATTTTCTCAGTGTAGCAGCGCAAAGAGGCCACGCATGCTGATGCTGCAAGTGAACTTGTCACTTAGTTAGATAGATAGGATCTAGATAGGATCCTGCCCTATGTGAAATCGAACCTTCAAGCATCTAACTAGTTTGTGCTAATAGTGTTGTGCAGGCCACATTTCCTACTCAAAATAGTTTGGGCTAAAACTGTATTGCAGTTCAGACTCAAGAGGCCCCATTTGCTAATCAAAATCGTTAGGCCTAAAATTGGGGTTCAGCCAGGAGGCCCCATTTGCTAATCCAAATTGTTAGGGCTAATACTATTGTGCAGTCCATAGTCCACATTTCGTACTCAAAATCGTTTGGGCTAAAACTGTGTTGCAGTTGGAACTCAGGAGACCCCATTTTGCTAATAAAAATCATTAGGCCTAATATTGGGGTTCAGCCATTTAGTGACAGGTGACTGGTCTGGGCCCAAGGTTGTGAAGTGTAAGTGATGTTCAGAAAGAGCAGGTGCTGAAGTGGATGGAAAGAGCTGCATCAAGTGGCCTCTTTTCCTCTTTCTAAACCCTAACATCACACACAGTACAATTCTCAGAGGTAGCACCTCAATCACCCTTGCTTCCTCCCACGTCACATCTTTCCAACTGCCCAACTAACTGTGGGGAACCATAGTCTACAGAACGGTTCACCCATTCTATTCCATGGGCATCAGAAGTCTGTTTCAAAGATTCACAGAATCCAGAGTAAAAAAAGCATCTGCACCAATACCCCAAATTTTGTCCTGTTGGATCTGGGGTTGGACGAAGAATGTTCTGAGGAGAATGCAGACCCTCGTCACCAGACGTTAACCTCCATGATTGGAGGTGATACTGATGAGACTCATTTACCTGAAGCACACGCGGACTGTACTGTGCTGTCAGGTCAGGAAGTGGAGGAGGGCCACTCTCAAGGCGAGGAGTGGGAGAACAGAGGGGATGATGAGGTTGCATATCCCATTTGGTGTAAATGCAGAGACACGCAGCTGAGTAGCTCAGCAGAGAAGGTGGGGGAGGAGGAAGACAAGGAGGTTACGTTGTGGCTTGCTGCACATACACAAAGTGATGTAACCACGACAAGCACTGCATCCTCAGCCACAACTGTGGCTGTGGCCAGCACCAGTCACATGTCTGCAATTCGCAGGGACTTATTCAATTCCTCATTCTTCTGGTACCCTTCCTGTTGCCACACCGACTATCAGTACTTTGTTGCAACAGAAAAATGCCTGTTAATAATGGACTTAATAAAAACTCTTGATTTTTTCTGCTGAAGCTGGATCTTTTCCCACACACATGCATCTTGCCTCAACGTCTGGTAGCGACGTGATCTTGAGCTTCTTACCATCGAGTCTGCTAGGAATCTACTAAGGTTGAGCTAAAAACAACTTTACTTTTTCATGCTTGCCTAGCCCGGGCCTTTTTTGAGACCACAAAGCATGACCCAACTCACATTATCTGCCAACTTTGCTAAAAGCAACTCAATAGAGGCAGGCAAAAATTGCAACAATCTGACTGCTACATGCATGAACCAGCACATATGTGATCAATATGCCTTAGTCTTGGAATCACACTGAGCTAAAATGCGGACTAGTGAGCCTTGCCAACCACCAGCTATTCCATCAATCGCATCTGTTGCTTCTTCCTCCTCTGTCACTGAAACTGTTCTCACACAGGTCTCCACCGCAGAACCTGCACTTGTTTACCAACTACAGTTGGGGTGAGTGAGAGACCATCAGCTGTTACGGAAGCGAAGATGCCTGCTGTTTTTATTTCACAGAGCACAAACACATCTTTCTCAATCCAACATAACATCTTCGCCTGCACCTCACTCACAGTCCAGCAATTTATCCTGTTCACCCTACTCCACCCTCTCTCAGCACAGCAGCCCGCAGTTGTGGTCGCATAAAAGAATGTTTAGTCCTACACATGCCAAAGCTAAAAGCTTTTACTCCACCATCTCCAATCTGTTGCCCATGGAAATGCTGCCTTTCCGCCTGGTGGATACAGACGGTTTCCGACAGTTGATGGCCATCGCAGTCACCCAGCAACAGTTGCCCAGTTGCCATTAGTTCTCTAAGAATGCTGTGCCTGTACTACACCAGCATATCACAAACATGACCCATTCCTTGAAAGAATCTATGTCTGGCAGGGTACATTTCCCCACTGATACCTGGACAAGCAAACATGGGCAGGGGCATTACATCTCACTGACTGGCAGTGGGTGACTCTGGTGGCTGTGGGGGCATTTGGGCAAGGGACTGCTCCACAAATCTTGGAATCCCCAAGGCTTATGTGAGAAACCTCTGTATCTAACACTTCCTCCACTGCTTTTGGCTCCTCCACCTCCTCTAGAGCCTTCACCTTAATGATACACGCGTTCCAACAGTGCAGAGAGAATCTCTCTACCTCCGTATTGTGCAGCAAGGGCTCACCGCAATCAGGCAGTGTTTAAATTAATATGCCTTGGAGATAACAGTCACACAGCTCTAGAGTTGTGGACAGCTATCCAGCCACAATTTCAGCAATGGCTGTCTTCACTGAAACTAGAGTCAGAGAAGGCTGTGTGCGATAATGGTGCAAATCTGGTAGCGGCCCTACTCTGGGGCAATCTCATACACGTGCCTTGCATGGCTCATGTCCTTAACCTGATGGTACAGCAATTTCTCCGCCACTATCCCAGCCTGGATTTGCTGCAGCAGAAAACACGGTCGCTGTGTGCTCACTTCCACCGTTCGCACCATTCAGGTCATCAACCAGCATCGCTACAGATGTCTTCCAGCCTACCGATTAATTGTTTGATATGCAATGTGAAGACATGGTGGAATTCCACTCTGCACATGTTGCAGCGACAGTAGCAGCAGCAACGAGCCCTGGTGTAGTATGTCCTTTTGCATAGCCTGGGCCAACACAGTACGGATGTGGTGCAAATCACGCTTGCGGAGTGGGCACAGATGAAGGACCTCTGCACCCTTCTGTTATAAAATGGCTACTAAGATGGTTAGCACTGACGATACCATCATCAGCATCACTATTGCTGGAAACCTATACCCAGACATTTCAAAATAGCACATGCGTGCGATTCGAAACTCTTGGGTATAAGGGGTATTGATAGGATCCTTGATGATGGTAGAGGTGGTGACCTAAAGAAAAAATTGGCACAGCTTGAGGCTAAATGGATTATGAAGGTAGATAGTGTAAAACCCAAAGGCCTTAATGAGATATTAAGTTTCGCTCCATTTCTGTAAAATGTCCTTTTGTTTTTATTTTGTGATTTTAACATTATATTTTGTCTCACTCTAGGTATCCCTATACATATACATAGAGTTTTTATTTCTGATTTGTGATGTTCCTTTTCTCTGCTATGACACGTCATGTGGATAATATGAAGAACTTTTGTGGACATCATTGAAGACTAAAGCAACTTGAATTTTTTTATTTTTTATATTTATTTATTCTTTTTCCTATGTTGTTTTGGTGGTTGGGGAGGGTTACTTTCCTTTTATTAATTTTTTCTATTAATTTTTTCTATTGTTTTATTTATATGTATGGCTTTCATATGGTTATAATATATATTCTGTCCATGTTCTTTATGCAGCTGTGGGTTATACATGTTATGTATGAGATTGGAGCATAGATATTATTACACAGATGCACTAATATCAAGCACCTGCTGAGATAGAAAGATTACTTTCTCTTTAATAAGCTATGTATTATTACCTCTCTCTATACTGATTTATTATTCCACATATCCCAGTGGTGTGCGCTCCCGTAATGCTGACGGCTTCCTGGTCGCCATGGACACGCGTCCGCATCAGCGCTGCAGGACACACCCTCTAGTTGACGCGTCACTGGAGGTGTGTCTCCTGTGACGTTGGACGCGATGACTCATGGCTTCCGGCATTCTGACTCGGCACCGGAAGCGCCGTTATACCGCGGGAGTTTGAACAGGCTGCCACACATATAAATAGGGATACGACATATCGTTCTACACAACCCCCCGAGGAAGCTGTTGCGAAACGTGCGTCGGGGTTCCCCTTGACGCCAGGTATGCGCTTGTGGCACTTGCTCTGATTTTTCAGCTATTACTCTTGTTCTGTGTTTATTCCGGGCCAATGTGCAATTACATAAGGAGGCATACATATGCTTACATCTGATTTTCCTTCATTACTATTATAGGCCACACTCTTTGTCCTGGTTATGTGGGTCACTGACCTTTCTATTTCATACATTATCATGACAAGGTTTTTGGATTTACCATTACATGAGTGTTTAGTCTGTTCTTATTCTGTGCAATTGTCTTTTGCCCTACACTTTATCTTTTGAGGCTGTGTGAGATGTCATGAGCTCCTTGAGCCATATATGTTAAAGACACTTCACAGCCCTGCATTTTGACACTTTTGAACGTCACACACTGTGTATGGGCATTGCCTATTATACTCTCATTATTTTGCTTCATTTCTATAAATCTGTATCCTATGAATAAGGATTATATGAGCTTTTATGATCTGCACTATGGACAACTGTCCTTAAGCTATTTGATCCATCACATATGGAGTGATACAGTTTTGAATTAAATATTTTTTGTTTAGGGCTGACATTGTACATTTTATGATGCATTTCTGGCGTTTTTGTACTTTGTGATTTTTCTCCTGTTATTTTTTGTACATTTAATATATTTTGATATAATAAATATTTTGCATTATTTGCCTATTTCCCTTGATTTTTTGGTCTATATGAATTTGGGTAAGGCTTTCATGTTTCGACTTGCTTTTTGGTTTCTCACTATTGCTGGAGCACACTTTGAATAGTCTGCAGGAGGAGGCAGTGGTCGCAGAGGACAAGGTGTAAGCAGAGGATGCAGAAGTTATAACAATTTCTTTAAGTTCCGGACTGTCATCACACAGGCAGGTGCCATGGGATGGTGGATTACAGTGATCGAGGTGGGCTCATGGTACCAGACAAACTGTTAGTGAAGGCGCAGGAGTCGAGGAACAAATGGAGGAGGACGAGGATGAAGAGGTAATGGGCGTGAAACAGTCAGGAGATGAAGAGAATAATGATCCCCTATTTTTTGTCTGTGGTTGGCAGGAGGGAACGGAGTAAGCATGCTTGAGTGTTACCTCGCCACCAACACACCATGGACTTGGACCTCATGGAAGCACCCGACACATAAGCGCCTTCTTGCTACACTGTATGGAACATGATGCCCGTATTCTTAGGGTAAGAAATAGTGCTGACTACTGGGTTGCCATTCTGTTAGATCCATGGTACAAGAGTAAATTTTGCCAGATGCCCCCCCGGAAAGGGACACGTGCATGCTGGAGTATATAAAAACGCCTGTAGACAATCTTAAGAGTGGATTTCCCCAAGACAGCTCTGAGGCACACAGTGTGCAGTTATAGTCTTCCAACCCCGGGAACATCGATGCAAAAACATTAGCAGCAGCAGCAGTATAAGTGGCAGAAGCAATTTCAATGAGTCATTTCACACATTTTTAGACCAGCCTGTGCACCAGCAGAACCGAGTACAAGTCTGACACTTTGTAAACGACTGGAGAGGATGGTGTAGAAGTAGCTCAAGCTCAATATCAATGCCTTTGGGGTGGTTTGGACCCTTTTGTATTTTGGCCTTCAAAAATGAAACGTGGCTTGGGCTCGCCTGCCATGCTTTGGAGGCTTTGTCATGCCCAGCAGCCAGTGTTCTCTCAGAACGTGTCTTCAGCGCTGCTGATGTTGTCCTGATGGATAAGCATATCTGGCTGTCCCCTGAAAGTGTAGACCACTCAACTTTCATCAAGATGAACAAGTCATGGATCTCCAATGACTTTTGCACCCTAGTCGCAGACTGGGCATATTAGGCGATGGTGTCATTTTTAGTGTCATGCATTGATATCGCATTATTGCAGTCTGTGACACCTTTGTCGTGGCTTCTGTGACTGCTGTTGCTATTGCTGCTGATGTTACAAACAATTTTTTTGAAATGTGGAGACTCCAAGTTGGGTCTCCATCTGTTGGGATGCCTGTAGTGGAAGGGGTGTCAGAGCCCCATTATACTATTTCTACTCTGTGGAAATTGATGCCACTTTAATGGTGTGTGGCAATAATTTTTTTAAATGTTTGGACTCCAAGTTGGGCCTCCTTCATGTATGTTGCTGGTAGCACTAGGGCACTCAAACTGGCAGGCCTGCACTTACTTTCAGTCGACTACTGTGTCACTATCCTTAAGGGCTCTTTCACATGTCAGTACATGTGGTGACAGTTTTCACATATACCGGAGACACTTACACATGTAGACCCATTCAAGTGAATGGGTCAGCGCACATGTCAGTGTGTTTCCATGGACCGTGTGTCTATGGGCAAAACACGCTGACATGTCCGTTTTTCAACAGCAGCACGGGCTGCAAAACCTACATGCACCATGATAATCAGCGCCTGGGTATCAGCGGTACTGTTCGCACTGTTCCCCAGAACCGGGTGCTGAAGACAGCTCACATCATTGTCCCCTGCTTGCGCTGTGATCAGGGCAGCTGATGGGAATATTCATCAGCTTCCGCTTGCGCTATAAATAAATAAATAAATAAATGTAAAAAATGACTTGGGGTTCACCTGTGTTTTTGAGAACCACCCAGGCAAAACTGACAGCTGCGGGTTGCAACCCTCAGCTGTCAGCTTTACCAAGGCTGGTGTCAAGAATAGAGGGATCCCCACACCATATTTTTTAATTATTTAAATAAACAATTTACAAAAATGGTGTAGGGTCCCCCCTATTTTTGACAACTAGCCATGCTAAAGCAGACAGCTGGGGGCTGGTATTCTCAATACCAATACCAGACATATCTGTGACCGTGTGTCCATGTGTTCATACATGTGGCATATCCATTTGCCAACCGTGTGCCACATCACTATCACACGTACCGGCACCTGAGAAAAACCAGCATAGTTCACGTTGTTCTCGGGCACCAGTGCTGAAGCACAACAGTGATACCATCTCTGCCTGCGATCAATGTGATCAGGGGACAATGTTGGGAGCTTCAAAATGTAAAATTAAAGGGTATGCCACACTAAACAATATCGCTAACGGGATCGCTAAAAAACGTCACTATTTAGCGATCCCGTTAGCGATGTTGTTCAGTGCGGCAGCTTCCAGCGACGAGCTTCCTGCTGTGATCTCGCTCGTCGCTGGAATCGTTCCGGACCCTATTTTCTCGTCGGCGCTCCCGCTGGGTAAGTATCTTATCGCTGTGTGGCACCTTTTCTTAGCGATTTAGCGGTACTTTTGTACCGCTAAAGTCGTTAAGAAGATTGCTAACGGCGATAGCGTCGTTAACTATATCGCTAAATGTGGCCGCATTTAGCGATATAGAAACAATCCCGCTAGCGATCTCATTAGTATGCAACGCTAACGAGATCGCTAGCGGGATAGCTTAGTGTGGCAGTACCTTAAGAATAAAATAAAAAATTACATTACACGCACTTTATCACCTAATCCTCTGAAGCCATTATCATCTGTAAACAAATAAAAATAAACAACAATATTCCGCACCTGTCCAAAGTTGAATGAATCCATAGTGTCCCACGCCATAATCCTTCAGTGCAACATTTGCTCATCAGCATGAGCGATGGCTGGAGGTGACCACTCACGCTGAACAGCTAGGGAGAATGACTTTTGGTGAAGAAAACTAATATAAAACATGTACTGTAGAAAAATCAAACATCTAATCCACAAAAAGCACAGTAAAATCACACCAAAAAAGCAGCAAAATCACAGAGAGTTCTTAATTTTGAATGTAGCATTTTTACTGCCGTAGAGCTGGTTTTGGCTGAAGAAAAACAAGTTGCACAATTGCAGCACGTGAACAGAGCCTTAGATTGTTTTTACAGTAGATCCATTACTAAAGGTTAAACTATGGCCACGTTCACACTTTCAGAATTTGGTTAGTGTTTTACATCAGTATTTGAAAGTCAAAATTTAGGAGTAAAACAATCATAGGAAAAGTATAATAGAAACATGTGCACCACTTCTGCATTTTTCACCAACTCCTGATTTTGGCTTACAAATACTAATGTAACATATTGACCAAATACTGAACTTGTGACTGTGTGCTTACTCTGTATTAACCCCTTAACGCAGTAGGGTAGCTACCGGGGGGGCGGTGGCCCCGGGCCCCGCACTCTGAGGGGGCCCACCCGGAGCTACGCTACTGTAACTGTATCGGCGTGCACAGCGCGCCGACACAGTAACATTCTGAGGCAGAGCAGGGAGAATCGCTCTCCCTGCTCTGCCGCCTGGCCGCTATGGGGCCCCTGAGCAGGCGGTGGGGGGCCCGGTGCCAGAAGTGGGCCCCCCGCCCGTCATCGGAGGGTCAGCTGTATCGGCATCTAGCTGATACAGCTGACCGTATTGAGAGAGAAGGAGCGAGCGCTCCTTCTCCCCCATAATCCACCTCTCAGCGTCTGACAGCGGGCGCAAAGACTTCACTGCCCGGCGCCCGCTGTCAGAAGAGAGGGAGAGCAGTGAGCAGCGCAGGAGCCGGGAGCAAGAGAGGTGAGTACAGGATTTATTATTTTTGAAAAGGGGGTGCATTATACTACAGAGGCGCCATATGGGGTGCATTATAAGTAAGGCTGCCTATGGGGGGTACATTATAAATAAGGCTGCCTATGGGGGGTGCATTATAAATAAGGTTGCCTATGGGGGTGCTTATAAATAAGACTGCCTTTGGGGTGCATTATAAATAAGACTGCCTAAGGGGGGTGCATTATAAATAAGACTGGCTATGGGGTGCATTATAAATAAGACTGCCTATGGGGGGTGCATTATAAATAAGACCACCTATGGGGGTGCATTTTAAATAAGGCTGCCTATGGGGTGCATTATAAATAAGACTGCCTATGGGGTGCTTTATAAATAAGGCTGTCTATGGGGTGCATTATAAATAAGACTGCCTATGGGGTGCATTATAAATAAGACTGCCTATGGGGTGCATTATAAATAAGACTGCCTATGGGGGGGTACATTATAAATAAGACTGCCTATGGGGTGCATTATAAATAAGACTGCCTATGGGGTGAATTATAAATAAGACTGCCTATGGGGGGTGCATTATAAATAAGGCTGCCTGTGGGGGTGCATTATAAATAAGACTGCCTATAGGGGGTGCATTATAAGTAAGGCTGCCTATGGGTGTGCATTATAAATAAGGCTGCCTATGAGGGTGCATTTTTAATAAGGCTGCCTATGGGGGGTGCATTATAAATAAGGCTGCCTATGAGGGTGCATTTTTAATAAGGCTGCCTATGGGGGGTGCATTATAAATAAGACTGCCTATGGGGTGCATTATAAATAAGGCTGCCTATGGTGGTGCATTATAAATAAGGCTGCCTATGGGGAGTGCATTACAATATAGAGGCTGCCTATGGGGGTGCATTACAATACAGAGGCTGTCTATGGGGGTACATTATAATACAGAGGCTACCTATGGGGGTGCATTATACTATATTGAGGACTATCTGGTGTATTATGCTATATGGATGCTATCTAGGGGGCCATCATACAGTGTGGGGATTATAGTGGTGGGGCCATCATATTAAGGGGTCAGTATATATCCAGTGAGGGGGCATTATACTTTGTATAGGGGAGCTGTGCAGGGGGGAGACTCGGGACATTAAATGTAAAGTGGGCACTTATTGTTATAGGGGAACTTTGGTTACTGTGACTGTCAAAGGGGCACACAGGGCAATATTACATTCTAGGGGACAAAATGTGGGCACTGTTTTCTAGGGCCCATGCACCTGGCATTACTATATTATAGAGGGTTGATTTAGAATTTAGAGGGCACACAGAACCACACAATAGGTGCAGTAATAGGGACACATACGGCAGCAGTTGCTCAGTATTGGGGTATGAGGTGCAGTAATAGGGACACATACGGCAGCAGTTGCTCAGTATTGGGTATCGGGCAGTAATAGGGACACATACGGCAGCAGCGGCTCAGTATTGGGGTATCGGGAGCAGTAATAGGGACACATATGGCAGCAGCGGCTCAGTATTGATGAGGAGTTTGTGCAGGTTGAGAATAGTCCAATTGGTGACCGTGACAGTGCTGAAAATATGAGAAGTGAAATGTGTCTTTGTTGTATTCTCTGTAGCCAATTCCTGACTGGAGAAGTTGTCATGTCGGTCTGGGCCAGATGGAAAAGACATGAAAAGTGAACGATTCCATCATCAAGAACATCAGCGGTAAGTCATTATTGTAACTCTGCTATGATCTCTTATATGTTCTGTAGGACTGGTATTATTTACCACTGACCATATGGCGATGATATCAATATTGGTCTTTTTATATATAGATTATTTTGGCAACAGCGCGGTCATTTGCTGAGGTTCTCTGGTTAGGGGCCCACTCAGATGTTTCGCCCCCCCTAAACCGAGACCCTAGCTACGCCTCTGCCTTAACGCTTCATGATCTTATTATTTGAGACTGTCTGGGTGTTTTGGTCAGGCTCAGGTGCAGAGTGTGCTGCACATCAGAGTCATAATGAGATGGAGAATCATGTTGTTGGATCACTTTTCTTGTGCAATTAATTTCAGTGACGAGTGGTGATGTCTCACAGTGCTAGTGGTGATCTCATTGAGGTCACTGCAGTTCATCATCCCGGCTTACAGGGAACTGACTGTGGGAACGAAGTTACAGTGACCGACGTCACCACTCAGCACTGAAGCTGTGCTCGCAGCAGCTCATTGGATCCTGGTTTTCATCCTGGATTGTCGCATCATGCCACCATTCATTTTGAAAACCAGATGTCGCAGAGATGGATTACAGTGAGGAATAGTATGGATTATCTTCACATTGGACAGGTGAGGGATATGGTTGTTTATTATTTTTGTTTTTTTTACAGGGGACATGGGCTTCAATGGATTAGGTGTAAAGGTGAGTATAACTTTGCTTTTTATTTTTAAATAACTGTGTAATACAGCGTGTTGAGTTTTATTTCAAATAAAGAATTTTATTCTTGTTGTGTGTTTATTTCAAAACTTACTATGGGGTTAGTAATGGGGGCGTCCCCCGTAGAATGTAAGTCCGCAAGGACAGGGTCCTCTCCCCTCTGTACCAGTCTGTCATTGTAAATTTGTTTACTGTAAACGATATCTATAACTATGTAACCTCTTCTCATGTACAGCACCATGGAATTAATGGCGCTATATAAATAATAATAATAATAATCCCTGGGCTTGATATAAGCTGACAATACAAAGATGACATCAACCCCACAACTATTACCCCACTTGCCACCATCACAGGGCAAGTGTGAAGAGCAAAGCTAAGCACAAGATTTGGCATATTTTATGGATGCGCCAATTCTGGGTGGCTGAGGTCTAATGTAGGCAACTTTGGGAGGGGGGAGCGATATCTCTGGTCCCTTCCTAGACTATAAATATCAGCCCACAGCAGTCTGTTTAGCCTTTGCTGGTTTGAATATATAGGTGAACCCTACATCATTTTTCTTCTGGGGTCTCCCATAAATTCACCAATAAAGGCTAAGCAAACAGCTGTGAGCTGTTATTAATAGCCTGGAAACCTTTTGGGATAGTGTATATTTTCCCAGATAATTAACATCAGCCCCCAGCTGTGGGCTTTCCCTCTGCTGGTTATGAAAATTTCGCTGGATCCCTTTCCATTTTTTTTAATTTAATTCTTTATTTTACACAGGAGCGACACAGTGGGTGCTGAATACAACTCCCATCATTGTCATCTGGTTGTGATGATCTCAGAGACCAAGAGACAATGATCAGAGCTGCCTGTGCCTGGGAACAGCGAAAACTGTACCACTTATTCCCAGGCCTCAGTACATGTCATGCTGATGACACATGGATGTCATCCATGTGTTACCAGTGTGCACGTGTGCGGCACACATTTTGTCCATGCTGCTGATAAAGAACTGACATGTCTGTGGGTTTTTCATAGTGACACACGCTCCGTGTAAAAAACCTGACATGTGTGTACCACCATTGAATACAATGAGTGCGTGTGTCCGTATTTGCAGCCCTTAAAAAACAGACCACATACGGATACAAAAAACGAACGTGTGAAGGGGGCCTAAAACAGCACAGAGGAAAGCAGTACAGAGTAAAGCAGCATAGTGATAACTGATAAAGAGCTGAGTCAGTGGGGTATGCGTACAGCCATCTCTTACAGTACAGTGAGCGATGACTGAAAGCCAGCAGCTCCGAGGATACATACAGTTTATTTTCTCCCTGGTGCCGCACTATCAGTACAGCAACCAAGAACCATCATAACACTATTAACTTGTAAATTTACCTGATATCTGCAGAATAAATGCGTTACAGGTTTCCTTTAACATACATGCAATACTGTGATAAATCATTGGATGGTGGTCATATCTATACATTAACTTGTTGTTGTTAAATGATTTAAATGCAAATGTTAATCTCTGAAGTGATCGCAGTGCCAATAAGTGGTCATGGTGACCAGGAACCTGCTGAAGGCCGCCATAGCTGCCATCTTAGTCCTACTGTTAAGTCTAGTCTTTGGCTGGTTTTCATAAGTGAATGTTATTTTCTTTATTTTTACTGAAATATAGTAGTATTTCAAAATGTAGATCAAGAGGTCTAACTATCGCAGGTTCTGATCGCTTAAGAGCACTAAAAGATTAATCAATGTGTATACTAAAAATCGAAAACACCACAAATTATGTTTTTTTGGTTGTTGCACCTCCCAACCAAAACTGTAATAATACAAAAATAAATCTTCACACAGCGCTATCAAATGAAGAATAAAAATGTTACGGGTCTCAGAAAGTGGAGACACAAACCAAATTTTAATTTTATTACAAATTTCCAAAATTTGTTCCCAAGACATTTTTGTGCAGTTACAATTTTTTTCACACATTTCACCGCACCTGGAATTTTTTTCCCTTTCCCAATATATTTATATGGTAAAATAAATGGCGTTATTCAAAACTATAACTCTTCGTACAAAAAAACAAGCCCTAATACAGCTATGTGAATGCTAAAATAAAATAAAAAATGCGACTCTGGGAAGAAGTGGAGGAAAAAAAAGATGTGAAAAATGAAAATTGGCCACAGTGGGAAGGAGTTAAAAAGTTAAATGAATTTATGAACCTTCTCTAAACATGAAAGTTGTGGATTGTTCAGATTGCAGAGAACCATAATGTTTCTAGATTTCTCAATTATAACAAATTAAAATTTGCAGGGAATATATATTAAATGTAAATTGTGGGCATGCTGTAAAAAACTGGAAGATGAAATATAATTAGTTAAATAAATAGTAGTTTAGACATTATATAAACTATAATATAATCTCTGCTTGTGTCTGGGATCCATGACTTAATATGATAAATACTATGAGAGCAATCTAAAGAGCAATGTGACAAATGTGCTGACAAGAAAATTACTTCTGCAACATAGGTGGCATGGGTATGATTTTATCATACTTTTGAATCCACTTTAACCACAGTTATACTAAAGGCTGCCAGAAAAAAAAAATGTAGCACACTCTGGTCCTGATGTCATCATAAATGGAGCATGCTGACTTGAATACTTGTCCTTGATCTCAGTCTAAAGGTGTTTCATAAAATCGCAAGTTATCCCCTGTTGTGTAACTTAAAGCCACTGGATCCCATTGCAAAATCTATAACAGGACCTCCATCTGTCAAATGTCTTTAATAGTATTAATCTACTCATATGGGCCAGAGGTACCTTTTGCAACTGCAACCTCTGCACCCATTATGCAGTAGATATGCCTTTGTTAATCCTCCATCCATCGAGTACGGGAGAATTTTCTGATCACTGGGGGTCCAACCGCTGGGACCACCTGCGATCCAGAGAATGGGGCTCTACAGACCCATATCTGTTGTGAGTGGGCTTGGGATGAGTTCTGAGCAGAGGCTCCCTCTGGTGGTTACAAGCGGTGCTGGTCTGTCCAGTGAAGATTGTGAAGATTGTGAGGATTGGGAATCAGGTGTTACTGACTGGTCTTATATAAGGGAGTCACTTTCCCATCAGGGTTGCCGGTGATCAATTGTTCTGGTCTGAATCCTTGATTCCTGTTTCCTTTGTAGCCTGCTGTGTCGTGTCTGAATCTCCTGCTAACAGATAAGACATTTTCTTCTTTTTGTTTTTGTGCTTGATTTTTGCATTTTGTCCTGCACTTCTGTGGGGGCCTTCAGGGTCCCCTCCGGGGGCTTTTGCCCTCTCAGTTCAGTTCAGCCACTTATGTTTGTACCTTTGCTTTTTCCAGTTTTTTCAGTGGCTGCTGTTTTGATTTTGTTACACCAGAGAACTAATTTAGGTGGTAGAGGTCGTGTGATCTCAGGTGTTTTTGAAATTAGTAGAGTTGGTGCTTTTCAGGGTTTTCTGGGATTGCAGTAAGTGCCCTTCCTATCCTTTTCTATTTAGTTAGTTTGGGCCCCAAGTTTGCTCATACTATTTTCTGTCTGTGTCTGTATTTCTTCTTGTCTAAACGCCATTACATGTTTGGGGGCTTTCTATTATCTTTGGGGTTCTGCTCCGGGGCAGATAGCTTTCCTATTTCTATCTTTAGGTGTAGTTAGTTTCTCAGGCTGTGACGAGGCGTCTAGGACCAACGTAGGAACGCTCCACGGCTGCCTCTAGTTGTTGTGGTTAGTCAGGGTACTGCAATCTCATAGATTCCAACTGCTCTGGTGTATTGCCTTTTTTGCCTGCATCCTCAGCTACCGAAACATAACAGTATCACCGGCCTAAAATTTAAAATTGTATGGTACTCACAGAAGGGAAAAAATTTGTGAAAGAAAAAAACGGTTGTCAGAGTTGTCAGAGACATTTTTCTGTTTGTTGCATTTTTTTTTTTTTCCCTCTGTATCTCTGGGTGCTGGGGAGGATTTTTTCTCTCAATGGAGTTTGCACAGTTGTCTGGCCGTGTGGATCAGCTTGCCACTGAGGTTCAGAGTATTGCTGCATATCTTGCTAGGTTGCCTGTTGTGGAACCTAGGATTCCCATGCCAGATTTGTTTTTAGGGGATCGAGCTAACTTTCAGAATTTCAAAAATAATTGTAAATTGTTTTTTGCCTTAAAATCTAAGTCCTCAGGGAACGCAGCGCAGCAGGATCAAATTGTCATCTCTCTCCTGCGCGGCGATCCTCAGGATTGGGCTTTTTCCCTGACACCTGGGGATCCTGTTTTGAGTGATGTTGATGCATTTTTTCAGGCTTTGGGGTTATTGTACGATGAGCCTAATGTCACTGATCAAGCTGAAAAAGCCTTGTTGGCATTAAATCAGGGGCTTGATGACGCTGAGTTATACTGTCAGAGATTCCGTAGGTGGGCAGTCCTGACCAAGTGGAATGACGACGCTTTGGCGGCCCTTTTTCGGAAGGGTCTGTCAGATAATGTAATGGATGTTATGGTGGGATTCCCTGTCCCCTCTGGTCTCAATGATTCTATGTCATTAGCGATTCAAATTGACAGACGTTTGCGTGAGCGGAGAAGTATGCGTGGAATAGTGTTGCCTTGTGAACCTGCTTCTGAATCCATGCAGTGTGATAGAGTGGTGTCTGGGGCACAGCGTCATGAGTTTCGAAAGCGCAATGGGTTATGTTTCTACTGTGGTGATGCCTCTCATGCTATTTCAGTCTGCCCTAAGCGGGGAAGACGTTTTGCATGCTCAGTTGTCTTGGGTAGTGTTCAGACTAAATTTTTATTAACTGGCACTCTGATATGCTCTCTGTCCTCATTTTCTGCTCAGGCTTTCGTTGATTCTGGAGCAGCTATTAACCTGATGGATTATGATTTTGCTAAACGTTGTGGGTTTCCCTTGATACCCCTACAGAAGTCTATTCCCCTACTGGGGATCGATTCTACCCCTTTGGCTGAGAATAAACCTCAGTTCTCTACTCAGGTGATAATGAGGGTTGAACCTGATCATCAAGAGTGCTGCAAATTTTTGGTTCTGTATAATCTGCATGATATTATCGTACTGGGTTTCCCTTGGTTACAGTCTCATAATCCTGTTTTGGATTGGAAATCTGTGTCTGTAACCAGTTGGGGCTGCCAATGTGTTAATACCAACACTCCTGTTTTTTCTGCCTCCCCCCAGGCTCAGGATGTTCCTGACTTTTTGATTGATTTTTCTGATGTATTTAGCGAAAGTAAATCTGCATCCTTGCCTCCCCATAGGAGCTATGACTGCGCTATTGAATTAGTGCCTGGTAGTAAATTCCCTAAAGGTCGCCTTTTTAACTTGTCTGTACCTGAACATGACGCTATGCGGTCTTATATCAAGGAGTCATTGGAGAAGGGTCATATCAGACCATCCTCTTCACCCTTAGGTGCCGGTTTTTTCTTTGTGGCCAAAAAGGATGGTTCATTAAGGCGTGTATTGATTATCGTCTTTTGAACAATATTACTGTGAAATATCAATACCCGTTACCCTTGATTTCTGACCTGTTTTCCAGGGTGAAAAACGCTACTTGGTTTACCAAGCTTGACCTCAGGGGGGCATATAACCTTATTCGCATTAAGCACGGGGATGAATGGAAGACGGCATTCAATACCCCGGAGGGGCGTTTTGAGTACCTTGTGATGCCCTTTGGGCTCACTAATGCTCCTTCTGTCTTCCAGTCCTTCATGAATGACATTTTCAGGGATTTTGTGGATAAATTTCTGATTGTTTATTTGGATGATATCTTGATTTTTTCTAATGACTGGGACTCTCATGTGAAACATGTTCGAACTGTATTCCAGATTTTGAGAGAGAATGCTCTGTATGTGAAGGGATCAAAGTGTCTTTTTGGCGTACAGAGGATCTCATTTCTGGGATTCATTTTGTCCCCATCTGTTATTGAAATGGACCCGGTCAAGGTTCAGGCCATCTGTGATTGGGTCCAACCTACTTCATTAAAGGCTCTTCAAAGATTTTTGGGTTTTGCCAATTTTTATCGTAAATTTATTGGTAATTTCTCGGTTATTGTTAAACCATTAACTGATTTGACCAAAAAGGGTTCTGATGTGGTGAATTGGCCTCCTGAGGCAGTCTCTGCATTTCAGGAACTTAAGCAGAGATTCACTTCTGCTCCTGTTCTACGGCAGCCTGATGTTTCTCTGCCATTTCAGGTGGAGGTTGATGCCTCTGAAATTGGGGCAGGTGTCGTTTTGTCCCAAAAAGATCCAGAGACCTCTAAAAGTAACCCTTGTGCCTTTTTCTCTCGAAAATTTTCTCCTACTGAACGTAATTATGACGTGGGTAATCGGGAGTTATTGGCCATGAAGTGGGCTTTTGAAGAGTGGAGACATTGGCTGGAGGGAGCCAAACATCAGGTGGTGGTCCTTACGGACCATAAGAATCTGGTTTATCTGGAATCTGCCAAGCGACTCAATCCTAGACAGGCCAGGTGGGCCTTGTTTTTCACACGTTTTAATTTTGTGGTTTCCTTTCTTCCTGGCACTAAGAATGTTAAGGCGGATGCCCTCTCGAGGAGCTTCCTTGCGGACTCTCCTGAGTTATCTGATCCTTCTGTTATTTTGAAAGAGGGTGTAGTTCTTTCCGCCATCTCACCTAATTTGAGACTTGCTCTGGAGGGGTGTCAGGAGGATAGGCCCGAGCGCTGCCCTGTTGGAAAATTGTTTGTCCCGGACCAGTGGAAAAAGAGTGTGATGTCTGAGATTCATTGTTCCGCGTT
The DNA here is from genome assembly GCA_033576555.1 of Oophaga sylvatica. NCBI lineage: Eukaryota > Metazoa > Chordata > Amphibia > Anura > Dendrobatidae > Oophaga > Oophaga sylvatica. Next base: position 184,015,945 of record JARQOD010000001.1, on the reverse strand, counting down.
GGCTGGGCATCCCGGAATTTTTGGTACCAGAGACTTGGTTAGTCGGTCCTTTTGGTGGCCTACCTTGTCTCGTGATGTCAGGGAATTTGTGCAGTCCTGCGGGACTTGCTCTCGCTCCAAGCCTTCCTCTCGCTCTAGTGGTTTGTTGATGCCATTGCCTGTGCCCAAGAGACCATGGACCCATATCTCTATGGATTTCATTTCCGACCTTCCTGTTTCTCAGAGAATGACCGTCATCTGGGTGATTTGTGATAGGTTTTCTAAGATGATACATCTTGTGCCATTACCTAAGTTGCCTTCCTCCTCTGAATTGGTGCCGTTGTTCCTTCAGCACGTGGTTCGTTTACACGGCATTCCTGAGAACATAGTGTCTGACAGAGGAGTCCAGTTTGTTTCCAGATTTTGGAGGACTTTTTGTTCTAAACTGGGTGTTCAATTGTCTTTCTCCTCGGCATTTCATCCTCAGACGAATGGTCAAACTGAGAGAACAAACCAGACATTGGAGACTTATCTAAGATGCTTTGTGTCTGCTGATCAGGATGACTGGGTCTCTTTTTTGCCTTTGGCTGAGTTTGCTCTTAATAATAGGGCTAGCTCTGCCACTTTGTTGTCTCCGTTTTTCTGTAATTCTGGGTTTCACCCTCGATTTTCTTCAGGACAGACGGAGGCTTCTGTCTGTCCAGGTGTTGACTCTGTTGTGGAGCATATGCAACAGATTTGGGACCAGGTAGTGGAGAGGTTGTCCCTCTCTCAGGAGAGGGCCCAGCGGTTTGCTAACCGGCATAGGACTGATGGTCCTCGGTTTAAAGTGGGTGACTTGGTCTGGTTGTCCTCAAAAAATATTCCTATGAGAGTAGCATCTCCTAAATTTAAGCCTAGGTTCATTGGACCTTATAAGATCATAGAGATTCTTAATCCTGTTTCTTTTCGTTTGCTTCTTCCAGGGACATTTAAGATCCATAACGTGTTCCACAAGTCCTTGTTGAAGAGGTTTGTTGAGCCAGTGGTTCCTGCTGCTGTGCCTCCTGACCCTGTTTTGGTTGAGGGCAATCTGGAGTATGTGGTTGAGAAAATATTAGATTCTCATTTTTCTAGACGGAAACTCCAGTATTTGGTTAAGTGGAGAGGTTATGGTCAGGAAGACAATTCTTGGGTGTTTGCTTCGGACATCCATGCTAGGAGACTCATCCGTGCGTACCATAGAACTCATCCTGACCGACCTGGTTGCTCAAATGAGGGTTCGGTGACCCCTCCTCAAGGGGGGGTACTGTTGTGAGTGGGCTTGGGATGAGTTCTGAGCAGAGGCTCCCTCTGGTAGTTACAAGCGGTGCTGGTCTGTCCAGTGAAGATTGTGAAGATTGTGAGGATTGGGAATCAGGTGTTACTGACTGGTCTTATATAAGGGAGTCACTTTCCCATCAGGGTTGCCGGTAAATCAATTGTTCTGGTCTGAATCCTTGATTCCTGTTTCCTTTGTAGCCTGCTGTGTCGTGTCTGAATCTCCTGCTAACAGATAAGACATTTTCTTCTTTTTGTTTTTGTGCTTGATTTTTGCATTTTGTCATGCACTTCTGTGGGGGTCTTCAGGGTCCCCTCCGGGGGCTTTTGCCCTCTCAGTTCAGTTCAGCCACTTATGTTTGTACCTTTGCTTTTTCCAGTTTTTTCAGTGGCTGCTGTTTTGATTTTGTTACACCAGAGAACTAATTTAGGTGGTAGAGGTCGTGTGATCTCAGGTGTTTTTGAAATTAGTAGAGTTGGTGCTTTTCAGGGTTTTCTGGGATTGCAGTAAGTGCCCTTCCTATCCTTTTCTATTTAGTTAGTTTGGGCCCCAACGTTTGCTCATACTATTTTCTGTCTGTGTCTGTATTTCTTCTTGTCTAACCGCCATTACATGTTTGGGGGCTTTCTATTATCTTTGGGGTTCTGCTCCGGGGCAGATAGCTTTCCTATTTCTATCTTTAGGTGTAGTTAGTTTCTCAGGCTGTGACGAGGCGTCTAGGACCAACGTAGGAACGCTCCACGGCTGCCTCTAGTTGTTATGGTTAGTCAGGGTACTGCAATCTCATAGATTCCAACTGCTCTGGTGTATTGCCTTTTTTGCCTGCACTCCTCAGCTACCGAAACATAACACATATCCAATTAGAGCAGAGGTAAATATGCACTGCCTCCAGTCTATTCACATACTATGTGACTCATGGAGAAAGCCGAGTACATTCCTGGCGGCTTTACCCCACCTGTACAAGCATGCAGGCCAGCGGGGAGAAGTCGCTGGGAGCCCATCTGTCTGATTAGTCTCCCATGCAGCATTTCAGAGTCAAACATACCTGGATGAAATCATGCAGCCAGTGTCTGATACATGCTTCACATGCTTCACGTATCAGAGCATTAAAGAGAACCTGTCAGCAATATTTATCAAAGTAAAGTAAAGGCATGGCCATATCACCTTTCTTTTCAACCTTTAACCCATTTCTGACTTCTGACGTACTGTCCCGTCCAGGTGACCCGGGCCCGTATGACCGTGGACGGGATAGTACATCATATGCGATCAGCTGCGCTCACATTGGGAGTGCAGCTGATCTTGGCTGGGTATAAGCTGAATTATCACAGCTGACAGCCGGCACTATGTGCCAGGAGCGGTCACGGACCGCTACCGGCACATTAACCCCCGGCACACTGCGATCAAACATGATCACAGTATTCCGGCGGCACAGGGAAGCATCGCGCAGGGAGGGGGCTCCCTGTGAGCTTCCCTAAGACCCTCAGAACAGCGCAATGTGATCGCGCTGTTCCGAGGGCCTCCTCCCTGCAGGACCCTGGATCCAAGATGGCCGCGGGGTCCTTCCGGGTCCTGCAGGGAGGTGGCTTGTCAGTGCCTGCTGAGAGCAGGCACTGGCAAGCCTCATGCACTGCCTGTCAGATCGCTGATCGATCTGACAGAGTGCTGTGCAAACTGTCAGATCAGCGATCTGACTTTATATAGTGATGTCCCACCCTGGGACAATGCAAAAATGTAAAAAATAAAATAAAATAAACATGTGTAAAAATATTTTTTAAGAAATCCCTAAATAAATTAAAAAAAATATTTCCCCAATAAACACATTATTATTATTCAAATAAAAAAAACAAAAGTACACATATTTAGTATTACCGTATCCGTAACTACCCACCCTATAAAACTGTCCCACTAGTTAACCACTTTAGTGAACCCCTTAAAAAAAACAAGGCAAAAAAACAATGCTTTATCATCATACTGCTGAACAAAAAGTGGAATAACAAGCGATCAAAAAGACAGATATAAATAATCATGGTACCACTGAAAACGTCATCTTGTCCCGCAAAAAACGAGCTGCCAAACAGCATCATCAGAGAAAAAATAAAAAAGTTATAGCTCGCAGAAGCGATGCAAAAATAATTATTTTTTATATAAAATTGTTTTTATTGTTTAAAAGTGCCAAAACATAAAAAAAATGATATAAATGAGGTATCGCTGTAATCGTACTGACCCGAAGAATAAAACTGCTTTATCAATTTTACCACACGTGGAACCGTATAAAGGCCCCCAAAAGAAATTCCTGAATTGCTGGTTTTTGTTCATTCTGCCTCCCAAAAATCGGAATAAAAGCGATCAAAAATGTCATGTGCCCGAAAATGGTATCAATAAAAACATCAACTCGTCCCGCAAAAAATAAGATCTCATATGACTCTGTGGGCCAAAATATGGAAAAATTATACCTCTCAAAATGTGGTGATGCAAAAACTAGTTTTTGCAATAAAAAGCAACTTTTAGCGTGTGACAGCTGCCAATCATAAAAACCCGATATAAAAACCCACTATAAATAGTAAATCAAACCCCCCTTTATCACCTCCTTAGTTAGGGAAAAATAATAAAATTAAATTTTTTTTATTTATTTCCATTTTCCCATTAGGGTTAGGGTTAGGGCTAAGGTAGGGGTTGGGATTAGGGTTAGGGATAGGGGTGTGCTGGGTTAGGGTTGGAGTAAAGGGTATGCCACACTAAACAGCGTCGCTAACGAGATCGCTAAAAAACGTCACTATTTAGCGATCCCGTTAGCGACGTTGTTGTGTGCGGCATCTAGCGACGACGTGGCCCCTGCTGAGATCCTGCTGTGATCTCGTTCGTCGCTGACATCGTTCCGGACCCTATTTTTATCGTCGGCGTCCCGCTGGTAAGTATATATCGCTGAATGTGGCACCTTTTTTTTAGCGATTTAGCGGTATTTTGTACCGCTAAAGTCGTTAAGGAGATCGCTAACCGCGATAGCGTCCTTAACGACATCGCTAAATTAGGAAGCCACTAGCGATATTATAACAATCACGCTAGCGATCTCATTAGTATGCGATGTTAACGAGATCGCTAGCGGGATTGTTTAGTGTGGCAGAGATTTTAGAATTGGGGGTTTTCACACTGTTTAGATACATCAGGGGCTCTCCAAACGCGACATGGCGTCCAATCTCAATTCCAGCCAATTTTGCGTTGAAAAAGTCAAACAGCACTCCTTCCCTTCCGTGCTTTGCCATGCGCCGAAACAGTGGTTCCCCCCACATAAGGGGTATCATCGTACTCAGGACAAATTGCACAATAACTTTTGTGGTCCAATTTCTCCTGTTACCCTTGGGAAAGTAAAAAAATTGGACCTGAAATAATTTTTTTGTGAAAAAAAGTTACCGTATATACTCATGTATAAGCCGACCCGTGTATAAGCCGACCCCCCTAATTTTGCCACAAAAAAACTGGGAAAACTTATTGACTCGCGTATAAGCCTAGGGTGAAAAATGATTATGCCCCCATATGATGCTCCACAGATTATGCCCCATATGATGCTCCACAGATTATGCCCCCATATGATGCTCCACAGATTATGCCCCCATATGCTCCACAGATTATGCCCCATATGCTCCAGATTATGCCCCCATATATTCCACAGATTATGCCCCCGTATGATCCACAGAATATGCCCCCATATGCTCCAGATTATGCCCCATATGTTCCACAGATTATGCCCCCATATGCTCCAGATTATGCCCCCATATGCTCCATATTATGCCCCCATATGTTCCACAGATTATTCCCCCATATGCTCCAGATTATCTTCTTATAGCCTTCTCCTGATTTGTGTGCCTCCACCATTTTCATTTTCAGAGTGCTAGTCAGCCACTTAGAAGAACCCATAACTGCTGTCTTTTGGTACAAGATTAGAGGAGGCTGGGATTTTATAAAGCTGGGAAATTAGCATCACCTAGCCTTTCCTAACGATGATAGTGAACAAGCCATAAGCCTAACAGGCTTATTAAGGTCTGAACTGAAGAATTAAAAAAGACACAAAACATGCATAATGTAAAAAGATAGGGAAAAGGGAAAAAATGGGGGTGGGAAAAATTAAAATAGTGTAACTAGAGGGAGATGGATGCGTGTGCACTTAGTACAAAATATTATAGATGACAATAAAATTGATCAGTACCTAGTAAATAACCACCAACATATAAACTTATTAATTAATAAATCAGATTAATTAATAAATAAGATATAATAAAGTGCTTGTGCTGGATTTGTAAACAATATGTTACAATGCAATAATTAATAGTCAAACCAACCCGAAAAAATATACAGTGGGGGATATAAGTATTTGATCCCTTGCTGATTTTGTAAGTTTTCCCACTGACAAAATACAAAAAAAGGTTGCATTCTATCGTGCCAAAGCATGTCAATGTTAAATATGAAACATGAATAGCAATATGGCTTTTGAATATTAAGAAAAAATGAATGAGACGCTTTGCACAAAATTTGGCCAAATAATGTAGCTGAGGAGTGCAGGTAAAAAAGGCAATACACCAGAGCAGTTGGAATCTATGAGATTGCAGTACCCTGACTAACCACCACAACTAGAGGCAGCCGTGGAGCGTTCCTACGTTGGTCCTAGACGCCTCGTCACAGCCTGAGAAACTAACTACACCTAAAGATAGAAATAGGAAAGCTATCTGCCCCGGGGCAGAACACCAAAGATAATAGAAAGCCCCCAAACAAGTAATGGCGGTTAGACAAGAAGAAATACTGACACAGAAAGAAAATAGTATGAGCAAACGCTGGGGCCCAAACTAACTAAATAGAAAAGGATAGGAAGGGTACCTACTGCAATCCCAGAAAACCCTGAAAAGCACCAACTCTACTAATTTCAAAATCACCTGAGATCACACGACCTCTACCACCTAAATTAGTTCTCTGGTGTAACAAAATCAAAACAGCAGCCACTGAAAAAACTGGAAAAAGCAAAAGTACAAACATCAGTGGCTGAACTAAACTGAGAGGGCAAAAGCCCCCGAAGGGACCCAGAAGGCCCCCAAAGAAGTGCAGGACAAAATGCAAAAATATAGTACAAAAACAAAAAGAAGAAAATGTCTTATCTGTTAGCAGGAGATGCAGACACGACACAGCAGGCTACAAGGGAGACAGGAATGAAGGATTCAGACCAGAACAATTGATCACCGGCAACCCTGATGGGAAGGTGACTCCCTTATATAAGACCAGTCAGTAACACCTGATTCCCAGTCCTCACAATCTTCACTGAACAGACCAGTACCGCTTGTAACCACCAGAGGGAGTCTCTGCTCAGAACTCATCTCAAACCCATTCACAACAGTTAGGTAGCTGAGGAAGACAGGAACAACAGTCGGGCAGCCGAACACCTGAGATGTTGGTAACTAATGGGTTGCAGATTCCTAAACTAACCACACAACTAGAGGTAGTCGTGGAGTGTTCCTAGGTTGATCCTAGACGCCTCGTCACAGCCTGAGAGATAACTACACCTAAAGGCAGAAAGATGAAAGCTATCTGCCCCGGAGCAGATCCCCAAAGAAAATAGGAAGCCCCCAAACATGTAATGGCGGTTAGACAAGAAGAAAGCACGAACACAGACAGAAAATAGAATGAGCAAATGAAGGGGCCACAAGCTGACTAAATAGGATAGGCCAGGAGAGATTACTTTCTGCAACCCAGAAAACCTTACAAAAAGCCAACAATTCTGATTACAAAAACACCTGAGATCACACGACCTCTACCACCTAAATCAGTTCTCTGGTGTAACAAAACTAAGCCGCAGCCACTGAAAAAACAGGAAAAAGAAAATGAACAAATAACAGTGGCTTCAGATAAACTGTGAGGAGCACAAGCCCCCCGGAGGGGACCTGGCTGACCTCCACAGAAGTGCAGGGAACAATGCAAAAAGCAAGCACAAAAATAAAAGCAGAAAATATCTGATAGCAGAAGATGCAGGCAAGACTCAGCAAACTTCCAAATGAACCAGGAACCACAATTGAGACAAGAACAATTGATCACCGGCAACCATCATGGGAGGGAACCTCCCTTATATCAGACCTTTCAGTGAACCCAGATTGCCATTCTTCACTGAAAGGTTCAGTACTGTCTGTAACCACCAGAGGGAGCCTCTGCTCAGAAACCATCTCTAGCACATTCATAACACACTGCCCTGGCGGGCGATCCACCCATGTTGTAGAGGTTAGAGTCTGATTAATTGAGTCTGTGGACAGGAGTCTTTTATAAAGGTGACTATATAAGACAGCTGTCTTTAATGCAGAAAATGAGTTGATTAGGAGCGTCTAACTGGTCTGTAGGAGCCAGAATTCTTAATGGTCGATAGAGGATCAAATACTTATTTCTCACTGCAAAATACAAATAAATTTATATAATTTACACAATGTGATTTTCAGGATTATATTTTTGATATTCTATTTCTCAAAGTTAAAATTAACCTACCCTACCCTATTCATGTCTTTGTCAGTGGGCAAACTTGCAAAATCAGCAAGGGATCAAATACTTATTTCCCCCACTGTATATAACACATGCAATTCATAAATTCCTCAAGAAAGTACATAGTGAATAAAGATAATGAATATCGAATAAATTATATACCAATGTATATAAGTATTGAGGACTACTTTGTGGAAGGCATACTAGTACTCTATAGCTACATCAAGACTACAGCAAGCAGCCCAGTAAGAGACACATCACTGGAATAATGGTCTCTGTTCATTATGCTGGTCTCATATGGAGCAGCAAAAAAATGGTGACTGCTGTCTTTTTAATTAGAAAAAAATGAATTAGACCCATAACAGAAAACAAAGTCAGTGTGTGGTCGTAGTTTCTGCTAAAAGTTAGGGAAACAATTAGTACTTGACATGGAGGTCTCCCTGATAGACAGGAATTTTAAATATCCAAACACAAAAGTAAAAAGAATAATGATTTACAAGCTTGAAGGACCTTTTCTTGCAAAAAATCTCACTATTAAAAGGATCTATAAATATAAATCCTTATCCTTGAATAGTCTATTGTCTGAAGTCTTGTAAACCTAGGAAATAGCTGAACAAAATTTTTAATAACATCCCAAAACCTTTGTGCGATAATCCAACACATGTAACCTACAATTTCTCCTCAATATAGAAACAAAAATATCGTCTTGTAGGCTGAATAGGATTAAGTAGACCTGTCATTACTAACTACGGATGAGGAATATTATACCCAAATCTATACAAAAGTTATTTTCTTGCGTCACTAATAAGTAACTGAGCACAATTAGCTGAATTAACAATTTACTTTAATTTCACCTCATTACAGAAGAGGAAATTCCCTATTTGCAAGAATATTTTAGCAAAACGTTATTCTTTTCGGTCTTCATATGGTAAAGCAGAAGGAAATACCTAATTATGGTTCAGTGGCAAACACTCATGGGTCACTTACAGTCATAATTTTGCCTCCTTAACGTTCACTATAGAAGTAATGTCTTATTGTGAATAATGAAAATAAGAAAGGAACTAAGATGAGGTAGGAAGCAGCGATGGAGGTGAGTCACTGAACCTTAACTAACAGCAACTGTGAACCATTATTAAAACCAATGTTACCCCTTCCTCTTATTATCCCAGGCTTAACTGTTTTCCTTTCCATTAAGGAGAAGGTTCGCAAATATGTTCATAGCAATGTGGGATTTCTTAAATTAAAACCGCTAGTTGTGGTAAGCGGGTTTACAGTCATGGCCAAAAGTTTTGAGAATGACACAAATATTATATTTTCACATGATCTGCTGCCCTCTGGTTTTTATGTGTGTTTGACAGATGTTTTTATCACAGACAGAAATATATAATTGCAAACATATGAGTAACAAAAGCTTATATTGACAGTTAGAATGAGTTAATGCAGCAAGTCAATATTTGCAGTGTTGACCCTTCTTCTTCAGGACCTCTGCAATTCTCCCTGGCATGCTCTCAATCAACTTCTGGACCAAATCCTGACTGATAGCAGTCCATTCTTGCACAATCAATGCTTTCATTTTGTCAGAATTTTTAGGTTTTTGTTTGTCCACCCGTCTCTTGATGATTGACCACCAGTTCTCAATGGATTAAGATCTGGGGAGTTTCCAGGCCATGGACCCAAAATCTCTATGTTTTGTTCCCTGAGCCATTTAGTTATCACCTTTGCTTTATGGCAAGGTGCTCCATCATGCTGGAAAAGGCATTGTTGATCGCCAAAGGTTGGAGGGTTGGGAGAAGTTGCTCTTGGAGGACATTCTGGTACCATTCTTTATTCATGGCTGTGTTTTTAGGCAAGACTGTGAGAGAGCCGATTCCCTTGGCTGAGAAGCAACCCCACACATGAATGGTTTCAGGATGCTTAACAGTTGGCATGAGACAAGACTGGTGGTAGCGCTCACCTTGTCTTCTCCGAATGAGGCGTTTTCCTGATGTCCCAAACAATCAAAAAGGGGATTCATCAGAGAAAATAACTTTACCCCAGTCCTCAGCAGTCCACTGCCTGTACCTTTTGCAGAATATCAGTCTGTCCATGATGTTTTTTCTGGAGAGAAGTGGCTTCTTTGCTGCCCTCCTTGAGACCAGGCCTTGCTCCAAGAGTCTCCGCCTCACAGTGCGTGCAGATGCACTCACACCTGCCTGCTGCCATTCCTGATCAAGCTCTGCACTGCTGGTAGCCCGATCCCGCAGCTGAAACACTTTTAAGAGACGGTCCTGGCGCTTTCTGGTCTTTCTTGGGCGCCCTGGACCCTTTTTGTCAACAATGGAACCTCTCTCCTTGAAGTTCTTGATGATGCGATAGATTGTTGACTGAGGTGCAATCTTTCTAGCTGCGATACTCTTCCCTGTTAGGCCATTTTTGTGCATTGCAATGATGACTGCACATGTTTCTTTAGAGATAACCATGGTTAACAGGAGAGAAACAATGATGCCAAGCACCAGCCTCCTTTTAAAGTGTCCAGTGGTGTCATTCTTACTTAATCATGACAGATTGATCTCCAGCCATGTCCTCATCAACACCCACACCTGTGTTAATGGAGCAATCACTGAAAAGAGGTTAGCTGGTCCTTTTAAGGCAGGGCTGCAATGATGTTGAAATGTGTTTTGGGGGGATAAAGTTCATTTTCTTGCCAAATATTGACTTTGCAAGTAATTGCTGTTAAGCTGATCACTCTTTATAACATTCTGGAGTATATGCAAATTGCCATTAGAAAAAGTGAAGCAGTAGACTTTGTAAAAATTAATATTTGTGTCATTCTCAAAACTTTTGGCCATGACTGTAGGTGCATGGTGATGATATCATAAAATCAGTGACTCATTTAAAAACGTTATGAACACTTTTTCGATTGTTTGAGAATGGGAACAATCAGTGGCATCAGAAGGCAGTCTGGTGTATAGTCATGAAAAGAGACATGCTATGTGTTGGAAGAATACCATGCACACATCCACTGTCCTTATAACTCTCAAGAGGTACCTCAATATTCTCTATGGTCATTGGCCGAATATTGTGAGTGATAAGCAAACGTCACAATAGATAACAATGAAACTTAGCAACAAAGGTCATGATTGTATTAAGTGATTATAGCTTTGGCCTCCTATTATGATGATCTTGTAGGGATCAGGATTAAGATGTAGAACTTATTTAATAGTGAAATGTATTTGACCATTTTACTCAAGGTATGACTATTTTTCTTCAACCCCCACATGCTCAATAGAATGGTTGAGACTAAAGCATACTGGTTACCAGTAGTGTTGTGTCTCTATGCGTGTTTTCTGTGTATATATATGTATAGTTATACTTATTTTATACTACATTTACAGTATTTAGAACGACAGGCACAGATAGGTGTATAACAGGAAACACTTAAATGGATACCTCCTAACCAGTCTACTGTTCATGGGAACTGACCAGTTAAACACACTATCCAGAGGTTTAAGTAATCCTCAAAAAAGAAGTTTGTGACAGATTTTCTCAGTGTTTCTGTGTGGGTCATGGGTGAGGCTTAAAATGTCCCATGAATGGATATTAAAATGTATGTAAGCATGTAGAGGTGGATTTATACACTGTAAAGCCTCACACACAATGGCTGCAAGCAGTCACATGGATTGTCTTTTAGCATAGCTTATTTTAGTGCTGATTCAAAACCCATATTTTAGAAAGCAAGGTGTCATTATAAATACATTTCTGAATATTTTTAATGACAAAAGCAAATTAGTTTTATCTAGGTAGGTAATCACTATAGTACAAAATGACTGTCGTCTTGTTACACTGACGTCCTACAATGTTAACAGGATAGGTACCTATGAGCAGAAGCAATCTCAGCCCCTTCACGTGTATAATGGCTCTTGGGTTTCCTGATCCAAGCATGACAGCTGCATAGAAATACATCAAATATATGAAGCTGTCAGGCTTGGGTCAAGAGAGCGACTGGCCAGTCCGAGCATTGCGATTCATGTTATACGGCCATGTGACTGCGCCCTTACGCTGCTGTCCGCTTTGACTTTCTGGTGTAATAGTAGAGATACCCTCGATGAGACATAAGAAGAGGCTACATACACTGCTGTCCACCTTGTCTTTCAGATCCAATAATAAAATAGATATAACATGAGTGCAGAAGTAAGAAGAGGCTGCTTACCTGTAGTCCATCCAGTCTTCCTAATCAATTACAAGACATACAATGGGTGCTGAGCTAAGAAGAGGCAGCCCCACTGTTGGCCACCCTATCTTTCTGATCTCATACTGGAAATAGCAGAGGTGCAGAGTTAAGAAGAGGCTGCTCACACTGCTGTCCACATTATCTTTCTGATCTAATACTAGAGATAACAGCAGTGAGAAGGTAAGAAAAGACCACCTACACTGCTGTCCACTCTGTTCTTCTGGTTTCATATTGTAGGTACCAGTGGCATGGAAGTAAAAAGAGGCTGCTTACAATGTTGTCCACCTTGTCTTACTGATCTAACACATGACATACCTGGAGTGTTGAGATAACGAGAGGCTGGTGTTGGACCCCTTTTGCCTGCCCAAAGTCTAGAGGATGTTTGCTGAAGACCCGTTCAAATTCTCGAGCCACTCGGTAAGCCCATGCTTTCGGTGCAAACGGGTGGAGTCAGTGCCTGCATGTAGCTGCTGACACCAATCCTCCAGCTGCCCTTCAGAGCCCTTGGCCTCCACCTGGTCGGACGGAAGCAAGGGTTCCGCTGCCTCTATTGCATTGTTACTGACAGTGAACAGCTTAGCAAGGGTGGCATACCGGGGTAAATAGACTTCTTTCTCCCCACAATTCAAGATGCGTACTGGTACTCTCCCCTTGCGAACATCAACTACCCCTCTGGCTGTCAGGATAGTGGGCCTACTATCAGAGTAAATGGGTTCTACCAGGGCTTAGTAATCTTGACCCCTGAGGCCTATTGCTGCCTGATACCAAATTAACATTTCACTCCTGGGGGTACTGCAATGGGGAATGGATCACTTACTCTGACACTGCCGACTTATCCTCCAGACAGCTCTACCAGTTACGGCAGCGATTTGAAAGTTAATAAAGTCTCTGGCACACAATTCAATAAAGTCTATGGCACACAGTACCCGATAATGTTGGGCTACGACATCCTGTTCGTGACGCCAAGTTGAAGCGCCCCCTAGGGCCTGGGGTTATTCGGTACCGGGCTGGGCAGTTCTTAAAGGAGAAGTGTCACAGCAGCAGTGAACCCGGTCCGTGGCCCTGGGCGTCCAATAAAATTGTCAAAGATGATAGTGGGGGTAGTTTGTAGGGGAATTAGTTTGTGATGCCACCCTTGGTGTTCGGCTATATGTTCAGGTCCACTGGGGGATATGGTGATGCAGCAGAGATGTTTCTGCTCTCCACGGGTAGAGCTAGGCCCC